>CM063287.1:28642358-29162358 GCA_032173965.1 Sitta carolinensis
AGAGGAGCTGCCACATGGTTTCACTCTATGGGCAGTGTTCCACCAAATTCCTCACAGATCTGTTAATTCCATGCTTCCCACTTCCTGCACATTTCTATTGTATCCCTACATTTTCCAGGATCACTCCATGTACCTGCTACTTGAAATGGAGAAACAAGAGCAACAAGTTTTGGTCTCCAATCATAAAAGACTTGTTTGGATTCTCCTAATAAAGTTTTTCAACTAGGACAGTGTCTTCCTCAAAGAGTTTATGGAACAAATCAAACTGAAATATGATGTAATTCATCAGTATGACAGAAATAAAAGAGGAATTTAAAGAGTGTGTAGAGAAAGAAAGGAATAAGAGCCAGAAACTATGAGAGAGAGAGCACTGGAAATCCTGAAGATGAGTTTTTGCACAATTCTGAACTTGAATCAGAAAGCTAAGGCAGAATGCTGACAAGGATAAAAAATGTGTTCTGAACACAATCCCTTGCAACAACATGAAATACACACTATGCACGTACTGTGTTACAAACCATACAGGGGATCTTAAAAATGGGTGGGAGTTTTAATAGGAGTTTATCAACAAAATTAGCATGATGTACATGAGATTAAAACACACTACCTATGGGTCATGCTCTTAGTTCTAAAAGCTTACAGAAGTGGCTATTTTCCTTAAGAAATAAAACCAGTTAGTTCTATTCTGAGCTTCTACCTCTCTCTCTTTCTCTTGGAGCAGATTCTTTTCTCTGAGAATTTGGGTTTTACTGTTGAGTACCCTATATATTCTTCTTTTTTCCTGAAAGGAAGAAGACTTGTCAGGGGCTACCTAAAGAAATCAGTGACAAAGACAGGGACGGACCTTGGGAACCCTGAGGATCAAGAAGCCTCTGTGTTTGATATAAAAATATGCAGCAGCAACTCTATGAGTTTAGCAAATGAAAAAACCAGCAAAACCAGGAGCCCAATGAAAGGAATCAGAGCTCTGTCAACAATTCCAATGTGACCAAAATCTCACTTAATACTATGGATAGCAAAAAAGGCATCACTATGGAGGAAATGGCAGCTCTAAAGAAATTACGTTCCACTAAAGAGGCAGGAAGAAAGTAATGTGAGCATGCAGTATATGTTAAGAGTGCATTTCTTACCACAATGTGTGATGGAGACAGTGGAGTTATTCCAGGGTCTCCCAAACTCTTGGCTGGTGATGAGTAAGCAGACGTGGAAACTGCATCTGAAAGGAAACAAACACCCATGAGTGTCAGCAAGCAGAATGAGTAGATACGACAGTTACTTTGCATACTGCTAAACTGTTCTCCAGTTGTAAAGAATCTGCTAAAACACAAAGCAAATTCCACAGCTGCCATCTAAAACACATGTTTGTCTTTAAAACATGCTAAGACACAACTGCTGTTTTGGTTTTAAAATGTTTGTCTGACCTTCATGACTATTACCATTCTTTTATTACATTGTCATGTGCAATCTTAAAAGTCTTCCTAAATATATCCAAAAATCATAGTTGGTACAAGCAGCTTGAGCACCACACACTGCCTAGGATTTAAATGAATGGATGCAGAAACTAAACACAAGCTGTGAGATCCAAAAAGACAGACAGACCCATTTACAAGAAAAAGAGGAGTTGAGAGCAACTGGAGAAAGCAGGAAGAGTAAGTTGCAATTCATCCATCCTGAGCCTTTATTCTGAAACTTTCCCAATACTGTCTCTGTTTTTATCCTTCACTACACTGCACTGGAACATCTTGCAGCTGTTAATACTACTGCAGGACAGAATCCAGCTGGGAAAAAGAAAAGCATTATTAACAAGTCATCAAAGAAATATTTCTACCCGGCATACAGTACTAAAATTTCATTTAAAGGCACAGACCAATGAGTGACAATTACTGTAATGCACTATTTTTATTTGTCTTTCTTTTATTTACATGGCTGATGATAGAAAAGGAAATGGCTTAAAACAATTAAGATGGCTTAGATGGATTGATATATCATCTGTACTCTTATGAAGAATGCAGTAGTATATCACAATAGGATGTAGAAAAGGTACCACACACCCTGTCCATGCTCATACCCCTCTGCTCCAAAATTTCAGCCCTGAGCCCTCACTGAATTCTCTTCCACAGAATACAAGCTATAATTAGATGTAATGCAGAATGATGTAATAGGTCTCTGAACCTTAATAATGATAATTAAATAATAAATAATACATTTCAGTGTATTTTTATCACCTACTTGGATGTATCACACATTTATTCATACCATGTAATTCCTAGACATGATTGACAATTCAGAGCATCACTCCAAGATGACACTGGAGCTGCCCTCAAGACCCTAGAATTACATAGGGAAGAATGGTAATCAAATACGTGTTGTTTCCCAGGGAAGATTCAAAAACCCTGCAGTGAGCAAGTATGAGGTAATTCGCCTGCAGGAAAAAAAAAAAATCTTCCTCCAAATCTTAATATTGCTCTTGTAACTTCAGTTATTTCTTGAAGTTATAAATGCGTGCTCAGCCTGATTTTCAGAAGCATTTGCAGAAGCACACTATTTGCATTTTCTACACAAGTTCTCCAGGAATATATTAAGTTACTCCTCCTGCAGTGAAGTACAAAAAGTCACAGGCCAAATGCGACAAGCACAGAATCTGCTCGGTTCATTAAGATATCTCTGGAACAGATGCTGTTATCAGCCTCCTTTGTGCAATTTTTGCCTCTTAATTTTTGCACCAGCAACAGGCTATTTATTTTAAAATTGAAGAACAGTATTCCAATATAGAAAAAAAAATATTCCTTGCATCTTGCTGTCATTCCTGGCTGGACTTGAACCAGTACTTCCTAAGCAGACCAGGACATTGCAATACTGACTCAACATCTTTGGACACCAACACTTTACCCACGCTTAGGATGCTGATTTGAAGCACAAAATGTAGACACCAAACTGTATGTTCTCAGTGTTTCTCTTTGCCACTAATCCTTGGGTTACCTGTTTCGGCACTCATGTTTCACAGGTGTGCTGGAGCAGGTCCAGAGGAGGCCACGGAGCTGATCAGAGGGCTGGAGCACCTCTGGTACAGAGACAGGCTGGGAGAGAAGGCTCCAGGAGACCTTAGAGCACCTTCCAGCACCTAAAGGGGGCCTACAAAAGAGTCAGAGAGGGACATTTCACAAGGGCATGTACTGACAGGACAAAGGGTAAGGGCTTTAATATGACAGAGGGTAGATTCCCATTAGAGACCAGGATGAAATCCTTTACTGTCACAGTGGAGATACTGTCACAGTGGAGGAGCTGTGCCTGCTCCAGCCCTGCAAGTGCTCAGAGCCAGGCTGGACAGGGCTTGGAGCAACCTGGTCTGGAGGAAGACTGGTCTCCATGGCAGGAGGTTGAAACAAGGGGATCTTTAAGGTCCTTTCCAACCCCCCAAACTATTCTGTTTCTAAGATGCATTTTCCAACCTGTCTTCAGCTATCAGCCTTGAAAAGTTATTTATATCTCTGCCTGCAACTCAGAAAATTCTCTGTGACAGGATACACATTTTTATATCTCAGAGAGCAGTGATTAAATATCCAGAGCAATATTCATATCCACCCAATGAAACCACTAACTTGGGTGGTGTCCTGCCAACTACTGATTCAAGTTAATTAATAAAAAAGACCCTTCCAAACCCATGATCATCCTGCACTGCATTCACGGCTGCTCCTCCTTCAAATACCCAACTAAATAAGATCATTCTAAAATGCATCCTGGATCTGAACTTCTCAACAGGTAGTGAAACTACTGTTAAAAGAAAATGAAATTAGCATATTTGTAACATTATACTATCTATCCCCTGAACTGCAAGGTGTTAAAATATATTTGTCCATGTGGAAGCTTTCATATTTTGTTGAGTTAGTGTTTCCGTGGTGAAAAAAATATGCATGTGTAACAATTCTTACAGCTGTGTTCTGAAGAGCAGTAAATACATGGATATTCCAGGACATTTAAAAATCCCTTATCTCTAAAGCACTGTGATTGGTTGATGTGACGGAAACAACAGCATCTGTTCCAAGCCAGAGAATGGGAAAAGGGCTGCAAGGAAACTGATTTGCAATCACAAAACTGAAAAAATGGTGCCTAGACTGTCCTGGATAAGATCAGGGTATTTGGAACAGTTCTTAAAAGCAGAATGACTTAGAATTACTTATTATGTGTCCTGCAACAAAAAACCATGCTCAAGTAATGTTCTACATAGCTCAAGTTCCAGCTTTATCTTCATGTTTACGAAGGATCTTTATCTCTGTCAAAACTACATGCTATGACAAAAACACAGCTAAACAGTATGCATTAAATAAACACTTAAATTCTTGCCAATTTACATACCAAATTAAATAGAGGAATCTGATCTAGAATCCAAATTAAATAACCAAACCAGTATTTAAAATAATGGTTTTCTAAATATGATGCAAATTTCTTGAACAAAAATTCTTATATTTACTTCTGATATGAGTATTAACCTGGAATATGGCTTGGGTAATTTTAATAAAGGTGTATAGCCTAAATCTGAACACATTAGGATATCTGACTTTAGGCCTAACCTAAGCAATTGCCAAAGAACACCTTGTGCATTTTTAAGGTGATCAGCAGCTGAAGGGAAAACAGAGAAGGCTCCCATTTTCAGACTTTGGAGGGTTTTTTTAACAATTCAAAGGGCCCTGATTTGCAGATTCCCAAACAATTATAAGAAGATATTGCATTAATAATGAAATCATGTCCATTATCCCATTAGCTCTAATTGCTGGTTTAGCAGATTTAATTTAAATCATTCCTTCTTTTCATCTAAACAGATGCAAGAGTTCATTTTCTGTGGTTTCCTGCAATGCTTAATCTGTTTAGCTCTCTCTGTTTTTCAGTAAATGATCAGCAACATTGTAGATTTTGACAAAACGCAATGTAGGATTAACCTTTAGGTGTCAAAGAATGCAGACTAAAAGCAAAGTCCAGAACATTTATAAGAACTTTGCTGATGCAGTGTGGATATTTCACTGATTGTGTGCTCAGATGAATGTGATTTTCTGTCAGATCTGGAGAGCAGGACCAAGCTCATTATTTAATTAGAAAGATCAGAGAATGGCAGCTAGAAGGCCATCAGTTTATTCTAAATATTTGAGAGCCCCTGCCACACATTCCTGTTCAGGACTGGAGGAATGAACTTTAGGGAACCACAAAAAAAGCCAGACATGGACCAATAGAGCCCCAGATAATCAGTTTCAAACCAGCAGCTTAAACAAGGTGACTGCTGGACCTCCCAGTCACAAGCCACTAAGGTGGTACTCAAACAAACAAACAAAAAATCAGCAGCCACATAAAATCTTGTCTTTTCTATTAAATATTTCATCTGTATATAATTCAGCTACATAAGGCATCAGTAAAATTTTCTGCTTCATGTATTATGGAACTTGTTCATTCCCTCAGCAGAGCAGATGCCAGAGCAGTGGATTCTGTCTAACAGAAGGTTCCCTGCAACCCAAGTGCCATGAACAATGGATAAGCTAAAGTGGGCTTCGTCTCCAGTTAGAATTTATCAGGACAAGTGAATCAGGAACCTGGGAATCAGGGTGTGGGGCTTTGCAGCATACCCAGAAATGCTGTCACATTTCTGAATGTGCCTCGTGTCAACAGTTCTGTGTATGGAGAAGAAACTTTATATAAAGAAAGAATTAAGGATTCAAGCCTCAGGTCAGCCATCAGAAACCATTTCAGGCACACTCTGCACTACTTTAGAGTGATGGCTACAAAAGCAAAGGCTTCACCAGAGAATCTGCACTTTCCAAACCTTCTCAGACCTTACTCCCATGTGACTGGATCTTTCTCCTACAGCTCTTTTACAAATCAAAGAATAAGCAAAGGAGCATCACTATGATATCACCTCTGTAAGAACATGTCTGTGTGTATGTTACATCCCAATCAACACAAGTTAATTTATATTTCTGTCCTGATGGACAGGCCACAAACCCAATGCAAACTCTTCCCACAATTTTCTGAATCAACAACAGGATCAACATCATTCCCCATTTCAGATCATAGTTCCAGTATTTGAATAAGTGCTTTCACAATAAAGACACCAGTGGGTCCCAGCACAGCCTTTTCCAGGCTCTCCCAAACTCCCAGCTGAGAATGGCTGCAGGACACCACCGTGGCTCAAGAGGAAAGCTGCAATAACTCTTTTTGATTTGTATAATGCACATCCACTGTTCCAAATGCCAAATCATCCAAGCTCTCAGCTGTCTGTAGGCCGATGAACCAGGTGCACAGGGGAGGTTGGGAGGCATTAGACCTACTAAAAATGTCACTATTGCAGCTGATCTTTGTGGCTCCAATAAATTCATGTTAACTGAAATCACCATGAACACACTTAACATTTCACAAGTCAAACATTTGCACATATCTCATGGCCATTTTTTTCTGGAATTTCCAGCCATCCAGCATGTGGTAATTTTTTTTACACTGCTGATACATGTATATACACTGCTCTGCTCTCAGTCAGGTTACCGGTAATGCCAAAATCTTAGCCAAATTCTTAATTTCCCATGCAGGCACTATATTTGGATTTAAAGTTCAGGAAAAAAGAAGGGAAAGAAAAAGGAAAAAGAAGGATGTAATGAACCAAACAAGGGTATAGAGTAGCCATCAGCCAACAAAAGAATGAAAAAAACCCATTATTTTTCATTTGAAAGATGATAACCTTTTGAGCACCAAAGTAATTTTGACAGAAGCAAACCTTCCTAATGACGTTTGCACAAAAAAAAAAAAAAAAGGTTTACCATATTGCTATCAGCTGGCAACTGCTGCACTGATGAAGAAAACCTTATTCAGCTTTTCCTATTGCTGAGATTTTCCTTTGCATTAAGCACAAAATGTCAGAGCTTCCAAATGTATCGTGACAACCTAGAGCATTTTACTGTAAATACGAAGTTAGCCTTTTGAAACAATTAGAGAACAGTAAAAAAAGAGATGGAGAGAAGACTTTTTTTACAAAAAAAAAATCCACTTAAAACATTCTTATGCATAATAAATTTCATATCAGAAGTAAGAACCTTCTGTTTCTACTGAAACCAATGGCACCACTGTTGTGCCCATCAATGGAATTAGAGTTCTTTGTTTTAAAATGCCAGTAGGCATCCAGCTGGTTTGCTGAAGACTGCAATACTCTTCTCCTCCATGAATACAGCCATAGCTAATCTCTGATACAAATCCAAGTTTCCTGATACCCTTTCACAATATCTGGTCCCCCCCGAAGAAATGGCATTCATTACACTGATACCAAGTAGAGCACAAGGATTTCCTAAGTAAAAAAAAAAAAAACTCCCAATACTTTGCACAGAATTCTAAAAATAAGACGTTTGTCATTACGACTTTGACCTTTTCCGTTTATTACTTTTATATTGTCTCCCAGCACGATTATGCTTTGACTAGAGGAATTACACTTTTACTACACTATGAATGCTTTCTAAGGTAATTTTAATATTTTACCGTTATTGTTAAGAGTATCAAAAACCAAGCCCAGTTTCATCCCGCCACTCACTCTGTGGACAATATTCATTTTCCTGAGCCTGAGCAGCAAAGGGAGACCACAAGATGACACCAATTTTCTGTGAACTTAATTTGAGACGAAAGAAACACGCGAGAACTCGCAATAACCTTCTGAAAATGCCACATGGGTTATATTCACTTCTCCTCTATTTCACAGGACATAGGCCAAACTACTTTACCTACATTTGACCTGACTTCTGTAATGCTTGGTGAGAGGTACTATAGCTGAGCAATCACACTTCCCTGCACACTGGGTCTGTAATGCCCCAGCAGGTCCTCACCAACAGCTAAGTCTGCCCTGAAGCTGCTTCAACTCAAACCCTCTCACCATCTACACAGTAAGGTCTCAAATCCAGCCCCACCCTGAGTGACCTGAGAGTTTTCCAGCTTCTGTGATAAGTAAGCTTCCCTTTCCCTCCCTATCTCCTGATGTGATTCCAGTGTGCTCAAAACCCCAGAGCCTGGGGTTAGGGGAACTCACCAGCAGTGCCCTACAGTGATCCCTCTCTTCCCACATTCCAGCTCTTCCACAGCCAGGCACTACTGCCAGGAGAGACAACTCTGACTCTGGTTTACCTGCTGCAAAAGGCAGGCTACATGTTGTGGTAAAGGTGGGCTAACAACAGATTTGGCAGCTGGGAGTGGAAAAAGACAATTCTCTGTGATCTTTCTAAATTATCCCCAATACAGTTCTCTAAGAGACCCCTTCAGTGCACACTAACTAAACTTCTCTTCCTTCAGCAAGCTCTTGTTTGGACTTGCTTCCTTCACACTTCCTTGCACTATTTGCCTCTGAGCAAGCACTGTCTTCCTGTACCTCCCACCTCCTCCCTCGCTGCTTCCAGGAACACATAAGGAACAGAAAACAAAACACAAGATGTACAGACCTTAGGTCCTGTGAAAAGATACCTTCCAGGAAAAGGCTTCCTGCTGCTTCTCCTTCATCATCATGTCTGTCCTCATCTACATCCTCTACTTGATTCACTGCAAGGTTGTCAGGAATGGCACTACTAAGATTATGCTCTAATTCCCAGGACCATACTCCTAAAACAGAACATCTGTGATGTTAATCACTCTCTTTGAGAAAAACACCATTTCCCAGCTCAAGCTGGACTGGTTCACTGCTTTTTATTAAAATAAATAAATAAATAAATAAAAATATTAGAGTTATAAACCCCTGTTTTACTACAAGTTTCTATTTTAAGAACCATCTCAAGATGCAATTGTATCCTGAAAAGAATGCAATCCTACCTTTCTCAATCAAGATATTCAAAGGAATATTAGTCAAAGAACAAGAATCGCTGTTCAGCTTTTCAGCCTGCATCCAGCACACAGGAATAAGAACATTTGGGGGGCATTTGTTTACTTAGAAGGCAAAAAGGTTATTTAGTTTTCAAGCACTCCTAGACTCAAACAGTATCTTGCAATGCATCAAGCTGGATGAATGTAGTGACACCTTTTTCTTAAAACATGAATTGGGAAAAAAATTGAATATATTTGTCTTCATTTTGACAATCTTCTGGAAGGCTTAACATGATTCACACATTTATAGAGTCTTGACAAGAGAAAACCAACCACTCTCATCAATTCACAGAAAAAAAAAAAAAAAAAAAAAAAAAAAAAAGGATAAACAGGGGCAGGGTGAAAAAAAGCCAAACTAGAATAGCCATTACTTACAGTAGTCAGCATGACTGATGCTGTATATAAATCCCTTCATATTCTTCAAGGCTATTAAGCCAAATTTTGTTCAAAGATGGAAAAATAAAAAACAGTAACTGTGACAAAACTGAAAAAATTGGTATCACATTTGACAAGTCATTAGCAAAGTCATCGATGAAACCATAGGCTACGGCTGTTGATTTAGATTCTGAGCAATATTTCATTGCTATATCAAAAACCAGATTTTTTTTCGTTTTATTTGATGGTCTTGAAAACATATAGTTACTGGGCTTAAAGAAGAAATACCTTATGAAAAAAGAAGAAACTACCTGATTAATATTTGTAGAGTAGATCACAAAATCATGCAGTCACCCACCAAAACCCACTTCCAGAGGTTTTTAAACTAACACCCATCAGGGCTGTGTTCAAGTGCCATGACAGTGCATCCACAGTGACCACACTGACTAGCCAGAGAACCAACTGCAAATTTACACTGTCACGGTGAGAAGCCCCTGGCACAACCTTCAAAGGAGCTCCCGTGGCTAAAATCATAACAGGAGTGTAGCTGAGTAAGCAAGAGAGCTCCTACAAAAGGTTGATTTTTGAATGCAGCACTTCCATAGTGACAATACTGAAAGCTTTTGTAAATGGCATGCCCTGCCGTTCTGATTACTGCGAGTGCTCTGCTCAGGTATCCATGGAAACTTGAGAAATAGATGTTAAATTTGCTGGATCTGTTTGGCACCAGGGAATGGGACTAGTTGACAGTCAGCCCAGTCTAACCACAGGTACTTTGATCTTTAATCATGGAGAAGGCATCGGAGTCCTCAAATGACAATGAAACCCACCCATGTGAAATGGCCACATTTCACAAACAATGACAAAAGCAGGAGGCAAGGATGCACTGAAGAACTGCTATTTTAATGGTGTTATTATCTCTTGTGAGAGAAAAACATCCCTATCCCTGTAATGAGGAAAGAGACACCCAAATATTCACTCTTCCAACCTCACAGGGAACAGGAAGAAAAGAAAGCTTGGGTACAAAGGTACAGAACCTCGTAGGGACAGGTGGACATAGAGTACTCAGGACTGTAAAACCCTTTGAAAGAAACTGCTTCAACCCTACAGACCAGTCCTGAATAGCACTAAGAACTAGGGATGTGTCCAGAAATGGACGAACTGAAGTTGTGTTCCCAGATCATTCCCTCTGGGGGAAGGAAGTCGCAAAGGGAGAATAATTCATCTCTGCTTCCTTCCCCAAGGCAACTAGTGCAGATTGGGAAGGCTCCTGCAATAGGAACTCATTTTCTTCAGAGAGAGAATGTGGAGTAACTCCCTCAGATTACACGGAATTGCTATTATTGAACTACATTCACATCCATGCTTTCCTGGACTCCAACTAGTAATGATTACTAGAAATCTCTCTCAATATTCCCCAGCAACTGCATCTGCAGAGCACAGCCTGAGAGTGTTGAGTTAAAAGCAAAATCCTCTTCAGGTCTCCTGCTCTTGCAAATGTAGGTGCCCTTGGAACTGATCCATGTGCCCAGAGCCAGCAAATCTGTAACTCCCAATCTGGGCCAGGGAGCACCCAGTGACTCACAGGGGAGTGAAGAGCAGTGAGCCAGGGCTGGGGAGCACCAGCACAGCTCACAAAGCCACTCTGCTGTCCTTGACACACCCTCGTGCAGTGCTGAGTGAAGAACAAAGGCATTCTAGGCTGTCTGGCCATCATATTCTGAGGACTTTCGTTTATTTATTTGCTTACTTCTTAGAACTGTGCATTTTCCTCTTCATTTACATGAAAATGTGTCTCAAATCCCTCTGAGACAGCCTTTGAAGGAATTTCCTGTTTTAATACTGATTACTGACACAGATCACCACTGCCATACTAATTTTAAAACACTGCAAAATCAGTGTTTTAATAGCAGTCATGGAAAAATTTTAAACTTGTGTTTATTTTAAATGCATATCACTATGATTCTGGCACAGCACATGGGCCGGAGCTGACACATTTTGAATAATGAGAGCTATGGAATGTTCTTTCTATATCAAAAACGTGCCTGGTCACTGAGAAAAGGCAGATTGGATGCAATGACCCAGGAGCCAGGACACTTGTCACAGTGAGGAAGAGGAAGCCTGCAGATCTGTCACAGGCATTTCAGATCACCGAGGCTCAGCCTTGGCAGCAGCATTCCCTCAGTGCAACCCCAGCATCTGTGACCTTACAGCACCAAACAGCTGCACACTCTGCAGTGGAACATCTGCAAAGCAAGTGTACCATTTACAGCCACGGCCAGTGCCCTGCAGAGCTCATCCCTGAAACAGACCCCAAGTCCTCCTGGCACGTCTCTCTCCACTGCAGAAACACCAACCTGATGCAACCTGGAGCTTCACCCATCCTTGTTTCCAGCCAGCCAGGCTGTGTAATAGAAACGTGACAAGTGCCAGACAGAAGCTGGGTAATTATGTAAGAAGTCATCTATGGACAGACAAAGATTTCACTAAAGCTGCATAAGGAAAATATCAACGGCTAGTTCACTTAAGGAAAATGAAAAAAGGGAACAGATGCAAACTCCCCGAAAAGGTCATGTTGCTTCATACCAAATTAAGGTCATGATTGTTCTCATTCTCCTAACTGAAAGTAGGAGTTTTTTGTGTGCATTGTTCTTTATTCCTTTCACATTTTCCATGATCATTTACTGGGAGCCAGCACAGCTTTTTTAAATCTCAAAAAAGCCAATTTGCTTCTTCACAATACCTACAGACTAAAACAGCCACAGGGAGGAGTTTCTAAACCTATAAATGGTGTGCTCTTTGAAGTCAAATACTTGTGAAATCCCATCTGACACACTGTCAAAAGGCACAACCAATTCAGGTACAGAAAACTGACACAATGGGATCTTTTAATATTATTGTTTTAAAGTAAAAAGTATATTCTTAATTTTTTTTTTTTTTTTTAAGAAAGGGATGATTGCTTTGTGCATTTATAGAGAGAACAGGTGAAATCATAGTAGAAGGGAGCAAAAAGAAATTAATCCCTTGGAACAGCTTAGAAGAGTAAGTAACTGGAAATTTTAAATTATTTCACCAGATCTGTAACTTTAAAAGGAAAAAAGAGAAGAAATCCAGACTTAATTGCAACAGCAGATATGGTGTCCAGAAGGGGCCTAAAAAATTTCAACAGCATTGCCATGGAAGTGGGAGAAGCTGGCCATGGCAGGTCACATCAACTCAACCAACAAAAGAAGTATTTGGCAGAAAAAAGCAGAAGATGAGACACCAGTCAAGTCCCATACAACCCCAACCACCAGTGACACAGTTAGAAAGCAAAATATATCCTAAACCGTGATGTGTTCATGAAGAGATCAGGTCTTTTATAGCTGAGGCAGCATTCTGGTGTGGCTGCACAGACCTGGCTTCCCAGAGGCTGCTTTAACTTGAGCTGACATCCAAGGCTGCAGCATCCTCTTCCAGCTCCTGGTGACAGTTGCATTTGACAGAAACCCTGGTCACTCCCTGTGGACCAGGACAAAGCCCCTTTACCCAGAAATGCATCAGCTGAAAATGCCTCTGGACAGAAGAGACCTCTTGGGGCCTCTCTGCAGCTGACTGAAGCTTTGGGGAGACTCTGCAGGTACAGAGCAGGGCAGATCTGTTGAACACTGACTGCTGTGCCCATGGGAAGGAACTAAACATTCAGACTGAAAGCTTACAGGGTGCCTATCATAAAGGAAAACTAGTCAGCTCAACCCAGCATTACCCAATTACAAGCCAAAGGCTTTAAAAATGCCCAAAATCAGTATAATTAGAAGCTTGACATGCAATAGCTCCTGGGTATGAACAGTTTCACTAACCAAGCTGCAGATACCGCAGTGCTGTGCTAAGTGAAGCTATAAAGATGATGGGCAGGCACTGCATACAGCATTCAGCTATTTTACATACAGACATTTCTTTTACGCATTGTACTGTGCTGCAAGAAGTGGCTGCAGCTTCAATACTGTCAATATAACACACACTAAATCACAGTTTATCCCTGAAGCCTTTTTTCCCTCTGACAGCCTCAGCATTCCAGTGCATGGAAAGAACATAAAGATTTCTGGCATCACAAATCATTGCTTTACTACCTGATCTTCTGTCTTCTAACCAAATCCCTCCTGCACAGATTCTCCCTATTCATTTCAGTATTGCACTGCACCAACCTTGAAACTTATCAGAAAACAAAACATGATACCCTGTCATCTGAAAGACAAATGAATCTGTCAGTCTGTTCTTCCCTTTGTCAGCTGCATGCTAGAAAATCGGTACAGGTTACTTCAAACCAAACAGACATTAGATACTTCATTTAGGAAGCACTGAGAGAACATTCAGATGTGGGGAGAAAGAAGAACCCAGTAGAGCATCTTGAAGATTTAACTAGTTTCTAAGTAGTGTTTTCTGGTTTAGTTTGGGTTTTTAATGGACACTTTAAGACTCTTTTATTCCGCTTACACTGAAATTAAGCTATGCCGTGCAAAACGTTCTCCAAATCCTACTATAATCAAACTTTACCTTTTAACTTTCCCCATACATTTCTGCCAGCAGCACTGGCTCAGCATTACAGTTTCCTCAAGCTTTTGCAGCATACAGTGAGGAAGAAGGCATGGAGAGATCGAATGAAATCAGGCTGAGTCTGCATTTCCCTTAGGGTTATTCACCCATATCATTTGTATCCTAGGAACCCTCTTCCCTCCCCCCAGCTCCGTTCCCACACAAGGAGAGCCCACCCCGTCCTGCAACGGCTGTGTTGTTTTTATTAGGCACAGTGTAACCCCAAACGAATCAAACCCACAGCATCCTGGTTTCAGGCAAAACAAGATTCAGCTCAGCTCGAGTCAAGTTCGCAGAATCGGAGACGTGTGGCCCCGTTAACGTGGTAAAACGGCACCGGTGGGGGGTTCCCCCACCCTACACCTCGCTGGGAGCTCCCTGGTCCCCGGGGCTGCGCCAGGATGCTCAGGCGCTCAGCCCAGACAGCGCTCTCTCTCCCCCTCGGCTGCCAGGTCTTTCTTTTCCAGTGCATCAGGCTTCTCGCTATACAGGGCTGCCGCCTCTATGTCAGCAGCAGCCCCTGAACTCCAGTCCGAGCCCTCCTCCCTCCGACCGCTGAAAGAGAAAGGGAGAGACCCCGACCCGCGGGGAGGACGGAGCCACAAAGGCCCGTCCGGCGGGGATGCCGCGCCCGCCGCAGCGCCCCGGCGCCGGGCAGGGCTCCCGCCCCGCCTGGCCCCCGCCCGGCCGTGCCGCCGCATTGTTTTGTCACCTGGGTCCCCCCGCGGTGCGGCACCGGCTCCCCGGGACCGCCGGCGATGGAGGAGCCGCGGCGCTGCCCCGACCGCCGCCTGCCGCCGCCGGCCCTGCCCGCGGGGCAGCCCCCGAGCCGGGGCACGGCGGGGCCCTGCCCTGCCCTGCCCTGCCCTGCCCGCGCGGCCACGGCCGGGACATTGTCTGCCGCCTCCCGCCTCCCCTGCTCCGCACGGGGCTCCCTCCCTCCGGCTCCAGAGCGTTGCCCCCCATCAGCCGCGCCCGCCGCCGGCAGCGCTCCTGCATTGCGGCGGGGCCCCCTCACCTGCGGCACCGCTCTCCGCCTCCGACATGGCCCGCTGCCGCTGCTGCCGCTGCTGCCGCTGCCGCCGCGCTCGCCGGGGCACGGGCCGGCGGCGGAGCTGCGCTGCCCGCCCCGGGGGAGGCTCCGCCGCTTCCGCGAGTCCCCGCCCCGCTGCGCCTTCCTGCGGCCGGTGCGGAGCGGGGAGCGGCTGCGCGCCCGGCCCGGCGCTGACGGGCCTCCCGCGCCGGCTGCGGGGCTGCGCCGCCCCTCCCCGCCCGCTCCCGCAGCCGCAAAGGCAGGCACCGGCGGGGGGGCCGCCTGCCAGGGGCGGCCCGGCCCCAGATGCGGATTGCACGGCCACTGAAGCGGAAACTCCTCGGCGGTGACAGCCGTAGCGAGAGACCCCTCTCCGTGGCCGGAGGTGACACCCCGGCTCAGCCCCGTGCGCCACGAAAGGGTGCTGGAGTCCTGCGGAGACGGAGCGGGAGAAGGCTGCCAGGGTTACCGCAGCTGTTCCCCGGGCTGCCGGGGGTGTAGGTATAGCTGACCCGGACAGTCAGGAATCATGGACGGTCCCCCGGCATCCTGTGTTACGGGGCGGCTTGTACGGCAGGGGATTCTTTATGCTTGTCTTCAGAGTCAACTCACACATGGTTCTGCAGTGCTGTCAGGCCAAGAACTTCTTGTTTCCAGTGATTTTTAGCAACTTGTCTCCAGGACCTGGGAGAGAGACACCCCTACTATCACTTGATCCATGATAAAGTTTAAGAGTTTTCCAAACTAAGTAAGAAGCCATTACACACACAAGAGAATAAAAATAAGGCTGGTATCCTCCCATAAACAATCCTGAAGCCAGAAAGGGTTTTTCCTCTTTTCCACCCGTGCTTCATGGTGTAATTCTCCTTTACTTTTCATCCTCAGAAGCCATTCATATTTTGAAAGCAGTGCTAGCATTTCACGCGAAATAAACGAGCCCTGGTTTCTTGCTGACTCCTGCGCTCGGGAGGTCACTGATATCCACGACAGTTTCAAATCCACCCAAAGTTCTCCCAAGACCCCTCACCAAAGCTGTTCACACAGGTAGGATCCCTGTGAAACCCCTGAGGACCAGGGAATTTTGAAGCAAAGCCCCCGGCACTGCAGGTGCTTACTCAGCACCTCCCGCTATTTGTTCCATGTCTCCTTGCTCCCATGGCATTTGCTGTGTTCCCTGTAAGCTTTACTGCCTCTAAGGACTGAAGGTGTGGCACAAAAGTTAAAAGTTAAAGCAGTAAATCTCTTCACATCTGCTCACCTGACTCATCTCAAAAGCCTTCACCCACCCTGTACACACTCAAAAGACTTTCTCACCCTGAAATCCACTGTCTCATCCAGGGAAAAGGCAGAACTCATTTCTCCCGCCTCCCAAAAGCAGCCGCACAAAGGGATTTTCTAAACTTGTGGAGGAGAGACGGAATGAGCACGCTGGGATAGTGGGACAGCAGCTCCTTGCACTGCTCCCATCGGGGTAACCTTCTGTTCTTGGGGACACTCGGTAACGTGGGGATCCCTCAGACACTCTCCTAAACCAAGGACAGCGTGCAGTGGGACAGCGGGCACTGGAATTGCTGCTTCCTGCTCTCCCCTCAGCTCCATGTCAGGCAACAAAGGGGAACATCTGGCCAAGAGTCAGCTTTAATTACCTATTCAGAGTCAGGCTGAATATTTATGCTGTCATTAAACAGCCTCGGAAATAAAAAACAAGACAACTCTAATACTTGGTTTCCTGACAAGAGACTTAAATAGCAGAAACTTTTGCTTCAGATTAGATGCACTTCAATAGCAATTAATGGTAGGCTTTAAACATGTATTGAAGTAATTAACAAAGGCAAAGGAAAAGAAAAGAAGCAACCAAAAAACTCGTAAACATGTATCCAAATAATTTACTTTCTGGGGGAAAATGTAGTACTCAGGCTAGTTTTCCATGATCCCTCAAACAACAAGACAACACCCGAAAATAGCATTCACTAGGTACAGACATCTTTCCAAATGTCACGGCAGTGACTACATTATTCAATATCAAGCCAAGTTGCCTAAGTTACACACTCAGCTGTAGGTGTTTGGAATAATGCAGAAGGAGAATATTTGAAGGCATGTGACTGACTGTTAGTTTCAGAAATTAGACCCTTTTCCAGATAGATTAGTATGTCCTTTTAAAACCTAATGAGAGGAACCACATTAAAGGGAAAAAAAAAGCATTTGAAGTAAAATTAGATTCTCAATCTGAAATATAAAATTAAGAACTAAAATACCTTAAATTTAATTTTGTTTTATAAAAGCAAAAATCATAGGAAAATAAATTAGAGAACAATAAAATATTGCATTTTTTTCTCTTGTCATCACTCTCTCCCTTGGAAATGAAAAAAAGTACATGTCATGTGAAAGAAAAACACTTTTTTTAAAGGTCATCATCTGAAGTGAGCCTGCCCTGGGGCTGAAGAGGTTTCATTTTTGTTACTCCATAGGAAGTTTGTCATTCCTATGGTCATTTTGCAAGGTTGTTTGGAATCTGTGGTTTTAAAGGTTATTCTATAACCAAAACGGAAAATGTGTCAAAATACAGCAATCAGAATGTAAAAATGGATGGTCAAATTTTGAAAAGGATGCCATGAGCAGTCATTAACATCCTCGAACATCTGTTCTTACAAACCCCTTAGCTTGTCCCTTGCACAAGAGTCAATTTTAGTGTGGGTCTGGAAAGAACTGTTTTCCTTCTCAGGGAACTGTAGGGGAGTAGCAGCAGAAAAGAGAACCTTTTATTGACCCTGAAACATCAAGGTGGTTTTGTGTCAGACAACCATCAGCGTTCAACTCAAGCACCAACACAGTGGTTACAGTGTTACTCTGACTGGAGAAAAGCATGATCTCTGCAGAAGCTTGGGGCCTGTCTGCTGTTAATCCCCCCTTGCATCTGCTTGGGAATGAACGTGTCTCAGGAGCAATCAGGAAGTGATTTAATACACTGTACTCTTCGTCTGTAGCCTAGGTGATCCCCAGAAAGCTGCAGCCCCAAACCGTTCCATTCATCACACAAAGGGTTCAGGCACACTGGCATAAACTGACAGTACAAGAAAAATAGCTGCTTAACCTAGCCCTGATTTTAGCAGAGCTACCACGTGCATGTTATCCATTAGCATCAATAAAAATTTCATGAGAGGATTGGAGATCACCGCAGTGTCCTCTCAGGGCCATTCCCACACGCTGTAAGAGCTGCACAAAAGTATCTGGTCAGTGAAAAGAGCTATGTGCTTCTCACTCCTGAGTGCAAGAGTCTAAGTGAGGCACTGATGGGGTAGCACTGAGAATCAGTGAGCTGGAAACACCAGGCACAGAGATCTGGAAGAAATACAGTTTTTTGATTATTGTTTTCAGTGTACCTGGCAACGAGATGCACGGACATTATCACAGACACAGAAACCAGTGAGCCACTGAATCCCAACACCCAGTTCATTACTGGCACCAGGAAGAGTTGAATCTCTAAATAAACTGCACCACATTTAAAACAAAAGAATTGAAAGCAGATAGACATGCCTTGCATCTTGGGAGCTCAGGAACCTCTCATCAAATACTGTGTTCATCTCCTAAATTAAAATTCCTAGAGTAATGGTTTCTGACTTCGAAATTTCTTCTTATGTGGTTTCTGGAGCATCACTAAACATACAATACCTGGTTTTTGTTTGTCACCTGTATGACTGTTATTGCAGTCTCCTCCTTCATTCCAGCTGTTCAATTTTTCGCCTTTACAGTACTTTAACCTCTCCAGTTCCGCTTATTTTTGGGATAGAAACTTAGAAATTATTTTTATTACAGAGCCAACTGGCAATCTGTTTCTCTAGATGCAATTTTATCTTCCCCCCTCCCTAAAAACAGCCTTTTATTTTAATACTATAGAAATCTCTATAAAGATAATAAGAAGGAAAAACTATTCATCACTGTCACAGCCTTTCAATAAAGAACCTTATTGTGCACAAAGGAACGAGAATGGTTTATTCAAAAGGAACAGGTTTTATAATTTTCACCTGTCTTTTTTGTACATTTCTCATTCCCAGTATCTCAACATCTGTTGGAAGTGCACGACTCTGGAAACACTGCCTGCAAAAAATTCTCCAGCATTTCTCAGCAGGATGGTTTTTCAGGGAAACTGCTGGGCTGGAGACACCGAAGGTGCATTCTGCTCACAGATCTCTGGCTCACTGTTGGGGTTTGGGTTCCACTCACTTACTTATCTCCAGAGTACCTTCAAGTATGCCAGTCCTCACACTGTCTGGGGGTGACCAGCACCCCCAAAATATAAATGTTCTATAGTCTTCTCATGGACCTGGTGGTCTGTGGTAGCTGTTGTGTGCACAGGACTAAAAGATAAATTCAGTCCCAAAACCCTATACTCATACTGTATGTCCTGAACACCATTTTTTCCTTAAATTCATTGCCCTTCCTCTACCTTGGAAAGTATTAAAGCCAAAGCAAAACATAAACCCCACACAAACCTCAAACAAACAAAAAAATCTCAGAAGAAACAGATTTATTATATAACAACATTGTCACCCTATCATCTATTACTCTCCAAACATGCACCCATCCATACACAGTAAAAAATTCTGTTCTCTCAAGGCATTTTTAAAATATCAACCAGATTGTGCATCCATATTGGCTTGTTTCACCACACATTTCTCATCACTCTACAAGAAACAAAGCTCTAAATGCATCAAACAATTAACTTAGTTTTATGGCATGGCTCCTGTGAATGTGTACACTGCTTAAGTAAGTGATGAGCATATTTGCTCCCACTGAAGTCAATAAAAGTGGCAGATGGCTCAGCCACCTCTAAAACCAAGGAACTACGGCTGAGTAGGACAAAATTCTGCAAAATCATCTGCCTGCTTTATGTCTTATTTCTCTTTTCCAGAGAAAGTTGTACTCCTCAGGAGGCAAGTTTAGCATTGTTCACACCCTTGCTTTGCAGACTGCTTCACTGAATTCTTCTGCATTAGCAAAATTGCAGGGTTATTTGCAGTGTAAGGAAGAGTTCTGCCCATTAAAAATATCCTGCAGCCGCTCAAGAATACGAAATTTGCCAATGTAAAGGGGAAAGGATTCAGAAAATTATCAGACTCATCAAGTGACATGGGAGCCCATTCTCTCTCCGTGCCCTTGTGACAGATAAAAATGTCATCACAGAAATACACAGAACATTTGAGAGCTACCAGGCTCCTTCCTAACTGCTTTCTGAAGCTTCCTGTGGGCCAGGTAGATACAAGAAGGAAAAGGCAGCATGCTGAAAAACAAGCAACACATGATTGACATGTTACCCAAAACAAATTGAATCCAAGGGGAAAATCTGAATCAAGAATTATGTGTAATCTCCACAGATTGATTGCTCACAAACAGACATTTAGGTTTTATGTAGGGCCATATCAGCTCAATGGTTTTGGGGATTTTTCCCCAAGATATTTGAGAAACTGTGTGGAGAATATCCAAACCTAATAAAAATGTTACCCAGATCCTCCAGATTAGTACAGAATAAACTGGAAAAGTGGGAACTGGCATGCACATCATATTTCATCCATCTGACCCTCTGTCAGGGGGTGGTAGTGATCCCACTGAGACACATGTACAGAGGAAGGAAAGAGGTGTAAAGGCCAGCTGCAGAACTGGAGGTGAGCACAGCCATTGAGGAACTGAGAAATAACACCAGGAGCTGCTTGCAGTACACAGAGGAATCTGGGGCTCCACCCAAGGCTGGACAAACTGATTACTTACTGGAGTGAATCCTGAGGAATTTCATTGACCTCCAGCTTCCATCTGACATTTAAATGCAACATTTAAAACATTTTAGATTTTAGGGAAATGAAAAATAAGCAAAAACCCTCTGACACTCTTAAGACGTGCCTGGTAAATATTGACTTCTTTTTATCATTACAAACACATTTTGATAGGTTTTACAACCTTTAACATTTCGTATATATGAACATCATCTATATGACTATTATATAATTTGAATTTCACTTCTAAGAATATTATTCAAAATAAAATATTATATTAAAATATTATTAAAAATAAAAGGCTAAGCTCTTGTAACAGATGTTTTTCAAAGATATGTCTTAAGAATTCTCATGAAATATAAATCTGCAGATATAAGTGATGTTGGATATTTTCAGAACATAACCTCTTTAAAAAAAAAAAAAACATTTGGTAGAAAAATAAATTTAGAACATCAAATGGTACTATTTATTCAGTCATGGGCAAAAATAGCACAGTAAATCACACACAGGAAGGAAAAATAGTAATGCTCCTAGACATAGTAGAGATGGATATTTTAGCATAAATCTACTGGTTGAAGTATGTTCTTACAAAACACTTGAGAAAATTCTGATACAAACTAACGTGTGTAAATTAAAAGTCTAAATTATCAGTCAGTCACCACTGTGAGTCATTTATTTACTCTTGGTTCAAATGTCTGAAATGAATGGTGCCATGAGCATCACTGACATTTCCTCAAAATCTTGATGTGCTACTCCTCTCTGCACATTCTCTTTTGGTCCCACACTGTTCTATTTTTGGAATCTTTAATGAGGGCATACACAATATAAATGGAAGTGCAGAATATCCCAAATGAACCAAGTGAGGTTTTCCACTCAATGTCTAATTTATCTCACCACAGGTTGCACGAGACCTATGACAATTTTTTTCCTCCCTAATGACCAAAGGCATGCAAATTCCATAAGATTATATACCATTCTATCACTTGTTTTAAAATATCCCTGGGGAAAGACATCAGTACAAGTTTTTTTTGCAATTTCTAAGCCTGGAGTCTAGTAGGCCAAAATAAAGGCTATGAATCAATAAGTTGTATTATTCCTGCAAAGATGAGGGAATGCCATGAGTAGGAGCAAGTAAGTAAAAAGTCAAATTATATAATAAATCACAATCTAACAGTCATGTAACAAAGACATGACTATTTTTAAGAAAAGTAGTTCATCTTACAAGGTTAGCATCATTGATATATCCAGTATCTCTAGCTTCTATAAATGAATACTGAATTAATTACAACAGCTTTATAAAAAAAGGAAGCAAAAATAAACCATTTCTTGTATTTACACAAATGTAAATGAGAATACAATTTGTCTCTGACTTCAGAATTCACTATTTTTTAAAAAAAATAAAGATAGCAGAGTTCTACTGCCTTAAAATGTCCTTGTAATCAGAAATCATGATTCAAATCTTGCTTTGGTGAAGCATAAAGCTGTGAATTGGAGAAGTCCTTTATTTTTCATTCTCATTTAATTACAACAAACTGCACCAAAATCTTTAAACTGGCACATACAATGCAAGAAACACCCTTCCTCCTATTAAATATGTTGGATTTGCTTGAGGTATTTTCAATAATGATTTATTATTTTAGTTTTCTTTTCCAGCAGAAAAGAATGTTGTTGACATTCCTCTAAGTGTTTTGCCTAAATTATTACTAAACTGCTCAGGTCTGGTAATTCAATAAACCAAGAATTTTTTTTCAGAAGAAAAGCTAATTCTTGTTTAAATGTTGTCACTTTCTTAAACTTAACTGCCAGAAAAATGATGCTTTAATTCCTTGAGGAAACATAATGAAATCATATTAATTTGCTTTTTCATTGATGAAAGAAGAATTCTGTAACATTAACCTCATTAGTCGCAATAAAAGATATGGGTTTTATTTCTTGGTGAAGATTACCATTTAGAAAAAGACATAGATTCTTATTTTACTACTCTGTGTATGCATGTGTGCCTTATAAAGCCAGGATTTTCACTGAGCACAAGAATACTGCAGGCCTTTTTGCACTTGAGACATGAGGGCAAACCCTGGTTACAGCTTCTTTCCTCTGGATCCAAAGTCCTTTTAAATCAATGGAAAATCTCCCAGGGATTTTTTTCTTAACATTTTTAAGTTAATAATTTAAAATCAAGTGAGATGATAGCTGCCTTGTGGCTGGGAACTGTATAACAGAGGGTGTAATATATGCTGATGTTTTTAATGCAGATATTCTATAGCCAGCAGATCCTTCACCTGTGCTGTTACACAGGAACTGTGTACAGCCCCACAATGACTGTCACAGAATTTGGATTCAGGTTTCTAAGAAGGCTGCTACATACTAGGAATTTGGATTTAAAAACAGGGAGAGGTCATGCTGAAAAGGAGATTAGATTGCTTTCAGAATCCTGCAACACCAGTAGATGTCAGGAAGAACGTCTGGAAAGGCAGACAGAGGGAATGCACTGAGATTAATGAATTCACACCTCAGATGATCTTTGTCCATCCAAGGTCTCCTGGCTTTGAAACACAGAGCAATGAAAGTAAATGTAGGGGCTGCTTTAAATCACTTCTGCAAAGGGTATCTGTCATATGGGCAGGGTGCAGGCACAATAAAAATGCCTGCATTTGGTTTGTTTAGAATGGCAGCACAACATTTCTTATAAAAATAAATGCTTGACAGTGTTTATAAATAGTGAAATATATGTAAAAATACTCTTAAAATCTATTTGACATCTCTCTTCCAAAGGACTGTATTTTTGGCTGAGTAGTATTTTCAGTCTTTTGCCTTAAGCTTGCATATGACTGCTCTGTTATTTAGAAAATAGTGACCTTCTTTTTACTAATATAAAGAATGGGGAATTTTAAACTGAAATGTGCAAAACTACTGCCATTAAATTATAATTTAGTGCAGTACCAAATGCAGAAGCAGTCCTCCTCCTGGAATAGCCTTCTTCCAAAGAAATGGAAAAGAAACAATCAGAGATGGCAAGTTTAAATCATATCAAATTGTTCACTACCATAATTCTGGTGCTAGTGTGAAAGTAGGTCTTCAGATTTCATGACTTAAACAAAAATGGGTAGTAAACAAAAAAAATAACCATGGAAGTATTGCTGAAGAAACAGAAGGAGCACATGGTGAGGAATTTACAGGGAGGAGTCATGGCCTGGAGAAGAATAAGCATGAGGAGATAAGAATAGTATTTTTGAAAACAAGGTCATTGCAGAAAAGGTTTCAGATTCCAGACTATGTTTATAGCCTTTGGTGTCAAGCTGCCTAAGAACAGATTCAGAAGGACTGACTTTGTAAAAATAAATTTTCTCTGTCATCCTTTTTCTCACCCGAGGTGCTATCTGTCAAGGCCTATAAACTTCTCTGTACATAGATTATGTTAATAAGACATGAAATAATGTATCTGGCTACAGGGAAAAATAGGGTGCTTGTATCAAATACATTTTCCTGTTCACCGATGCAAGATGTGAGGGGCACTTTCTGCAGATAAATGGGCCTGGAATTATGTTAATTTAAAACTGTGTTCCCAGTTATAAACAGATCATGCAGACAATGGACATGTAAGCAATCTGACTGTGGTCCTGAATAAGTCTTTAGTTATCCTTCCTTCTTGGAACTATTCAATACTGGATATCTAATCCATACAAGAGCAATACCCTTAACTCTCATCATCTCAATTTTGCACTCGAGGTAACTTAAACAAGGGGTTACAAAGTGTGTTTTTCACAGGAATCTGTAACTCATTTTCAATAGCACTGCATGGGAGCTGTGAGGGTTCTGTATCCCTCAAGACTTAAGGCTGGGGCAACAATTTTAGATTTTCAAAGAGCCAAACTTACTGCTGCTTCCTCTCAGCTGCAGCTGCTGAACATCAGAAAGAGCATTTAGAGTACTTGGATATAGCTAGATGCCTATCTTGATTTTTAAACCCACAGAGGCACCTAATCCTTTGTGAAAATCACAAGAGATAATTGTAAAATTGCTTTTCAAAGCCAGCTGTTAAGTCATCTCTATTTCCAGGTCCTTTGACAACTTTACTGGCTCAAGTGTCTTTCCCTGTAATAGATATTTCTATGTACTCATGCATTTGCAAGGGTTTAGAGTCTGTTAGCAATTACAAGGATTTTTGCTGGAAAGCAAATTAAGTTTGCCTTGAGGTAGCGCTCTTAAATCTGTGACTTCCTACAGGCATTTGTAATTTTAAGGACCATGAATGGCTGGATACATACAGTTATCACAGACAAAGAAGGGAAGGTGGTGTACTTTCATTTGAAATCTTGTGTTATGCATGAACAGGTTTCATGTGGATACATACCATAATTTCCCATCGATGTGGTAAAGTTTATAGGAAAAAGTACAATCTTAGATGAGTAATTACAATCATTATTCCTATCAATCCACTGCTAAGTCTCCTCTTTATAATAGAGGAGACTTAGCATTCTGTTTGTGATGTTTCTTTATATGTGGCTAGCCCTTCTCAACCAGTGCAGCTGAGCAGGAGCTCCAGGTAAAGAGTGATGGACTGGCCTCTTTCTAGGTCCCTTTGTTCACCAGTCAGGGACCACTGCTCTCACCAAGTACTGCTGTAGCATATTTCTAAGTCTGTAGGCACCTGAATTACTGCCAGCTGGCAGATGCTGATACTCCTGAACAGCTAATAAGCTGCCTGCAGCTTCAGCTCCAGCTGAGGCCTCAGGAACAGAAGCAGGATTTTGAAAGAGTGACTTTCTGTGTTTTCATTGCCCATACATTCTGACCCTTTCAGATGTTCTGAGCACACCTAAGCCAAAAGCTGTCCAGATGTGTATGGTGGGAGAGAGAGGTGCCTGTCAAACCAGGTGCTCTGGTGTTCCAGCACAGAGACTTGAAGTTCCTCTTGCTGTCAAGGTATGCAGGTTCAGGACTTTTCCAAATCATGCTGAGGAAATACCAGCATTCTATAGGCATATCTACCACTTCCCTTATGTCTCCTGTTCACACCCTCATGGTGTTCACACATGATTTAGACATACCCCTAATTCTAGAAAATCCCCACATGTTTATGAATCTAAATGGAAGTATCTTCTTGCTCCAAGACCATCTTAGTTTGACTCATCACAGTTCTTGATGTTCCTGTCTTGTTCACTCAGATTTTCTCTCCATGCCGCTGACATGTGTGGGGCTGCTCTGGGTTACCCAACCCTTCCCTATAAATTGCTTGAGGGAATGATGGAATTTGGTGTAGCCATAAGGCTCATTGGAGACATGGAGAAAGGCAGTGCCAGGGACTGAAGTGTTCAAATACCTTCAAAGGTCTAGGTTAAAGCCAGCTGGATTTCTTTTTATCCCAGCAAGAGGTCTTTTACATACCTTCATGTAAGTTATGTCACTTGTCACAATAAATAAATCACAACAATAAGCCTGGAAAGCATTTTCAATTTTAAATATTTAAGGGAAAGATCACTCAAACTCTCTATAAAATACAAAATCTAATGAGAGTTTAGAAGAGTTTGTTAGTGTCAGTGTGAGACACTCACCCTGAATATGAAAAGAGATGCAATAGTATGAATCCATTGAGGGAAAAATTTATGGTCAGTATCTTTGTTTGCAGGTAATAAACAGGTAGACTCCAACTTGAGATTTGTTTGCCTGACAGCCATCCCCACAAACTACCAGGCATTCCACTCCCACTAAACTAAAAAACTTACAAAACTCAGCTAAAAAGGCCCAAATTAAATTCTTTGCAGAGTTGCCCCGGTAGAGGTTCCTAGCTCCTACCTACTGAAAACAATCACTTCTGCAGGAAAATCCATGAGAACGGAAAAATATTATGCTCAATAGCAAAAGCTCAAAAGCTGCACAACATGCAAATTAAATACATGCCCATTGGCTCAAGGGACTCTAAATCCTTGTATCCAGCTCCCTCGAGGTTTAAAGCAGGGAAAGGATGCCCATGAGCCTCTAAGCCTGTACTCTTACTGTAACATCAACTTCTGCAGTTAGAAGTCATCCACACAGATGAGTTCAAAATCATGCTGGATCCAAATTCTTTAGCACTTTGAACATTTGAATAATTCTCTTAAAATAAGGCAGCAACCACTTTCCACAGCAGCCAAAGTTTCTAATGACTGCAGTGTGTCACTCCAGATACCATGTACTCCACTAATCTCCTCGGGAGGTGACGGAGGCACAGAAAACCCTTAAGGCCAGCCTCTGAAAGGAAAGGTTGCAGACTCTTGGGCAAACAGGGATGATAAAAGCATTCCTGGCAGCTGTTGCTATCTAAGCATTTTGGAACAGTCAAGGACATCTTCAGAATGGCACAATATCATCTTCAGAAATCCACTCCCATTATCTATTTTGTTTGTGCAGTGCTTGTTTTGCCCCTCAGCACCCTTGCACGACCCTCTTTAAAGCTAATGGATGTTAAACATACTCAGGCAAGAACAAAATGGAAATCAACTCCTTGCAAAACATACATACATAATCTTTGGGTTGACAAGCAAACCTGAATCCAGTAACATTTTTGCATAAACATCACTTTGATTTGTCCCTCCAGACCTGAACACATAACATAGAACCAAAACCACAACTGCCAACATATTGGCAATGAACCAAACTTTAGCTAAAAACAGAAACAAAACCACACACAAAATCCAAATTCAAGACCAACAAAAATCTGAACAAAAATCTGAACCAACCTGAGAACATAAGTTTGAAACCATGCCCTTACATTTCACAAAAGCCACAATGCTCAGAACAAACCCTCTTTGTCCCAAGGCCTGAATTTTACAATAAATTTGTATCCTTAGGTTACCTTTTCTTCTCGCACATAAATGAAGCAGCCTGGAGGTTTCATTCAGTGCTCTCTACAAGGCCCATAACCACTCAACCACTGACAAAAATACTCATGCCTTTTCAGTGTTATTCTCACTGTATCTGCTTTTGGGCATCCCCATGCATGGCATTAAATATGCCAAAAAAATATTATAGGGGCTCCAGAAACACAGAGCTGGGGCTTTCTAAATAGCCAATGATGCTGCTCCAGCTGATTAATCTGTGTCCTACGATGTGATCTTTTTCTTTCAGCCAGTTGATATGCAAACTTAACTTTGTGGAGGAAATCAGTCAAGTTCTGCTTATAATTCCAGCAGTGAAACCAGTTCACTGTTCTGTTCCCAGTGTCACATTTTAGACCTACAGCATTGTGAAAGCTGATGCATATCTAGAATCAGATGCTGGTAATGCAGAAAGTTTACATTTTAGATAAGTAACAATGTCCCAGTGGTGCACAAGAAAAACAAATGCAAGGAAGCTTCAGGAAGAATTATTTGAATATCCTGTACATACAGGATATGGGAATACAGTAAATTCCAAATGAAAGGTGTTGAACTCTTCTACCACCTGCAAACTCTGAGCAGTCAGAGTCAATGAGCAAGGAGTTCTCAAACAATTGTAGTGAACAGCTTCCAGCTGCACATCAGTGAGACAAATCTGACCTTTCCTTCCTCGAACTGACCCAAAAGATCTAATGTATCTAATACATAAATATGTGCATAAACACACATCATTTAAGAACAGCGTTGATTGCTCGTTGTCTTTTCACATAGAAAAGATTTCCAGAAGGAAAAGGACAGAGGAGCAGCCCCAAATTCTCATCTTCTTTTGGAAAATCTCTGCTGAAATATCGTCACTGGGAAGTCCATACTTTTATCACGTATTTGTTTTGCATATCTTGTTAACTATCCCATAGATTTAGCTTGTTGAAAATTTCTTAATGTCATTTCGATGCTATGGAACACATTAGCACTGGTGTTTTCTCTGGATGGCTCCTTTAATCCTTTCTTAGTGGCCCTTCAGTTTTATTTTTCTAAAGAAGTTTACAGCTTATTCAGAATCATGCTGCTCTTTTAATCTCTTGCTGAACCTGCTGTTCTCTTTGTGATAACTATGTTATGTCTTGAGCTACATTAAGATGACTTGGAAATTGAGAAACAGGATTAAATCTTTGTTGTTAATCTTTATGACTGTAACAAAGCCTAATGGGAAATTGGAAGGGATTCAGAGAAGAGTGAAAATTATTAAGGTGCTTGGGTAGTACATATTTAATTACCTTCAAAAGGCAGCAGCTCACTAATGTGGGTGTAACCAGTGTTACCCAATCTTCAACACAAATCTGAGGAAAATGGGGTCAGACTCACAGTAATGGGAGATCATTTTTACTTAAAAATGTTAAGTTACAGATTTAGTTAAAAAACCATAATGGGATAAAAGGATGAGAACTGTTTATCCTAAATACCAGAAAGTATTCTAAAACTTTAAATCTGGTGTAAGGAACAGATGATGTCACCTAGGAAATAGTTTGAAGATAGAAGTGGGTGGCTGTTGTCAACTGCCCACCCAGGCTGCAGCCTGTCCCTAAGGCACTCTCAAGAAAGGCATGGTGCAAGCAGCTCCTGGACTCTGTGACCTGCTCTGCTGCACAGCTGGTATCCCACTGGCTGGAAATCAGCCCTTGGGTTCGCTGCAAGGCGCTGCACATACTGGCTGCACCTGTACGAGTTCTTAATGTCTGTGTTTGCATAATTGCTCGTAAACCCACAGGTTTACAGAGATGTCACTTTTCTACAGCTCCTAAAAAATCTAGCTACACACCCCAGCAGAGTTTAAAGCTCAAACATTTTGCCCACCTTTGAAGATCTCAGCCAAAATGACCAGTTTGGTTTCCTCAGAAACAGCCCCTCTCACCAATCTGTGTAACAGCTACAACTCATCAGGCCTTAAGCTACAACACTTCTCCATTCAGAACTGTTTGGGGGAAGGGAAGGAGTCTTAATTCTAGAGTTTGTTTTGCCTCTAATCTAGCAGAACTCACCTATCAAACCACACCGTGACACTCCTTCATTACACATTGGAAGAAAGTTAAATTTCAACAAATATGAGAGGAGGGAGGGATGGGCTGTTCACCACTGAAAACCCCATCACATTTTTTGCATACTCTATTTTACTATTGTTTTAAAACTATGCTGAGGATTATGGATAAGAATATTTTAGGTCAAATAGATAAATGGGAAAGAGCAATTTTGCAGTGTCATTCTCCCCACTCTCCTTTTCTTGCGCTTTGAACAGCTAAGCCTATTGCTGAGAGTATTTGACTTGGCAGTTAATCACCAAGGCAAAAGGTCATGTACAAAATCTTAGCTTCCAAGAAACACTCAGTTTAGCAGTGGCCACTAATTGACACCAAGAAAAGATCAGACTCCAAGCACTCAGACACTCCATTTCTCCCCATCTGTCAGTAAGTTAATTGCTGCCTCTTCCTCCACCTCAGGAGAGGCACTGGCCTCTGAAGCCAGAGTGCCCAGCTTTTGAAGAGAGTCACACACATTGACCCAGACTTTTGCAAATGGCCCTTCAAAAGCCATTCTCTGGTGCTTCTTACAAAACACATTAAAATTGTGATCTTTCTTTGCTGTCCCTAATTATAAAGCTAATTTAATTCTCACTAAATGTTACAAGAGTTTTAATATTGGATCCAGCAGGAGTAGAAACATGACTTATATTTAGCATCCAAAGATGATCTACTGTTCTCAAGGTCATGGAGTCTGGAACTGAGAAGAAGCTCCCACTTCTTGAAGTTACTCTCATGCTCTAGGGTTTATTGGAAAGAAGCTTCTGTTTTTCAAAGACCTTCTTTGCGGATATATTTAACCAGATCCTTGGGAAAATCCTCCTAGTGCTAAAATTAGGATTCGATGAGCCTAAGAGACAAAAGTTTCAGTAACCCTAGGTAAAAGTACGTTCAGCCGAGTTGGTGTTCAGCGCGGTTTAACCGCCCTCGTCTTTAGCCAGCAGCACACTGCCATCGCGTGGCTCGGGCTGGCACCGGCAACGCGTGAAGCACCAGAATGCTTTCACCAGCGCTTTCCTAGTTTAAATTCCTATTATGATATTAATGTACTAAATTTATACTTTCAGGGTATTTATTGAAAGATTTTTTTAAATGAAGCAATTAATGTGATTCCCTCTTCAGGCTAGAAGAGTCAAAAATGTTCAATAACATTATTCAAAATGATCTGTATTTTGTTTGCTTTACTTTAATAGCAGGCTATTTCTAATGCAGACCACTGCCATCCTTCCATTTCCTTCAACTGATCCATAATTGTGGAGTTTTTAAATGATTATGTTATTTTTTATATATGTGTCTTCACACACATTACTGATCTGTTCAGTTGCTTCCCTAAACTGAGAAAGAACAAATGGTTTTCTAGTCATTCCCTCAATCATTTTGGATCAGTCTTCTAATAATAACTTGCCACTTCTCTCCCATTTTATGTTCATGCCTGGTTTTACTCCATTCTAGGTGCAGAATCCAGCATGTGGGATTGTCAAATTTCATCCCATTAATCATTGCCCAGTGTTCCAATCTATCAAGATCCCTCTGCAGGATGTCTTGTCCCCAAGAGAGGCAATGGAACCTCCCAGTTTGGTATCAGCAAATCTACTCATTCTTCTCTTACATCCAGATTGTTGGTAAGTATATTGAACAGAAATGGGCCTAAAACTGAGCCCTGAGGAACACTGATGATATTCTGGTGGTGTTTTTTAGAAATTTGACTCTGAGAAGGAAGGCTGTCAGCAGTTGTCATTCATAGCTGTTAACTGCACAGTGAACAAGCAACAGCTCACTCTAAAAGGCTGGCTTTATTGTTATTCACAAGGATTGCAGCAGCACCTCCAAGGGACACTCAGCTGTTACTATCAAATAAACAGCTTGCTTGGAGAAGACAGCATTCAAAACTCATGCCAGGTATTTGTTATCGCATGTACATGGAAAAAGATCTTCCTGACTCTGTCACAACCACAATTACATGACATCCTGGAATGTATTAACAAATATTTTTCTGAGCTAAAACTGATAAAAAAAATCAAATCTGCTTTCCTTCTGGCACTGCTATATTCAAACACGTAAAACTCATTTATGTGCATACAGTTATGTATGTATAAACATACACATTTACATTGCCTTTATATATTCAGTATCCTTTTTTTTTATAGCGGAGCCCTTAGCTGTCGTACTGGGAGGACAGATACACTGGAATATCCCACAGGTTGACATCATTTCCCCTTATGTTCCAGGAAAAAGAGTTTATAAAGCAGTCTTTGGCAGACGCTCACCCTCCCCACCTGCGCTGTTTCCATGCCCGCTCCTGTGGGAAGGATGCCGCTGGACACGGCGATCCAGAGGAGGGCGTGCTGCGGCTTTGGAAAGTGCCCGTGTCCCTGGAGCGCAGCCCGGCGCTGGCACCGACCCGGGGCAGAGCCCGGCCCCGGCAGGAGAGGGCGCGGGGTGCGAGGGGAGCCCAGGCAGAGCGGGGAGCCCGGGAGGAGCAGGGAGCCCGGGAGGAGCAGGGAACCCGGGAGGAGCAGGGAACCCGGGCAGAGCAGAGCAGGGAGCCCGGGAGGAGCAGGGAGCCCGGGCAGAGCAGAGCAGAGAGCCCGGGAGGAGCAGGGAGCCCGGGCAGAGCAGAGAGCCCGGGCAGAGCGGGGAGCCCGGGAGGAGCAGGGAGCCCGGGCAGAGCAGAGCAGGGAGCCCGGGAGGAGCAGGGAACCCGGGCAGAGCAGAGCAGAGAGCCCGGGAGGAGCAGGGAGCCCGGGCAGAGCAGAGAGCCCGGGCAGAGCAGAGAGCCCGGGCAGAGCGGGGAGCCCGGGCAGAGCGGGGAGCCCGGGCAGAGCGGGGAGCCCGGGCAGAGCGGGGAGCCCGGGCAGAGCGGGGAGCCCGGGCAGAGCAGAGCAGGGAGCCCGGGCAGAGCAGAGCAGGGAGCCCGGGCAGAGCGGGGAGCCCGGGCAGAGCAGAGCAGGGAGCCCGGGCAGAGCGGGGAGCCCGGGCAGAGCAGAGCAGGGAGCCCGGGCAGAGCGGGGAGCCCGGGCAGAGCAGGGAACCCGGGCAGAGCAGAGAGCCCAGGCAGAGCAGGGAACTCTGGCAGAGCAGGGAACTCTGGCAGAGCAGGGAGCCCGGGCAGCGCTCGCTCTCCCCGGCTCGGGGATGGACGGCCGCTCTGCCGCATCCCTGCGCTCCCCAGCCCATGGGAGCCCTCCGGCCGCCCGCACTCCCGGCCTTTCCCTTGCTCTTCCTTGGGCTTCCCCAAGCAAATCATCACACAAGGACCCGTAGATTTCAAGGAGTTTTGTAGCGTGAGAGGTCTGGAGTGAAAGGTGAAGGTTTTAAACTTGGTCAGTTGTCTGAGCTGCTAAACGACAATGGCTTCTCAGAATTTTAGGCTGAACTCGCTGAAAACACGTATTTAATAGTGAACCTGAGCCAGTTCCTTCCAGAAAAGAGCCCCCGCATCCCTTTATGAAATAGCCTGTTCAAAATTGGACACTCAGCAGGTTGCACAATCGCTAAAAATCTCTCTTTTGTAAACAGACAGCAGAAGGGACATCCCAAATGTGAGCTCAGGTGGTCAGAGCATGGTGCTGATAACACCAAGGCTGTGGGTTCAGTCCCTGTAGGTGCCATTCACTTAAGAGTTGGACTTGATGATCCTTGTGGGTTGCTTCCAGCTCAGAATAGTTTCTCTAAAACGCTAGGAAATTTTGGGACAGGACCCAACATAAAAAACTTATCAGAGGATTTGGATCTCTGAATTCCAAAGGAAATACATGCACATTCTGGCTTCCCCAACAATTTATGAGATTTACTTCATCTTATGCCTTCAGAAACCCTTAAGAATCATGAAGAAATCCTGCCTTTAAATGAAAGTTCTCTTTTAAGTTTAACATCTTTCCTACAGTAAGAGAATATTTTTAAATGGGAGAAGGTAGACTTGATAAAAAAGCTTCACTAACAGCAGGCAGGAGCCTTTTTGCTTAAAACAGCAAATGTATTTCAAACCATTCATTGATGAAAATAAAAGAAAACGTATAGGAATGGTATAAATAAATAAAATTATGATGTAGATGAATGTTGTGCTTTTTAAAGTGTGAAATATTTTTAACATTATCAACTTCCATGTAGCTATATTATGCAGAAATAGCTATTATAGGCATTTTTAACATTTAAATTCTATTATTTTCAATTATTTGAAATTTGGTAAGAATTTTTATTAAATGAAAGTTAGGATAGCTTTAATGTCTTCTAATGCATTCTGTTGTTGTATTACTGAAGTCAATGGCAGCTTTTCCATGGACTTGAGTAAGGATTGAACTTTACAGTTCCAGTCAGAGGGAGAAATCTTAGTTCATCTTGATGAAAGGTGGGTACTTTGAATTGATAAACATAGGGGTTTTTATAACTTTTGGACAAATGAGTATCTTGAGGCACTTATCAAAAGACTAGGCAATGACATACTCTTCTGCCCTTCTAAAATATGCACTTTTACCTTTTCAAGGTCCTTTAAACCTGAATTTTCTGTCTTTATCTGTGAATTGTTATGATACATAGTTAAACAGTTATGAACTTTTATTTCTGTGACGTTTCATTCCACAAGAACTGAATTTCAACACCTCATATGCTGGTGCTGTGTCTGCAGTACAGTTTGCAAAATGCTCTGAGTTCCTTTCAAATGAAATATGGTGTGGATTTAAGATGGTCAAGCTGACCACTGTAACACATTGGAGAGCTGGCATAGTCCATGATATCTGACCAGTGAAAAATCCTCATTCTTTCCACAAAGTTCAGCAGGTCCTGCAATTTTTCTCTCAATGGGAGACAAAATGTTAGGTTACAGAACCCTTAAAATTCCCTGCTGGATCTCACAGAATCCGCAAGTCCCACCCCGCGGAGAATGCCACTTTGTGGCAGTCTCTGCACATTCTCTGAAAGAGTTCAAATTCTTTACACCAATTGAGCACATTTCTGTCTCGTTTGAATGGCAGAGTGAATGGGGACACTTGAGAGTTCTTGGTCGCAGACATTCTAATTGATCTCTTGGCTGCAGTATACTGTAATTTGTATGGAAATATGCATTTCTCTCTGGAGGCTGTCCTGCAGTGGACTAAGCATAGCCATGTCACCTAACAAGAGCACTTTATGAACCATAATTTTCTCTGTTCAAATTATATCTCTCAACTTAGGACGTGCATGAAGAACCTTTCCATACACACACACACACAGGAGAGAACCTGTCAAAACATGTAGCTTTGATAACATTGACTCAAAACCTGAACGCTTAACAAGAGCTCTCTATGAAATAAATGGAGAAGAGGCTAAAAATCGTGTTCTCTTAGGCTAAACTGCTTTCCACACTATCTACGAGACAGCCTCCACAGTGGTGTCCGTGGTGCAAATCTCATTAGATAGGCTGGCAAGTTATGCACGCAGAAACAGACTTCCAAGGATTGCTCTGCCAAGAGGGGCAATTGGCAGCACACAGAGCACTTCCCTTCCCACTTGCCATGCTGTGGGATCTGGTGGATCCCCAGCTGTGCTCTAAAGCAGTCCTGTCAAGTCTCATGCACTGACTCACTCTTTTCTATCACACTGTCACCGCCGGCAGTGCCCATTCCTACAGGGCAGGACCGCGCCTTCTCTCCCACTCTGGGATCCCACCCGTCAGCTGCAGGGGGTCAGTGTGCTCGGTGATTATCTGACCAGCTGCAGCTGATGGGAGGGTCAAGGAGCAGGAGAAAGGTCACGGTCCTGGCACTGCAGCTGGGAATGTGCTCTTTAGCCGGACCCAGTGCTGGCAGGAGCCCTGCTAGAAGGCACGCTCCCCTCCCAGGGCTGTGTGCTGCAGGATTTGGCTCTTTAAGGACTGGACAGATGCTGATCACCTAACCTTGCCCTGCAATCTGTGCCCCAGCACGTGGAATCTCATGTCTGAAGGCCAGAGACTTGTTTCATAGGTTTAGCCTTCCCATGAAATTTCTGCAAGAGACACGATGAGACCTCAGAGATCTGGCTGGTATTTCCACAAGAAACCTTTTGCTGACCTTACCTTTACCCTTGTGCTATTACTGATCAGCTATTGGAGACAGAAACAACAGCATGAATTCTGGGTTTTTGTTTTGTTTTTTTTCGTTTGTTTGGTTTGGTTTTTTGTTTGTTTTTTGTTTTGCAATAAAGAGGTACTTTTGGTGAAGGTAACGGCTGTGAACTGATTTATGCCTCCTTCTGAGTCTCTCTTGGTGACAATCAAAAATTACATTTCATAAATACATGTTTGTATACAGTTACTTAAAATGAAAAAGGCAAGATTTTCATTCCTGAGATTTTAAATGTCATCCACCCAAAAAAAGAACTGTTAACATTTTAGCTGCCCTCAGTAGAGGAGGCCAGTGACTGACATATTAAAAGCCTCAAGGCTGTAGTTATTTACAAACTTAGATTTTCTAGATTCTTCCACATGTTTAATTCTGCTCCTCACCATAAACCTTTCCACTGTATTTCATTGACTGGCATTTTAACAATGATTTTATTTATTCCCAACATTTCTTTTTCTAGCCTGATTTTTCATCACCTTCAGTACTATGCCAAGGAAGAACAAGAACTGGGAAAAATCTTTATGCAGAAAACTTCCATTTGGTCTTGTGTACCAATTATTCCACACTGATGGATGGAGCAGGTTTTCACTGCTGCACATGACCCTCTGTGGTATTTCCATAAAAACAGGAATAGCACTGCCTAAACAGAGGCATAATAAATTAGCAGAATTTGACAATTTTCCTCACAAATGCAGCCGCAAAATCCAGTAAAATATGACTGAGCAAAAAATCAGATATGCTGTGCTTTACATTCATTAGAATCTTATGGTTTATTTGTCAGAAGAACTTCCTTTGGCAAAATCTCCACTGACAACCACATTTTGTTTAGGGTATCATATTTGTTGGACCATAGGTATCTGTTCTTTAAGGCATTAAATATTTCATTATACATGAAAACCAGAGTCCTCACATGCAAGGAGCTCTTCTGATCTTAAAGATTAGTAATTTTTATTACATTTCCTGAATCTCAATTAGTATTGGGCAGTTGCATTTATTTTTATGTACTGAGCCCTAAACATATGTGAGGCTGGACAATCTTAGTGCATTTTTAAAATTTCATTTCCTCTAGAGGTGCAAACATAAAAAAAAAAAAACCCATAAGAATCAATAAACAGGCCACCCTATCCCAAATAATCATATCCAATTAAAATAATAATGTTATTTTGTATGGGACTGTGGATAAATCCCAAGCAGACAATTTGTTTAAAACTTAAAAACAGTAATTCAGGGTAAAAGAAACTTTTTTTTAAATGGAAGCTGTAAGTTTGCTATCCATCTTATAAGATAATAAGCAGTGGCAAAGCAACATAGAAAAGATGTAAGAATTTAGAGTATGTTTCAAAGACAGGTGTATTAATAACCCCCTCAGTGTGTAAGAAAACTGTATCCATATTCAGAGGAGTCATTAATTATGCTAAACCTTCAATAGCAGCCTGTCCACAATACTGTTCTGCAGAACTAAATGTGTATCTGCTTTCTCTAAGCATTTTCCCTTTCTAGTTGTAGCATTTTCAGCTACCACCGTTGACTGCTATTTCTGATCAAAGTGAAATAAATATTAGCCCCTGCAGATATTGTTCACCCTCCTTTTTCCTAGGGTCAAATGAATGCAGATATTCAGGAGGAAAACCAGCAATCAGCATTCCACACAAGATCTAAATCCTCAGTTGTCAGGTTCCACCCAAGAACTTGAGCCTTCCTGTTCCCATACCTTTATTTGCCATATTTCACCCATTATATTCCACTTGCTGCCTTTCCATGTGCTACCACCAGCTACAAGTGGGTTTGCTATTGTCATTTCACTAACCCTAAAGAAACTTAATTCTCTCTTCAAAGTCATGGTACTGGTGGAGTCTGAGGCACCTCCCACAATGCGGCTTCAGTAAAATAAAGCAGAAGCAGATGGGAACTTGCTGGGCATTTTTTCTGTGTGTAAAGTTGTAACCTGCATGCAGGAAGATCTCAAGAAACCTTAAATTTTCCAGAGCCAAGCACCCCTTCTGGAAACATTCCCACCAGTTCACTTCTTTCTTAATTTTGCTCACAGTTCTAACAATAGTTGATCTTACACATCTACTTTAACACCAGTGGAAGAAAGAATGGGATCTACATTTCCTGAGCATTACTCAGCCTTGAGTAATGCATCTCCATGCCTCCACTTAGAAAGGAAAATGTTATTGGAAGGGTTTGGCAGATGAGCCACCTTGTGCAAAAGTCCAAGTTTTAAATATCTGGTTGCCCTTGTGCTCCCTGCACTGCACACGTTGGAAAAGTCCACAGGAACAGCCTCACTTCCCAGTCCTCAGCAATCTTCTCTCCCCTCCTCCCTTCTCCCCCCAGTATTCCTAGTGAGTTAACCAGTTCTTCCACACCTGCACAAAGGGCAGCTTTTAAAAAATGTTATTATTGCGCTGTGCAGTCCATTACAAAAGGTGATAAAGAAGCATCTCTATTTAGCCTTACCTGGATTCTAGATTTCAGTAGAAAAACAGCTTAACTTTAAGGATAGGATGACTTGCTACCTTCTCATTACTACATAAGATTCATATATTATCTTTCTGTCTTTATTAACTGATAATCTATGTTGTTCTGGATGTCCAGTACTTTATTTACTGTTTCCTGAAGAGAGAATAAACAATTTAATTCCTGAAAGCTTACTGATATTTCCCTCCCCATTTTTTTTCCATTCTGCTATTGAACGTAAAACAAATGGACAAGAAAAAAAAAAAAAGGGATGTAAAGAGTGTTCTAATGACCAGGATTACTTAATCAAAAAAAGATGAGAATAGTATTTCCTATGGCAGGTTTGCAACTCTGTATTTTGCTTCAGTGGATCCTTAGCAAAATCTAGTAATAAACACAGGACAAGGAAATGAAAGAAATGCAGAAGCTGCTCTGTGTTTGGGATTGATTCTACTTCCTCCTCTTCATTTCCTTCACTCTTTGAAAATAAACAAAGAAAAGACACACACCCCCATGACTTCATATTTATTTCCAGTTAAAAGAAGATTCACGCTTTTTTTTTTTTAGATACTGTAAAGGCTGAACACTCAACTAACCCACTGTGTTTAGGTTTCCCTGAGTGCTTCAGAGAGATTTGTTAAAGATATAAAATAGCACACCAAACAACAAAAGAGCTTATTTCCCCAACCATTTCTGTTGAAAGCTACTTTGTATTTGTTCCTATGCAACAAAAATTAAGTTTATGTGTAGGTGTTCCATGTTTTTACAAACTCTACACTCCTTAGTTGTTATAAGATTAAAACAATTTTCTCCCTCAGTAAATGCTTCCCTTGAAAACCACTGGAAGCACATAATTCATCTGTCCATTTATAGCTTCTTTTTTCTTCCAGGCACTGAGAAACTACTGATTGTGATTGTTGTTTTCCCTTTTAAGAAGCTGATGTTGAACAAGTGACAGATAAGACAATTTAATGTTTTGGTGACCATACAGATCGATTTTTCATTTATTCTGAAGTTTAAAAGACAAAAAAGACAAGAAACTAAGGTATGATTGCAGAGATTTTGTTTAGCAAATTACTCTTCTATGCCTAGAAAATTTAACAGGCACTTTCATTAAACCTGCAGGGAGTTTTAAGGTAGCTTTAGTACCAATATTTTTCAAAAAATGCATTCAAAGATTTTTCCCCTGAACCATTTTCTTCTCTACGGAATCTATCAAAACAGTTTGGAGATACAGTACGAGTCTTTAGGTGTGAATAATAGAAAAAGAAGGGAAAAAAAGAAATTTATTACCACAGGCTGCAGAAGGTCTCAATAAAAAGATAAGTGAAAAGGGAACATTATGGGGTTTCTGAATTGGACAGAGAAATGGAAAAACCATACAAATTCGGGAAAGTGTTTGTATGGAAATGGTAAGGATTGGTGTCACACTTCACACGGTTTCAGACATGAAGACACTAAACATTGCTGAAATCTGCTGTTCTGCATGAAGAAATCCTTCTGGGGAGAGCAGGGGGCCTTGGGTATCTGATCTGGCTGTCCTCAAGAAATTTAAGGATCAAGAACACCTAAGTCAAAATCTTCTTCTTTCCATTTATTCTTCAGGAGACTAAACTTGCATACCAGAAGTATTTATCTGTACCCAGTCCTGATGTCAGGTGAGGTGGCACTTGCAGGAATTTATGCAGTTTTCTTTTCATGATATTACACAAAAATAAAAATTGAGATGACTAATCAGCACTGAGTCATCAAGGGAGATATTTAAATTGCTTTCAGCAATATCCTAAATAGCTTTCTGTCATATTTCAGTAATATCCACTGTTTTCAACTTACTGGATATTTGCAAGAAATTTAAAAATTATGTCAAGGATTTGACAGTGATATCCCAAGCAATCCTAGAAATGTCCTGGAGATACTATTTTGTTTTATATTCACAAGTCTTATTGCCTTCACAATGTTAAACATCAGGAAATCACTAGAAAAATCCCAGAATTTTGGATTCAGAAATCCCAGAAGTAATCCTGGAGATAAGCCTGGTTCCATCTATCTATAGATCCATATAAAAAACATGAAGCTACAAAAAATAGGAGAAAATTCCCATCTTTGTTCTTACGAAGCATTTCTTTTCTGCCTGCTCATTTTACTGATGGGAAGTAAAATTTTACACCTCAGGGATCAATATCTGTGAGAATAATTTAGAACATGTGTCTATAGATAGTAATTTTGCAAAAGTATTCACAAAGAGATTTTTCCATGGGCTTAACTCATTATTAAAAATATTACAAATCTTAAGCCATATTAATGAACATGTTTCTATGCAAGTTTTGCAGTACAATAGAATTACATCACTATCAGTATCCTAAAAATAACCATTGGCTCTGCTAAATGCTAGAAGCAGATTTTATTGCCTCACATACTACTCTTGACCACTTAATTAACTACCACAAAAGCTAATTAATTAGACATCACAGTCTCTAATCATTCTGGAATTTGCTCTATTATGTTCAGCTGGAATATCCTCTTTCCTCAACAGACCCCCTAAAGTTTAGATGAACACAATAAAGCACTGTGGGGTTGTTATTTTCATCTTTCCAGATACTCAAGATCAGGGTTGAATACTTAGACCAATTTTTTTTAAGATTTTCCCTGTCTAACTCTGTCATTATTACGACGGATGTTTTTGTGAGCTTGAAAGTCTTCAGCCTGTTTTGGTGTTAGCGTTCTAGCATTTTAACCTAACATAGCCAAAAAATCGTCCTTAAGAAGGCAAGAATTTCATCAGCTTAACTCAATGACTGCCTACTGCTGCTCTATCACAACATGCATGCCACATGCACAGGTATTTTATCAAGTGATTTATGGAGTAAACTCAAAGCTGTACCTCCACGATTCTAAACTGTTTTGTCAACAAGATGCAGCTGCTCTGTAAAGTCAGCCAGTGTATTGTGGTGGAATGAAAGTACCAATGAGAAACAAGCTGATAAATTGGTTTGACTAATCATTAAAACCCATCCAGTATAATCGTTTTAGCTGATCTTGTTTAAGTCATTCCATGGAGCTGCCAAGAGAGTTCAGGGACAGGTCGATCTTCCATTCGCATCATGCAAGGATCAGGCAGATAAAATCCGATCAGTTACCTGACCATTCTTGCATTTATATGTAATTATTCCCTGTTGGTTTAAATCTTCCATCTGGAGGAAAGAAATCTGTTCTGCTCCTGACCTTTTCAGACCTCATGTCACTGTATTTAGCTTTAACAGATGGATTCTACTGATCTGATATGAAAATAGAAATAAAAGATTGAAAACATGAAAAGAGCGGAAAAATATAGAGTCATTAAAGCCCTGATTCACTGCTAAGTGCAGGTCAGTGGGTGAATCTTCACTGGATTCATGGGTCATTGGTCAGGCCTCACAGCTTGTTCCTGCCCTAAACTGCAAAAGAATTAAAGGGACTCTATTAAGAAGGTGACTGGCACTACCTTCCTCTGAGTGGAAGAGAGCAGGAAGGACTGCCAGCCCACACTGTATCCCCAAGGTCACGGCTACTCCTAACACTCACATCTACCTTGTGGAAGCGAGAGCAATTGCTCTGAGCACAGCAGATTTCTACACAAGAGTGGAATTCTTCCTGCCTGTGCGTGTCTTTTTGGCAATTTCTTCAATTTCTTATTCAATTTCGCTGTATGCAAGCAACAGACGAGTAATTGTTGTCTCCAGAGTGGAATGTTTTCTGAGTCGTCTCTTGGATCAGAGATAGGGGCAAATAAATTAAATAAATAAAAAAGGGAAATGTTTAACATCATTATTAAGAAGGGACGCAACTGTTTCCTATTTTAGTTTTCCCGTTTTAAAAAAACCCTACACACCCTATCATTACAATATGGCTACAACTATCAAGTGCTTTAATTTCCTTTATTGTTTCCTGCCCTTAGTATTATTGAGTATTATTAATCAGTTGTCTGTTATTATCCAACTGCTGCCTTTTACTGCAGCAGTGGTTTCATTCCATAGAGGCCAAAGCAATTCCTGCAAGTAGTGACTTTCATGTAAACGGGGAGTGGTTAAATTCATCAGCCTAGATTAAGGAGTAACAAGTCTTGGTTGTAAGTTCTATAAACCAGACACTTTCTGGAAATTATATTCACCTCACATTAAAGAAATCCAGTAAATTATTTCACCCTTCATCAGTTTAATGCTATGTGCCGTTTCTGGGTAAAGCAGTTTGAAAATCTTGACTTACTTTTACAATGGTCAGCAATGTGTTTATGTTTGAAGGGCTATTTTCTCAGTTAACATAAACTAGCGTAACTCAGCTGACGTCAAAGTGCTATTACTAAATAAGTGAAGATTTATGTTTTAAAAAGCTAATTCTCCAATAAGTTTGTGATCCAATTTTCAAGACTCCTAAAACTGGCCAACTGCTCCAAAGCATGTGGCCACATATGAAGAAAGTCAGTGTGCTACTAAGAAACAGGTGAGGTCAAAGGAAAACTTTATTTATTCTATTATTCTTGCTATTTTTAAGAAACTTTTTTCTACAGTAGCGATGAAATGAAATTTTAAACATGTTCTAGGCTTTTGATTGTGATTTCAGAAGTCTTTTATGTTTTTAAGTGTTACTCAGGGTGTTTATTTAATATACATTAATAATAAGGAATAAGTTTGCAACAAAGAAGTAGGAGGGATATTATTTATTCAAGGATCTACATTTATTCCTTTTCCATATCTGGACTGTCCAGTGCCTGGCTTCTGGAACCTGTGCCGTTTCTGCACCAGTGCCCAAGGTTTATTTGGGGAGGGGAGGGAGAAGGGCAGCTAATGATCTGCCAGAGATAAATGAAATTGCTGATTTAGTCAAGCTCATTCTTGACCTTGACACAAGATGGGACAGGCAAAGGGAAGAGCTCAAAATAGAGCAAGTGTAAGAAAGGAAGATCAAACGAATGCTCAGGTCTGGTCAAGACCCCCCTACATTCAGCTAACACCTGGCTGAGTTAGAAAACATGACCAGCCCAACCTTCCTGTAGGAGCCGATTGAAGCTGTCAGCTCCCGGCTTGTCACCCACTGCATCAGGAGGCCCCTGGGCTGCCACAAGAGCCCTAATTAGGCAGAAATGGCACTTCGGCAACTGACCCGCCAGGACCTTTGGCAAAGCATTTAACATCATTAGTTAACATTTTTATTAAAAAAAGTGTGAATGTAAATGAACAGCCAATGCATTTCAATAGGGTTTGTCGGTGGCATTGCACGCCCCCCCACTCTCCCAACCACACACACACTTTTTTTTGCATGAATAGTTCACTTGTTTTCTCTAAAGGGGGATGGGGAGGTAGAGACTGTTTTTCAAAGCGAACGAGACATGTTCAAAGCAGAAGCAAGGTCTCAAACAATCAGACACAAACTCTTGCCTTTTGGGAAGCGTATTGGGGAGTGAACGAACAGCTAAATGCAATCCTACCTGCAACATGCCTAAGGGGACGTCTGAAAGGGAAAGCAGGCAGAACCCACACCCGAGCACAGAGGTACAAAATCACATGTTCATCTGATTGTTCTAAGGGTATTCATTGTGTTCTTGTTCTTTTCTGTTACATCCAAGAATAGGTGCCTAATCCAGCAAGCCTGCAACCCTTTGCCACAGCTATCAAATACTACAGCAGTGTAAAAGAACGAACATCTAAGAATATACTGTCCTCCTCTTTCTTTGTAATTTCTTTATTCATTGCACATTACCTTTGACAGAAGATTACAAAAAATACCACTCAAGCATATTAGCAACCTACCTTAATTAAGTTCCACTAGCAGCAGTTTATCTGTGAAAAGTTATTTATTCATACAGAAGAGTATGCAGCCTTGAGGCAGTTTATTAGTACTCCATTTTTTCTCCAGGTCTTAACTAAGGAGTTTCCATAATTTATCAAGCCCTGCCCAAAATCCTGGGACAGATTTTGGAACTAAGACACACATGAAAATTAAATTACTACAAATATACTTCCTAATAAAGAACTGGACTGGACTTGGAAACGTGTACTGCCTTGTGATATTTTATATCTGCTTCCTATGAACATCCTCCAGTCCAGGTAACTTTTGTTTTCTTTGAACCCATTATCCCCTTCTTCCTCCAATGGAAGCTACAAAATTCAGCACTAAGGTTGATTTCTTAGGCCAGATAAAGATCATATTACCCCAGATTTTTTAATTTTCTCCCTCAGTCTATAGCAGCCATATGTTATATTAACAGCAGAAAACAGCAACACTTTTTTCCACCAAAGATTTTTTCATCTGTTATGAAATCATTCCATTACACCCTGTGTGCATTCCATTACATTCTAGCTGCATTCTAGCTACATGGCTTATCACCTATGCTTTCTAAATAAAGTACAAATGTAAGAAGAGATTAAAATAGATCTCCCACAATTTGGGGACTCAGATATTGATTTAAAACCCAACTCATCAGTCTTGCTATGAAGCCCATGAAAGTTTATCCTTATTCTCAGAATCACATTTTAAAAAATGAAATAATAATATTATAATTTTATCACACATTGGCCTACCCAGAGATTCCAGTCCCTGATTGTTTCCAAGTCATGTACAAGCCATATGAGGAAAAAAAAAAAAACAAACCCCAAACTTGGCTATGCATGTCTCCTGGTCTGGGCTGGGATAGAGCTCATTTTCATCCTAGTAGCTGGCACAGTGCTGTGTTTTGGATTTACCATGAGAATAATGCTGATAATACACTCATGTGTTTAGTTGTTGCTAAGTAGTGTTGACTCTAAGTCAAGGACTTTCAGTTTCCTATACTCTGCCAGTGAGGAGGTGATCAGGAAGTTGTGAGGAAACACAGCCAGCATGTGACACCAACTTGCCAAAGGGATATTCCACACCAGAGAACTGGAGGGAGTTGTCCAGGAGCCACTGGTCACAGCAGGAGGAAGGGCTGGGTATGGGTCAGTGGATGGCAAGTGTAGCATTGTGTATCACTTGTTTCTCTTTCATAAATGCTCTGGGATCTACAGATTATGCCATGTAAATTCTTACTTTCTTTGTGTATCTATATACACAAAGTGTTTGCATTCTCTTTTTAAATAAGTGTGTGTAGCCTTTGAAACAACATGGAGTTCTAGATATACATTTTTAAAGCACAATACTAAGTTTAGAAACCCATGTAAGAAGCCTGGCTTGATCTTTTGACTTGGCTGTTGACGGCAAGTGAGAAGATAATTTTGGCAGCATTGAAATCATTTTTACCAGTGAATTAACAAAAACAAAATCCACGTCTTTCTTTCTAGAGCAGAAATAAGATGAGATAGATATTTCAAAAAATTACTTGCTAATGATACTCATCTGGTGACTTGTCTTGACTTGTAAAGCAGCATTAGCAAAAAAAAACAAAAAACAAAAAAACAAAAAACCAAACAAAAACCCCAGAATCATACAAGGCTCAGAAAGTTGGTAACTGTAAAGAGTCTATACATGACCCCTCTTTCCATCACATGACTATTTTCCAGTCTAGTTCTTCAGTATGGCTTCTCCTCTCCCGCTGGGAACTCGAGGGGTGGGTGAAGGGAGAGAGAGATGACAGCTTATTGAAAAGCCAGTGCTCCCTGCCTAGTCTTGGCACATTTTCTGCAGGTGCCTCGAACTATAGCCACAATAGGCTCTGGAAGAGAGGATTCAGACCTGTCAACAGCTACAGGAGGCAACTGCACAGCTTCGTCTTACAGGCTAACTTCATTGTCTGCTGTTGTGAACCCTGCAGCACAGGCACCCGTTAATGAGATGAGCCCCTTTTCTCTCCATTTGTTCCTCCCTCTGTTTCTCTTGCCTTTCTGTAACGATTTAACTTGATCGCATTGGTTGCTTTCTAGTGGGGATTGCTCCAACAATCAGATAAGATAATTGCCTGTGGAATACTGCTCAGCAACAACTATTACTTCCTTTGCTGAAAATGTCAGAGCAATTGAAAGCTCTTAGTGAAGTTCAAGAACAAGGAGGCAAAGAGGCAGCTCCTGTACAGGTACATCTGTGTACATTTAGCAAGTTTGCAGTGGCCAGCTCTCCTGGGTGATCTTACTTTATAAGCAACATTTTGAGCATACTTTATATTTTCATGACTTTTAAAACAACGAAAACAATGTAAACATACGCAGCAAGTATTTCTCACATTTACTTCATCTTTGGAAGACAATATTATAGAATTGCCTGGTTTGCATTTCCCCCAATTCCTATTCCATTTCTAGAGGCCAAACTAATGCAATTTCTTTTTAATCTTAAAATCTAATCTTAAAATACTGTCTTCCTACAAAAGTTTCTGAGGTGAAATTGACTGCTGATAGAAAAGTGACATACCAAGAGAAAGTCATTTAAATATTGCACTCCAAATGTAAGTAGAATTAAAATACCAGAAATAGTTTGTGCCACTATTTAATTAATTCTTCCACTGAAACACATGCTGTCACTGCCAAAACCCACGTGATGTTACACCCTGATGAACAATTCAAGAGTACACCCATAGATATAATGCTTTTTATCACTAAAGCATATAGGCTCTAGAGATTTTGTATGACACCAAGATCTCCATTTATTTGACTGACAGGGCAAATAAGCAAGAAAAATACCACATGCAAAAATTTACTCAGAGCACAACTGGAAAAACTGCACAAAACGTCTTCCTTTATCTTTTTTTCCATTTCCCAGTTTTCCTATACTGCATATGCACTGTCAACAATAATACACCATCACATAGCCATAGCCATCAGTTCTTTTTACTGTGAATTTCATAAAGAATAAATAGCTTTTGAAAGCTTCTTAAAGTTCTGTGAAAAGAGTAGAGAGCTGAATCAGCAGCTGTATCATTACAGGCTATTCATATGCTGAGTTGCTGAGGAACCAACATAGGGAAATTCCTCATTCTTTGAAGAGGAACTCCAACATAGGCAACGATATGACAGTTGTTTTTGTAGCATCACAGGATTACAGCACCCAAATCAGCCACTTATATCTGGAGAGATACAGGCCCCAGTCTTGCAATATTATTCAACAAAGCTTACACTAGTTTAACTATGTAGAGAGACAGATGTACAACTTGTTTATACACTGGATGTTTCAGAAAATGAACACTATTTTAGAGCTAATTTCATGGTTACGTTTTGCTATATAAAGCTACGTGCAGTAGGACTTGCTCCTTGAAAATCTGAATTAATCATAGTGTGAATATCCAATTAAACTAAGCATTGATTTCTGAAGTCCGTTTTAAAACTTTTTCTGAATTAGAGGCTTTTGCTGGGTGATAAGTTTTACAGCAGTGAAATAAAAGGATTCCATAGATATATGAAATATAATTTCCTCTTATTCTTTTCATGAGTATAGTTTAAAAACTGGATCACTGCAAGAGGCACATTGGTTTTTTTAAATAGTGCCATAACTTGTTTGTCAAAACTAAAGTTGAAATTCTACCTAAAACTTCAATACAGGAAACTGAGAGTAAACGATCTCTCTTTGTGTCTGAAGCTTAGGCTAGCAGTCTGACTCTGGAGCCCTTGACAAAAATTCACACTTCTGGAGACAAGCTGGAAGTGGTAATTGCTACTGATGCTTGTCCTGAAACAACTTGGCCTTTGAATGAACTCCCATTACAGGGCAGACTAGTGCAGGAGCTTCACAAACACTTTATGACAGTCTTGAAAATGGCCCTTTATAAGCAGGAAACACAAAAGAAAAGCTCTGCTGTCTTCTGACTAGGAGCCAGGGAATTTAAGATGTTCCTATGCTCTTTTTCTTGATTCTTATCCTCACAGAATATGGGTACAAGTAAAACAAAATTGAGAGCCATGCTGTTTATTAAGATGTTTTGCTGCAAGCAGGCAGTAATCCATCTGAGATGTAAGCCTAAAAGCCTTTGAACTTGTAGATCACATGCTTGATACACGAGGTGAGGAGCAGATGATCCAAAAGCCCTTTGTGGATTTAAGCTTGTAAGTGCCAGAATATCATTTAACTTTTAAAATAGAGCAATAGTAAGCACTTCTCAAAATAATTTCATTGGGTCACCTACTTATGCACCTCATGTTCTAGTCTCTGTGTGATGGACTGCTTCTCTCCCCATGCATGGAGCAGGTAACTGAAAATTAATAAACCTGCACAGTCAAAAAACCTGAAGGTGTTACACTCTGAAAAAGACAACTGTGTACATTTGGTGTTACTCTTGGCTTAATCACTAAACATCAGCAATTGACAAAAAAATGCATCCTCTTTCTTTGCTGAGGAACATGATGAATTTTATGATGGCTATTTGGGCACATTAGTGATTGTTTTCTGGTTGAAGCCTGATGAGTTTCACACAAAGTCCTTCTCATTGCTTTAGGGACATTTCATAAAACATACAAATGCAAATTTACTATCTTCTTCCTGTCCTACAGAGCCTTCTTCAAAAACCTCTTTTTCTTACTCCTTCTTTCATGTTGTTTCATTAGAAATGAAGATTAGAAAGCAGATCTGTATAAAGTTAAAGGTACATTCCTATCAGTGCAACAGACAGCGAGTAGACAATATTTTCAGTGGATGACAAGCATATTTTCTAATAAATAATACATCCTGTCAGAAATCTGACACTGAATTTTATTCTTCAGCACAATTCCAGTTATGCTCCATTGAACCATACCTTTTTTTACACTAATAAAATGAAATACACCATATCAATACACCATAATCAAAGAGTGTTGTGCAATTCCATCAGTGCAATTAATGCAAGAAAGAGAAGGATTTAGTGGACTGAGTCCTGTGCAGGGCACAAAGTTGATTAAAGGGCTGCAGTGTCTTTCATGATGGGAGAAGCTGAGACAGCTGGAACTCTTCGGTCAGGGAAAGAGAAGGCTCAGGGGGCTCTCATCAATGTGTGTAAATACTTGATGGGAGGGAATGAAGAGGAGAAAGCCAGACTCCTCTCAGTAGATCCCCCTGGCAAAACAAGAAGCAATAGGCACAAATTTAAAAATAGCACAGTCAGGGTAAGACAAGAATATAATTTTTGCCATGAGTGCAGTCAAACATTGGAGCAGGTGTCCCAGAGAGGCTATGGAGTCTCCCTCTGGGACATTCCAAACCTGACTGCACATGGCCCAGGGCAACCTGCTTGAGTGGGTCCTGCCTGAGCAGCTGAGATGGAGTAGATGATGTCAGAAGGACTCTTCCAACCTAAATGAGTGTGAGTCTGTGATTTATGTCATAGGATAGCTTCAGGAAAGAAAGACCAAGTTTTGTGAAAATTTATTTGAAAGCTGTACCCTTGTGCGCTAGGAGTCTGAAATGCTGTGTTAATATTAAATGGCATTTTCTTCTAAAAGTCATCATGTTAATTACCCTATTTATTTCATAAAGTTTTCGATTATTCAGTTGAACCAAAAATATTTTCCAAAACCAATCCACATTCAGATGTAGAATATTTCTACATTGGTCTGTATGTGCTTGAATTTTGAAGAACTTTTATCAGTGTTTGAAGATAATGATTGCAGGTTTTGTAGTAGAAATATTCACTATATCTATGTTTTTTTTTTACCCACTGCCTAATTTTAGAAAACAGAGAGATTTGAGATCTCGACTAATCCCTTCTGTGCAAATGCATCATGCCTGGTTATTGCTCCAAGAGTCACATCTCTTCCAAAACACTACAAACCCACCAGACTGACCTCATGGTCATGGAACTCTTTAATTTCCAGCCTTTCTGTCAGAAATGCTACACATTTACAAGTGTCATCTATTTTCAATGGAAGTCAAAGGTGCACAGGCTCACTCAAAATCTTCTGCTTTGAGACAAGCCACACAACGAGCTTCTAATGGGATTCTCTCAGTACAAGAAATTTATAAAAACAGTATTTCATGGATGAGTACACCCCAAATACTAATGCCAGTCAATAGATTCTTTTCCTACAAAATAAGGTATATTTCATTGCATAAGCTGGGTGTCACTCAAACATATGTCTGAATGTTTTATATGGAACTGTTAATATTATGTATTCTTCAGAAGTGAGACTTTGAAAAGCTTTTCAGTTTACAATCACTTCTCACTTCAAAAATTTGCATAGAGTGTGTAAGATCATGATTTCCTTTTCTTTTCTTTTCTTTTCTTTTTAATTAACTAAAGGAGTCTTGAAGTGAAGAAAACAATTAAAGATAACAACAGAAATAGGGGAACATAGGGGATTTTGTTTCCTAGCCCTAGGGGAACTATTTAAAACTTGTTTGTAGCAAAAAAGGGATCAAAATGGCTATAAATGCCATAGGACTTTCATAAAAGATCTGAAAATTTTGCAGTTGTGTAAAAATACCACAACAGGAGGCAAGTTTTTTTGGAAAAAAACCCAACAAACCAACAAACATATTTTTGAATTAAAGAAACCTAAATTAGTGAGATGGAAGAAATGAAGTCAGTTATAAATTCATATGATCTTATGGGCTTATCACAAAATGATAGTCAAGCTTTTGCTCCAGATGGTGCAATAGTGCTTGTGACATCCACTTTGAACTGCAATCTAGTTATGTGTCAAGCAGAAGAGTCCATTATTCACTGCATCAGTGCTGGGGAAAGAAGGTTAAAAGTTCAAGACATGCCCCAAGTGATTAAGGTTGTAAAAATCAGGAGATATACCATGGGAAAAAAATGCCACTCTTCCTTTTCCATACTCAGTTTGTTCCCCAAAAAAATGTGTTTAAGCAACAAACAAACAAACAAACAAACAAAACAAAAAAAAAAAACAAAAACAACAACAAAAAAAACCACCCCAAAAAAACCCCACAAACCCACAAACAAAAGACCAAAACCCCAAAACAACAAAAAAATAACAGGGTGAAGTAGAACCACAATTCCTTGGAGTAATGTACAAATTATCTTTTTATTTTAACTCCTTAAACCATTATGCTACCAACTTCATTTTACCTAGAAAGAAACAAAGGCTTCTCTTAAAATCTGTCCACAAGTTGCAGGACTTGAGACCTCAGTTAACGCTTTCTCACTCGTGATATTCTTTTCAGCTATCACATGTAACTAACTCCGATTTCAAACTTTATTTTTCATGTACCCCACAGATCACCAGTTCGTCTGCACTAGTCAGGCTCCACTTCTCAGTCATGTAAACCTTTGCTCTGCTGATCAGTAACATAACCTACAAATTGCTTCCCACCACCCCAAAAGTTTCCGCATTTGGAACTACAAGTGCTGCTTCTCCAATACTTGAGCAAATTTAGATTTCTAATTCAGTATAAAAAAAGATGCAAAACCTGAAAGGTGAAGCTAAAAACATTTCAATTAAAAAATATCTTCTGCAAAATTCTTCATAATGAGCATAATGAATGGAAAGTATTAAAAAAAAAGGTGCTTTAGTGCTCAGAACCTTTGAAAAGGTACGAAGTAATTATTTTCAGGAAGGTCTCTTCTTTCAACAAACAGGTAGAAAAGAGTAATTCCATTGTAATTATCTGTCTGCCATTTTCTAACTCTCTGTTTATCTCTGATTGTATATTTGGATAAATCGTATTATGTGTTGTGTACTATAAATGTATTATGGCCACGTTGCTGCATCCTCCTTGAAATTAAGTCAATACCTCATATGCAGTAACTAGTGTATTAGCACACATTTTCATGTAAAGGAAAATATTGGATACGAATTTCGCAAAGCCTGATAACATTCAGACTCTGCATATATTTGTAAGTGTGTTAACATTCAGAGTGGCATATTGACAATGCAGACAAAAATCCCTGTAATCCATCACATCAGGGTCCTTGAACTACGAAAGAGTCAGTAATTCCCCAAAGTTCACAACAGTTACTTCAAAATGCCCACACAAAGAAATCCTGTAGCAAACTCCTGATATCCAAGACTAAACCTAGCATTCATCGATAACCTGTGCATCACATTAAAAAACCTACACACTACAAAACCCATCTACACCACACAAATTTGAGGACAACCTTCTGTAAACTCAAAATTTGGCTCAAAAATTTTGTTTTTAAGTACTGTGTGTTCCAAATCACCTTAGGAGTTATAATGATAAATGAAAGCCCGTGAGCTCTCAGCCTGCAGTTCAGCAGGCTCCTTCGGACGAGGCCGGGCTCACCCTCGCACAGCAGGAGTGAACAGATCCACAGGAAGGATCCCCAAAGTTTAGAAAGAAATTAGTACTAAAGGCCACTCAACTTGAAGTAACCATTGGAGCGGAGAATGATTACTCAAGGCAAATGAACTCTCCTAGGAGTACTTGGGAAATTAAAATAATAGTGCTGGGGGAGTCGGGGGAGGTATTAAATAATTATTAAAAATTACCAAATACATGGTATATATATTACTTAAGTTCTTGCAAGTTTTTATCTGGACTAAAAGTCTAATCTAAATGTTGTGTTCAGCCATATCCAAGGACAGAATCTTATACATAAAGTAATACTAAGCTTTGTTACTGGAGTTTTTTCTTTAGGAGGATATAAAATATTAAGAATAAGAAGAAACACTACAGAAGTATTTTAGGTATAAAAAGAAAAATCATTTTAAAGTCTTTTTATAAAAAGAGTTAAAATTCCTCAAAAGCAGTAATATGTCTGTAGAAAATTTGTATCACCAAGCTAAAAAGACAATCCTGATTTTATTGGAAACATCATGTAGTTTTTATGTACTGAGAGCTGTCTTCAAAGAAGCCCTTGTCAGTGGAATGAGCACACATTACTCCTCTGTGAAATCCTACAAGAACACAGATGGCAGAGACCATGATCTTAATTGATTTAAGGGTAAAGTTTATATATTTAAAGAAGCATTTCAGAACAGCAAAAAGAAAATCCTTCATGTGACCCTTAAGCATGCAGTATTATAGTTGGGTTTAGAGCATGCCTGATTAGCACCATGTATTTACACCCAAAGGAGATGCATGTGAAAAAGAGAACACACACAACACAGTATCATAAACGAGGAAAAGCCAATCGTAATTTGTTTCCTGGCACAACAGGAAAGGCTCGAGGTGAGAAAAAACACTGTACAATTGCTTTCAAAAGAAACATGACCCATTTCTGTCTGAAAACAAAATAAGAGGCAACCTAGAAGATTTGGGGCAAAATGTGTAGAGAAGACCTCAAAATATGATGTCACCCCTAGGAATGTCATGATTGCAATTATATGGATGGGGTTTTAATGTACATGTTGATATAAGTGAAGTATCTTCACTGTTTACAAACACAAAAAAAAAGAACTACTACGGGGTGTCATTTGTACCAGTCATTTTTCAAAGGCCAGAGTGGAGTTACACCAATCACAGGCCTTTCCTCACTGGGTTTGTTCCTTGGCTCTTGCTACATATACTTTGATTAGAGAGTTTTTAATTACACTTTAGCCTGTTAGCACCATGGGGCCAATAAAACTAAGAGAAATAGAACTAAATTCTTTTCATTCAACACTGGTAACTAAACACCAATTAATTACACCCACACAAGCCTAATGAAGATAATGGGGTTGCAGAGAGTTCACGGATGGTATGAAGTGGCTTGTGGTAGCCTAACCTTAATCAGTTAACTACTTTGTAATGGGGAGGATCACAGGATAAGCCACCCTCTTTCTACATGCTTACAATTACTATTGCTGTTAATGGAAATTACAAGGCCATACAGATAATTCATGTAACATTCACTTGATAGGAAACAAAAATGATTAATACTTGAGGGGACTCCCTACTAGTTTATCCAACAGTCTATTGAAAACAAGAGTGCAGGGTTATTAAATGAGTATCATTCTGCTTCATCTCACTGCTTCACTTAAGGCAAACCTGAGGGATTTCTTCTTTTCCAGGGAGGGGCCATCCTCAACATCTCTGCGAAAGCTGTGCCAACGCCTCACCACCCTCACAGTAAAGGATTTCTTCCTAATATTTAATCCGTATCTGTTTCAGTTTAAGACCATTGCCCTTTCTTCTTTGTGAAAAATCTCTCTCCATCATTCTTGCAGGGGGCCCTTTTAGGTACTGGCAGGGCTCTAAAGTTCCCCTGGAGTCTTCTCTCCTGTGGGTTAAACAATGCCAGCACTCTCAGCCTGTGTTCACGGCAGAGGTTCTCATGCCTCTGAGGATCTCCTCTGAACTCGTTCTAACAGGCCCTCATCCTCCTCACGCTCCCCAGACAGGAGGCAGTGCTCCAGGTGGGGTCTCAAACAATGGACTAGAGGCCGCCATGCCCTCCCTTGACCTGCTGCTCCTCACTCTGCACGCAGCCCAGCCCAGGGGTGGCTCTCGGGGCTGCCAGCACACATTGCCGACTCACGCTGAGCTTCTCCTCCGGCAGCACCCACACCTCTTCTCCGTTTCTTTTTCTTTCAATCTCTCTCTTAGTGACTGTTAAATGAAACCCATACTATTGAATTTGGCACATGGGCTCGTTCGCACCTTAATTCAGGCAGAGGCATTTCTGATCCGTTTCATAACCAGACCACAACAAGGGGCTAGAAGCCCACAAGCTCGTGTCAGTTTAGAAACTTTTTCAGAGGAAACCACTTTTTAAAAAAGAGGGTTTAAATCTCAGGAGAGGTACCATAGTATTTCTAAAGGATGTGAAAGAAAACGAAAATGATTCCTTAGGGATTTTTCTTCATTATCACCCCACCTGGAGAAGTGAGCACACAATGAGCAAAGGTCCACACCTATTGATTTTAGAGCTGGGGAAGTGCGCAGCTAACGGCTTTTAAGTATCTCCATTTTCAGTTACTTCAACAAAATTACCAGTGAACAGAGTAAGAAAGTGAAAGTTTTTGTGTGAAATTGTGGGCTAAAATGATCATTTAGGTCTCAAAATGTTTCTTTTCATTGAAAGTGGAAGGCTTTCAAACATAGGAGTTACCGTGGGCGTTTTGAAGCATCGTCTTCACCAGACATTTCCCAAACCGCAGCCCGTCCCTCTTTCAGGACCATAATCTTAAAGAGTTTTATTACTCCGGTTTTTTTTTAAAACCGAGAAGCGCTCGGCCCCGGCCGGGCCCTGAGGGCAGGGCGAGCTGGGAGGCACAAGCCGGGCCAAACCGCACCGCCTCTGCCCGAGCCGGGGGGCTCCCGGGCGGGCCGGGGTGCTCCCGGGCGGGCCGGAGGGTTCCCGGGCGGGCCGGGGTGCTCCCGGGCGGGCCGGGGTGCTCCCGAGCGGGCCGGGGTGCTACCGGGCGGGCCGGGGTGCTACCGGGCGGGCCGGGGGGTGTTCCCGGGCGGGCCGGGGTGCTCCCGGGCGGGCCGGAGGGTTCCCGGGCGGGCCGGGGTGCTACCGGGCGGGCCGGAGGGTTTCCGGGCCGGCGGGGTGTTCCCGGGCGGGCCGGGGTGCTCCCGGGCGGTCCGGGGCAGGCAGCGCCCCGCAGGCAGCGTCCCGCAGGCGCCGGCGGTCCGCCCTGGGGCTAGCGGGGAAGGGGCGGGCGCTGCCCGGCTCCGTTGCCCGGCAGCGGCCGCGGCCCCGCGATGGAGGCGGGCGAGCGGCGGCGGCTGCAGCGGGAGGCGGCCGAGTATTACCGCGGGCTGCGGGTGCCGGAGCGCATGGAGGAGGCGCTGAACGCCCTGTGCCCGCCGCCCCCCGAGGATCTCTACGGAGGGCTGGTAGCGCAGGGCGGGGAAGGGCCGGGCGGGGCGGCGCGGAGGGGCCGTGTGGGCCAGCCCTGCACTGGGCGAGGGGCCCGCTGGCGGGTCAGGGGTTTGCCCCCTGGCCTTGGCCAGGATTGCCATGGTGCCGTGTTTGTGACCCCTGGCACCCGGGTGCCGCGCCAAGAACAGTCTGCAGTAGCTCCTTGTCCTGTGCTGGTTGCTTGTCTCCACCCAAAACCAAAGTAGTCCACAGATGGACTAGTGTTTGTCCCTAACAAACCTGCTGCTCGGCAGTGATGACTCCCGGGCCAGCGGCGACGAGAGACGGGGCTGCTCACACTGCAGCTGCTCACCGAAGGCAAATGGAAGGGTCGAGAATCAGACCGGCTTTATCTGTTCCCACATGGCAAAATATTGTTGGACAGTAGTCATAATGAAACTTCAGTTAGTGACAATACTGGAACTGCCAATACTGAGAATAATGAGCAGCCCTCGAAAGTTATTTCTAGTATGGTCTTTGATGGGAGAATGGCTGTGGAATTCAAACATTTCCGTCTATCTTCTACTGTTTCCCATCTCCAAGTGTTTTGCCAAGATCAGTGGAAGGGACTGGAACTGGTAACACCTTTCCTTGCTTTGCTTGGTAGTTGGCATGTTCCTCTTTTTTGTAGCCCTCAGTGTTTCGTTATTTTCCCATTTGATAAGCTGTGGTTTGGTTACTCTCCAATACTAGATTAAATATTGAAACTAGTACGGAAGTATGTAGAAACCTTGGGTAAAAACTTAATCCTTTTTCTAAATCAACATTGGTGTTCATTAGCTATGAACAGAGACCCAAATGTATTGAATTATGATTGTTCACCAAGCCCATTAAAGACCACGTTGGAAGAAGAATGACCAGAAGTCAAGGTTTCACCTTTCTCACAGGGCTCAAGGCTTGCTGGAACGTATAAATCACAGAATAATAGAATGTGCTGAGTTGGAAGAGACCTGTAATGGATTTGTTCAGTGGATTTGATTGTAAGATATTTCATGGAATAAAAGCCTCATTGCCTGGAAATTGACTTTTAATTGAGTTCTTTTTCTTTCTTTTAAGGCTAACTACTTTTCTAAATTTTCAAAAGCTCCAGTAATATGCAAATTAGTTGGAAGAAAAGTTCTTGATGGAGTTGGTCAGCCAACATTAGAAGTGGAAATATACTGTACAGTTAAAAACTGTGAGAAGGTATGAGCTGCTTCTTGTTTTATTTTTTTTTATGAGGACACTATCTGGGAGAGGTACTATTCTTACATCCCAAGGAACGTTTTATTTTCCATCTTTATGACAAGATATAAATCCCTGTGACTCAACAGTTGAGTGTTGTAACTTGAAAAAAAAAAAGTGTTGTGAAAAGTTAGACAGTGACAGCAGCTATGGAAACTTTATTTTCCAAGAACTAAACTATATTATGTGAGTGGGATCTGATAGTGTATTTTTGTATATTAAATTTTTTTTCTGTCTTAATGATCATGTAGGTGTTTCTTAAACTCCATACTAACCTTATACATTCACTTTCATTTCATCTTTTTCTTTAATTTTCAGATCTTTATATTTTTCTTTGTGTGACACTTTCAGGAAAATACAGTACAGATGAAAAACAGTATAGATAGAGGCACTTCATTTACACTGAGCTATGGGTTGATGTGGGTGACAGAAAAGTCAAACATACCCATTTAGCACCTGCAATGCAGAATTGATGGCTCGTCTCTTCCCCAACCTGAAATATTCAAATTGCATCTTCCCAGCTCTAGCTATTGTGGAGTAATTATTTCTACTCTCCCTCAGTTAAACTCTGTTTCACTTAATTCTTGAATTACATGTAACCTCTTATATATTCACAGGATGTAAAGTTAATAGTGCAGGCAACTGTGTGAAATTTGTAAATTATGAATTAAGTGAATTTTCTTAATATGATTTGTTCTTCATCAGTACAGAAAGATAGGTTTGAATTATCTAAGTAAGACAAAAGTAACTGATCATGAGGGATGGCATTAAGCATGAATGCTGATGAATCATGGTACAACAGGCTACCAACCAACAGCTGCAATAAAAGGTGTCCTAATGACTGTATGGTCCTTAAAATAACTCCATTCTATTCTGATAGCATAATATGTGTACAAGGCAGATCTGTGACAGGGGTTTTGCCTATGTAGTTATCATTTTAGGTCAAAAAACTTGAATAATGTATGCAATTACCAAATTATAAGAGCCAAAAAGGAAGGTGCTGGATGAGAAAAGACAAGTGGAGCAAATAGATTCGGAGATATGTACTTGTAGAGTTGGTAAGGACATAATTCTTAGTCTTACAAATGACATTTCCCAGCTAGAAATTAAGTAGTGTTTTAAACCTTTTACATAGTTTTGTTGTTTTGTTTGTTTGTTTGTTTGTTTTGTTTTCAGAGGATTTGTTCTGCTGTAATGGCTGCTCATTCTCAAATACCTGAAAATGCTTTACCTGAAACAGTTGAAGCTGATGAGAAAGAAAGAAATGACTCTGTTCATACTGCTGTGGAATGGGTCAATGAATCACTGAACAAAATGTTAAGGGACTTGGAGCCTACTGACCAGTGTCAAGCTGATAAGATGCTTGGGTAGGTCTTGCATATTATGAAAATTATTGCATTTGAATATTTGAAATATGTATTGTAATGAAATTAGTATGTATTGTAATGAAAGTCATGTTAAATATTCAGTGTTTTCTACTTTATAAAAATATTTTCAGGATATAATGTCTGTCTCAGACCCATTTCACTACATTATTGCCTGCTTTTCATAATTATGGTATAAAAAACATGCTGTTTTGGGCTGCAACACTGAACACAGGCTAGAGCAAACAGACCTAATTGCCTTCCACGTGGACTGGATTTGGAAAAACCTCGATAAAGGGAATAAGTACTCAGTTGGAAAGTGAGTCTAAATAAGATTTTAATGCATTGTTTACACTGCTCTGTATATCTCACATACTCAGTTTGCCTGAATTGGCTTTCTGTGACCCCTGGGTGAAGATTTCACTTCATGCATGTAATTGAAATTCAGGCACACAATAACCGGTGTACAACTCACCTACTGTCTTAACCTAGACCAGGCTGATGCATGTCATCAAGTTATGACAGGGTCTGTTACTACCCATGCAAAGGAAACAAAACCTTTGTGCTCAGACTGTCTGCTCGGAGCTGACTTTCAAACCAGAATGATGTACAAAGCATATACTAAGGTTTGCAATACTTGCTTGTGGCCCTTTTTTTTTTTTTTTTAATCAGTGCTGCAGATGTCTACCAAAAAAGAATGATTTGATAAATTCGTGGACTTCTCCAGCTTCACACAGGGAGTCTTTGGCAGAAGCTCAAATACAAGCACTTAATCTGCCTCCTAGCATGTTCCTTAGCCTGCATCACATCTGTCTACTTGTCACATGTCTAGCAATATTTTGACCCAGTAATTTTTATGCCTCTTCCCTCAGTGAATACTTTGCAAACAAGGTAGAAGAAAAAAAGGAAATTGAAAAGCAAGAGAAAGAACGAGAAGAAATAAAGGAAGAAGAAGCAGCAAAAGTCACTCCTTCCCCTGCTTTGGGCCCTCCACCCCTAACATCTAAGCAAAAAAGAGGAAAACCAGGTTTTGTTTTATTTAGCTTTAATATTTTATGCAATACAGATATTGATGAAAGTCCTAAAAGACACCCTGTCTCATGTTCAAAGGGTTTGGTTACTCTCTCCTGACCTTTTTGATCACAGCAGTTTCTGCAGCAAAATGAGGGAGGGGAAAATACAGTTTCCTCATCATTCACATGCATTGGTTGAACAGAGTTTCTGCCTTTGTTTTACAGTTGGTTTAGACAGGAGGTTATTATTCTTTAGAGTGAGGAATAAGAATGGAGGAGGATGCAAATGAAGAATAAAGATGAAAATGATAAGGAAAGAAAATGAAATCACAGAACTGAGTGGTAAAAAGGAAATAGAATTAAGATAGAAGCTGAAAACAATTGAAAGAGGAAGGAAAGTTTCCTTCTAACACTGAGGAAAGGAGGAAATACAGAGAAAAGCAAAAGAGAAAGAAGAGGGTGAGATGGGAATGAAGGGTAGTATAGAGTAAAAGGAAGTATTACTAGAGGAGAAAGGAAAAAATGGTGTGAGACTAGAAAAACAAGGTGAGAATACATGGCCAAAACCAAACAGCCCAAAGGAAAAAACCACCATATGTTGTCTCCATCTATACATTAAATTCAGACAAAAAAGGGTTGTTGTCATTTGTTGAAAAGGCAGAAAATTTTGGCAAATTATTATTTCTCACCAGTTTAGTTGCAGCTATCATATACTATCAGTAAAAACCTACCACTTCATATGTTGGATGTGTGCACAGTAAATTCACCTTTGACCTGAAATTTAACTTGTGCAGTTGTCAGATCCATCCAGATATCATCATGGTGTATTTGATACTTCAGTCAAGCTTCTGCTGATCCATTTTATTATGTGTTTTCACTAATTGTGACATTGACTGTAATGCCATTGTTAGGTTCAGTGCCTGACTGGAGCCAATATCAAACAGTTCCCATTGCAATGGTTCTTGGGAATCAGATCACTTATTGCAGCTTCAGCAGGTGCTCCCTGTAAGTGTTCATGTGAGCACTGTAGGCAATAAATATGGTAGTGGGAACTGCTTGGTTTAAAGCATTTTGGACAAAGTTATTGTATCTGAAAGGGAAATAAATTCTTATGAAAATTTAGTGTGTAGTATTTAAAAGATCTGTTTTCTCTTTGGGAATTCCAATTGTAATAGGCCTGAATTTTTTTTAACAGTCATTATTAGAAGAAATCAAGTATTTCTACTCCCAATCATGTTATAATGTAATCTTCCTTTTTTATGCAAAATCTGAGCATTTAAGGAGCACAATAAAGAAGACTGAAAACATGCTTTTGAAAAGAACCTGAAAAATGATATAATGTTACTGGATTCAAACACAGATAAATAAAAATGCATATTTCATTGGCTGAAAGATCCCCAAAAGAAACAGACTTTAAATTGCATTTGAAACCAGAGTGAGGACAGATACTCTGTTTACTTGTAAGGTCATTCCATGTAAAAAAAAGCTGACAAAATTAAGTTTTTTAAAAATAAATTACTGGGTTTTAATACACTGGGTACACACTGAAATGACAATACCATATTTACTCACACAACTCTGATCCACAGACATATATTTAGAACCAAGAAAATACTTAGCTACTACACTCTGTGTTGTAGGAAAGAAGGTGTCAGTGGAAGTGAAACCCATCCCACCTGCAGAGCCTGCTGAGCCAGTGCTGGGTGGCAGCCTGGCCATTGGGGGAACATCACTTGCCATTGCAAAGGCTGGGGCCACCATCAGCTGTGTCCCCCTGTACTTACACACTGCACAGCTGAAACACAAGCAGGTACACGTGGCTTCTGGAATTCCGTTTATTTTGTCCCAGTTATCGTAATTATTGTAGCCAGTTGTGACAGTCTTATTAAATTTGCCTTGCCCTTAACACCATTGCCTGTGTTCACAGTTCTTGCAGATGTTGAACCCTGTAACATAATTAAAATATATAAGAAATTATTCTGCTTTTTACATTTTTATTTTCATCTGGCACTCCCAATTACAGGAGTCACCTAAAGAAATGACTCTGCCACTCCCAATGGTTACTCTGTTGAACTGTGAAAAAAGACTACCTACAAAACTGAAATTAGTCAAGGAAGTTATGCTTATACCACCAGTTGAGTTATCACTCAAACAGGTACTGTTTCCCTTTTTTAATAAATGTATTCTATAGACAGCATACTCACTATGTATATAGATCTTTTCAATTTAGTCCTTCCAAACTGTATTTTTCATTTTTTATTAGCTTACAAGGCCAAAGTTTTAACAGATGTTAATGCAGAATTCTAACACTAATAACATTAAATTAAGTAAAAAGATGATTTAAAAGAAAAACCGTGAAGATTTTAGTTTTAAATGGATGTTTATATAGAGGAGAAAATCAGTGGACTGAAGAAGATGTCAAGGAATTGCAGTACACAATAATAGATTTTGCAAGGGTAGATTATAAATATTACCAGTTGCTTGGTATAGCATGCAAAACAACAAAACCCGTAACAAATTCCCAGGAAAACATAAAATATTTGGGAATAAGTTGCTTTAAAATGAAATTGTGACACTAGAAGGGAATACAAAGAGCAAGAAGGATGGGTGGGATAGATGGGATCAGCCCTCTCTTTTTGTTTAGCCATGTGTTGCATTAAAGAATGTATCTGCACGAGATGCCTGCATTAGGGCTGTGATTTCTACTTTGTGTGCTGGTGACCTGAACAAATAGCTGAGCTGGATTCTCTTTCTTTTTGCTTTTCCTTTAACTTTTCTGGATTGTCCCCCAGAGCTGTTAACAAGGTCGTTAATTCTGCCCCATTCAAAGCCAGGATGCCTCGCAGTACCCATGGGGAGGAGGAAGGTGTTTGCTGCAGTGCAGAACACGAAGCTGTTTGTCCTGTGCTGTTGCCAGCTGTGACTGACTTCTGCCCCCTTCAGTATTCCTTTACTGGCACAGTTTGAGAAAATCGGAAATGTCCTTTAGAGTTCCCACTCAACATTTACCAGCCCAGCTGAAAAGGAAAAAGCTTTGCATTAAAAGCAATGAATTCATTTAATTGGAGTGTTCCCCAATGTTTAAAATCAGGACAGAGATTTTTTATTTTTCCTGATTCTTGGAAATATTCTGAAGGTAAATGCACTCAGTCTTGTCAGAGTTTAGGAAGTCTGAGGCAGAGTTACAATTGGGAGCAGGGATTATCACCTTCCCACTTCTCAGATATAAATGCAGACTCATTTTCTTTTTTCTTGTTAGATTTCTGAAGAGCTACTTTTGGGGAAGAGACTGCTTTCCTTGACATCCCATAATCAAATATTCCTGCTCATTCCACTGCTACTAACCCTTTATTGTTGGACACTTGATTGCATTTTGTGGCTAGATTGTGTTAAGGAGTCTGTAATGGTTTGGGCTTTTTTGAAAACTTTGTATTAAAATTTGCATTTAGAATAAGTATTGTTTCTCTTCTGATTTATGCAGCTAAAATGAATTATATAACTTTCTTTTGAAGAGTACTGTTGTTTAATTCCAGGGCATAGAAAGAGTTCTGGATATTCAGAAAGAAATGACAAGACTGTTGGAGTCTTCAGGCAAAATGGTACAATAAAAATGTGTTCTTACATTTGATCTTTTCACTACCATTGTCCTTTTAAACATCCACGTGGAACACTCAGCCTGTTACAGGCTCGTGACACAACAGAGGATGTGTTTCTTTGACAGATAAATAAAACATTGGCCAATATGTGATGCTAAATTAGAAAATTTAGACCAAAAATTGTTGCTCTAAGCATAAGGCTTTCTGTTTACTTGAGGAAATATACTGGGAGTGAATGGTATCAGAGGGAATATACAATATTTATTCTGACCTTGCTACACCTCTCACACACAACATATTTTATTCCAGGTACTTTTACTGTAGCAGTAAATCAGTCTTGGGGTGTGCATGTGCTTTTTGGTAGGCAGTGCTGTGTTTCTCCAAGTACAGAGTCTAGATTCTTGTTTCTGAGATCCTCTGTATTTTTAATGGGCTGAGTGAGAATGTCTTGAAAAACAAGTGATGGTTGGACAGATGTCCACATAGAAATAAACATTTTACATGAGTAACGCCACAAAATAAAACTATTAAACTATTAAATAAAGCTATTTCCTAACTATTTACAATCTCTTTTGACCAAAATTCAGTTAATCCTTTTTTCTTTTCTCTTTTCTCTTTTCTTTTCTCTTTTCTTTTTCTTTTCTTTTCTTTTCTTTTCTTTTCTTTTCTTTTCTTTTCTTTTCTTTTCTTTTCTTTTCTTTTCTTTTCTTTTCTTTTCTTTTCTTTTCTTTTCTTTTCTTTTTTCTTTTTCTTTTTCTTTTTCTTTTATTTTCTTTTCTGTCATCTTTGTATTTTTCCATGGAACTGATTTCTATCTTCTTTCACTCCAACAGGCTGGTCCACAAGCAGAGAGTAAGAAAGGAAAAGCACAAAAAGCTCCGGTAAGAAAAGAGATTTTAACTCTAAGCCTTCAACAAGGTATTAATAGCAGCAGAAAACTTAAAGTGTTCTTAAGAAAGGAAGCATTAATCTATATTGCCATTTTGGAAAGGTCAAGGCAAGACTTAAGTATTCCAAGTGCTCATATTTTACGTAATAATCTAGATTCTTCTGACTATACCTTCCCTTCCTGGAGGACAGTAGAGGAAATAGGGGGAAATGTCTGGGATCTGGTAATTTTTCTCATATAGAAATCCTGGTAATTTATCCAAATGAGCATTTTTCAGGCCTATAAGCACCAGCAGAGAACTTTGGATCATGTAGACCATAAAACTGTTACCCATAAGACTTGTGGAATGTGCTGTTTCCTAGCCCTGGGATCATAACTCCCCTTTTTATCCTGCTGCACTCAGTGCCCAGGCCCAGTCTGAGGTTACAGCTAATGGAGATACAAACCAGTAGCTAAAGGGCAGCACTCACAATATTGCACAGGACATTATTTTACATGGCTCAAATGATCTTTTTTTATCCCTTCAAAACCAGTAGTTTGTTGATGAGTTTTCCAAATAGTGGGACAGAAATGCCTTGCAGGTTTTGCTCTTTGTTGTGAGATGATTTAAATATTATCAGGTGAGAATCCTTACTGTTGGGAAGTTTAAAAAACAAACAAAAAAAGGATTTCCTATTTTATTGTTGCTTAAACGACAAAAGACTCATCATCATTAAGATGCTGGCCAATGTTTTCCTGGTGAGTGGTATCCATAGTAGTACCACAATATGTACTGCAATCATAAGGTTGAATATTTCTGTACAATATCCACAAGGAAACAATGCATTATATGCTCTGAAAAAAAAAAAAAAGTCCATTTATTTCAGTAGGAGAAAACTAAAGGAGACAGTAGTGAAACTGGATTTAAAACTGATAAAAGCATCATGTTAGTTTGAACTTCTTTGTGAGGGAAATAAAGGAGAAATGACAAAGTAGGCAGTGAAGAAGAACTTATTTAGGTTAAGGAAGTAAAAAATAGACAGAGAAAAATGGTTTTTATACAGATAAACAATGCTTTTAATAGAATGTAACAAGGTGCAGCATATGGACATCTTGAAACGCACATGGAACTGCAGATTTAACTATCTGAAGTGCAGGAAGACTGCAGCATTGTTTGCTGTTTATTGCTGCATCTTCATTAATCCAAAATTCCCAGACTTTACAGTTAAAAATCAGTTTTTGGAAAACCTACAGAAAAACAGACAACAGAAGGAAATATGTGAAATATTTGCTCAGTACAACTCTGCTTGTGGCTGATGCCCTGAAGCAGACAACTGCAGGCAGCTGGGCTGGAGGTACTCCCCCTCCATGAAATGTATTCCTTCCAGAAGTCTTGGGAGATTCTTGAGGTTTCTTGAACACTCCCCAGAGTCAATACCAATGTTGTAGTTGAGGATTAATGAGGATGGGTTTTGTGGCAAAGGGTTGGTCCATAGCACCAGAGCATTTATGGCAACCCAGTCGTTGTTAAGAGCGTCTTTAAAATAATTTTTTTAAACCAGTGCTAGCCATACAAGACAGGTCTGCATGACTAGACATATTTCCAAGGACTGTTGCTCTCTACTCATTAGCATTTGATAATCCCTCTTTCCTAGAGAATTGTCCTTAAAGCTGCCAAGAAGATTTCTGAGAACAAATTTATAATTTGATGACTAAATACAGACTGAAATGAAAACAAACAAACAAACAAACATAAATATGTATAATATATATGTGTGTAAATAAAGTGATTATTTTTGTTTTGTTTTCAGCCACCAAACTTAAAAAGAATATCACACTTAGGCTGCCTGACAATAGGATATGATAGTCTAGAACAACTGCTACTCCTAATGGAAACAGCTTGCAACAATATAGGTCTGGAGCTAGGCACAGATGTGTACCTAGCAATAAATTGTGCTGCTCATGAATTAATGGATTATGTAAGTTATTTTTCAAATTCAATTTTCTTGGGGTTTAAAATAAATGTCAGGGGTTTTTAACATTATTTATTATTATGTTGCAAACTCACCTACAAGCTCCTAACTCCATTTTTTCAAGGTAGCAATCAAGCAATCAGAAAGCATTCTCTCTGCATTTATAAATTCTGGCTGAATCTGCTTGGTTTTCCTTTATATTAAGCTACATCTCTTGTTTTCTTCAAACTATCCTAACCTTTGCATGTATTTTTACTATGGTATGTTTATATACACATTAGTGCCCATCTCATTGTGCATCAACATTAATTTTTTTATTTCAGTTTTTTAATGTTTTTATTTGACAAAATCTATTTATCTCCTAATGAAGTCTTACAGTTCTTGCCCCTTATTCCAAGATAAATCAGGTTTTTCTCTTAGCAGAAAAAGAAACTTTCAATTCAGTTTACTCCCTTATGAGCTTTTGTGTGTTTGGGTGTTCTGTAGTGCCAAAGCTTCCATGACCAATATCTTTTGTGAAGGCAGTTGCTCTCCTCTCTGTGATATCCGTGTCCCATAGCAAAATATGCAAAATCTTAACTACTGAATTACCAGTAATCCTGTAACTTTCTGTTATTGAACTGTTAAAGACACTAAAGCAGTGGATATCCTGGCACAGTTTCACAGTGTGCCCTTAAAATTCCTCCCAGGCTGTGGTGTGTGCCTCCCAGAATGATGAAACTGGTTTTAAACAAGTCAAATTTTTTTTTTTTTTGGAAGGGGAAAGAGGCAAGCAAAGGCAGTATCTTGGTTTTGAGCACTGAGGGTGCTCAAATATTGTCCCAGCAATATTTTCTTTATGAAAATGAGGAGTAAAAATCACTTTTTTTTTTTTTTTCTTGGAAGAGAAAATTGAGATCTTTTTCACACGAGATTCAATAAAAATGTCAAATACTGCGAACTTTATGCTATAATTGTGTCAAACTGGCAGCACTGCCTAGAAAATGCTGAAATAGGTCTCTCTTCCTTTGGCAGTGGCATTGTTCAGAGACTTTGGCATGAGCCCACTGGACCCCACGGTGTCACTTTAGGCAGAGTTTTCTGTAACAATGTGCTGACAACTCAGACACTGAAACAGATGAGTGAATGCCTCCTGACTGAGGCACATCCAGCCCACTGCCTTCACAGGGCTGTGTACACTCTCATTTCAGGGTCCTACTCTCCTTTTCTTTTGTGCTTTTTACTTTACTTTCTAGGACAAAGGAAAATACGAAATACTCACTGGAACATTCAAAACTCCTGATGAAATGGTTGCCATGTATGTGGATATGATTCATGATTTTCCTTTTATTATTGCATTAATAGATCCCTTAAGAAAAGAGGTAAGATACTACAGTGCAGTCGTTTAAAAACTGCTGGTACTGTTCAGTGGCATATCACTGACCTTTTCTCATTTTTAAAAAACATGTAAAATACAAAGCTTCAGATTTTCAATTTTTTTAAGCACAAAAATATCACTGGAAAATGCATATAACAATTTCTTCGAATATATTTTATTTGCAATATCCAAATTTTTCAGTACTTTTGACATCATTTCTGATGGAAAATCCTGGCATGAGCAGAATACAGCCAGTACACATACCTTAAAGAATTACAAGATTTTACTTTTTTATCTGATTCTGCTTGCTAAATCACTGTTATTTTGATTACATTTTCCTTTATGTACACTATTCAAATTATAAGGCAAAATTGTAAAATTCAAGTGTATTGCAAAAAATTGATGTGTAATGCAATACTATATTATATTAAGCTGGAAAAGCTAACATTTGAACATTGTTGTATATTCAGGCAAAAAATCACCAGAATATATTATTGCTGCAGTTCTTTGTGATGGATATTTATAACCAAAGTCCTGTCACTGGCAGCATTGCTCGGCAGAATTTTTCAAGTGGGAGTAAGACACCCTGTATTTACCTCTGTGATCAAAGTTAGAGGAGATAATTAGCATGGCCAATCAACTACAACAGTAAAGCACAATAATATTAAGCATGTTATCAAGCTATAGATGGATAAAAGAGATTGTATAATCTTAAATATTCATATTTATACATAAGGTGAAATTGCCATGTGTTAAAAAAAAAAGAATAAAAACTTAATTGCTGCAGAACTTACAACTGTAGGCCGAGATTCTGCAGTTGCACAACTTAAAGAAAATTTGCACCTGGTGTCAAATTTCACTTTGTCTTCTTAAAAATAAATGCAGGAGTTCATTTTCATGAACAAAACACAAAGACTCTGATTGAAGGGAGAAGCAAAGTGATGTTGGCTCTGTGAATTTGCCCCAGTGCCTGAATCAATAATTCTAAAACCGATGAAGTGCAAAATCCATCTGATTTTATCCTTAACTGGAACTTTAAAAGTTCATTTTTAAATAACTGTGAGTATTACCTCACTGTGTTTAGCCTTGCCTCCCTGTGTTGTTTCAGTCTGGCTCTCTGAATTACCATATCCCAAAACACCAGGTTATTCCCCACTCCTACCAGGGCTGCAAACTTCCTTGAGAATTCTGAGGAAGGAAAAAATTTGCAAGATGAGAATCAGCAGGAGAATTACAGCAGACAGTGTGGTGCAGTTGGGGACAGAGTACAGAGTTAAGGGAAATGCCTCTCCTCCTTCTCCTCCTCCTCCTTCTCCTCCTCCTTCTTCTCCTCCTCCTCCTTCTTCTCCTCCTTCCTCCACCTCCTCCTCCTCCCAAATCTCCAAGGTTTACCCATGCCACGTCTTTGCTCCTGATAATTAGATCCTTGGGGATTAGTTCTGGTACCAATTCAATAATTCAATGCCAGACACCAGACCACTTTGGTTGTTAAATTTAAACATTTGTTCAGGTGTCAAAAACTTCATTTTCTCTTATGCACAGGCTTGAAATCCATACAGGAATGGCCCCTGGTGTTGATTGCAAGTAGATAAGTACAAAAAACTGATCCACAGACCAAGAATAACCACTGGCAGAATTATGAAGTAGAGATGTTTTTAATGTGGGAACTTTACATTCTGTGGACACAAAGCAAGCAAATCAACTTGTAAATTTCTTCTTTCAAATTCTTTACATATCCTTGTCCTTTATTTAGTCTGGACCATGTACCATGTGGACAATGCATTAAAATAAAGAAACAAAGACCCTGAAAAATGGAGCTTTGCTAGAAAAGAGAGCATTGTATTCTGCTGTTCCCTCTGGGTCCTGCCATTGAATCTATGTCTCCTGTTCATTATTTTGTATTCAAAAAACTACAACACTTGAAATATTAACACAAAAATGAGTCTTTTGAATAAAACAATAAAAAGTTATTTTATATTCCACCAAAATTAAATAAATTTCAGGAGGGAAATCAAAATAGCAGACCCCTACACTTAATTTAATTTAAATAATTTAACTAGATTTTGTGCAAATAGTATTGCTTAATTTCAGATTAAAATTTATGTTTTCTAGCAAAATCTTAAAACCTAAGGAAAATCCAAGTGGTATGTTTTTCTTGGGTAGACAGATCTAAAATACAGTATAAAATGTATTTTTATATGAAGGGCATATTTAGGATTAGACTCAAATTATTATTTAATTTTTACGTCCTCAGTTAGATTTTTGATTCAGTTTAGTTTTTTTAAACTGGAGTTGTTTGCTCAATTTGTTTATGCAGGACAGAGAACAGTGGAGGAGCATCTGTTGTGCCCTTGGTTCCAAATGCTACCTGATTGCTGAAGATGCTGCTACACAAATTTCCAAACTCAAACCTGACCAAAACATTAACATAGCAATGTGCAGTGGTGTTGTCCTAAAATACATTAACCAAACCAAGGTGTCAGACCTCATAGAACTCACTGGAATTCTGGATGGTGAGTAGAGGGGGGAGAGGCTGAAACCAAACCCTGCAAGCCACACCTGTAAATATTACATGCTTTTATTTAAGTATTGACACTTCGAAAGTAAAAAGCACTTGTCAGAAGAAACTGAAATTCAAGTTTTGATTCACAAATCCCTGTCAAGGGGCTTAAAACAGCTGTCAAGGCTTCAACTATTGTCAGTTAATACACTGTGAATGGTTTGGACGTGGGTGCCCTTTGACACTGCAGCTAAGTGTCATGCAGTTAGATATCAGAATTAAAGAAAATAAAAAAGATGTGATCAATTCATCTCATTTTTGAATAATTTTAGCATTAATAATTTAAAAATTCAGACGCATACAAACTGCTTAAAACTGCATTTAGATAGATGATTGACTACATATTATTGAACCTTTGTGGTAAGTATTAAGAATCTGTGCAGCTTCATGTGTAAAGTTTCTCTTTGTATCAGATTTTCTTTATTCTTTTTTTATACCAAATGAACAGATGGACAAATTTAATATAGCTTAGGTTTTTTTCTTGCTCCTTAAAACGACCCAGAATCGCTGTATCAAAATGAGTAAATAGCAACTAAAAGATCTCATTTAGTTAGGACGGTAAATTCTTTTTCAAAGGGAAGAAAAACTATTACTATAGTGAGGAACACATTTAAAATAAATAGCACAGCCTGATCAGACAGATCAGTGAGAGACAGAGACCAGGACAGGATGTGTTAGATGAAACAGAATGCTAATGTAGCAAACTAATACAGTTTACATTTTTATCAGGTGGGGTTTACTCCTGTTCGTATTTAAGCCTGGATAGCCCAAGAGTAAAAAAAGAATGAGAAGTCCAAACAATTTCTGTGTCAAATATAAAATGTACCCTAATGAAGGTGTTCCCTCCCGTTATATACAGGTCAAAGGCGCGTTACCATGTTAGGAAGTCCAGATGGAGAATCTTCAGATGAGAGCCTCGTGGATCTGGTGAGTATTGAAAGCTGTTCAATTGCAGAATTGCAAAAATACTGCTTTTAACATGTACTCTTTCTTAAAGAGAAAGCCTTTTTGTGCTTGAGAAAGAAACAACATTTTACAAAATGGGCTTTTTCTAGAGGGTTGTTTTTTTTTTTTTCCCCGTAGAGAGTAGTTATTCTTTTGAGTTTAAAGAGAGCACACAGGAAATTTGCCAAAGCAGGGAGCATATTCAGAAGTGTGTATGATCCATTTGCTTGCATTAGTTTATAAAAAACCGAGAGTTACTTAAAACATTCCTGCATAGTAACAACATTTTAAGCAAATATTCTTAACACTACTGTATTTAATCTTTTTGCAAACAGAATTTCACTTCATCCGCCAGCGAAAATTACTGTTTGCATCTGGCAGATCTTTCACTGCGAGGTTTTATTTCCCCGTTTTTCTCTGCGGAGAGATGAGGGTGTTGAATCAGCCTGAGGATGCCGTGTGTAATTACTGGGAATGACTTCCCTGGCCCAAGGGAGGAGTTTGACCACGGGCCCTCTGTCGTTGCAGGCTGTGGGCCTGGGTGCCAGGTTCCTCAAGCTGGGAGGTCTCTCCCGCGGAGAAAGGGTGGCCAAATACAACCGGCTGCTGGCTATAGAGGAGGAACTGGCCGCGAATGGAGCGCTGCGTACGAGCTTCTTTCTTACTTTGTTTTCAGCCTGCCATGAATACGGGCACAAAGATTGGAGGGAGAATGATTGAAACTGCACCCCAGGAGGGAAGCGGAATCAAAAGGCTATAAATAAGGGCTGACAAAAAAAACCTAGGATAGCACTTGCCACAATGTATATTGTTGTCCTAATGGATTATCTGTTTACTGAATGTTAAAATAGACCCCTTCTCGAGGAGTAGCCTACATTAAGCTTTTCTTGCAGAATTAATTGGTTGGAGTCTTGAAGCCCACGGTGCAAAAGGAACAAAACAAAAAACCATGCATATAATGTGTCGAAAAGCTGCCAAAATGGAATTTTAGGCTACCCCACCTCCCTCGAGGCCCGAAACATATATTGCTAACAAAACTTCATTTCACTACCCTCTTTTGTATGTTACGTTTCCAGGAAAATGTGTTTGGAAAGCTACAATTGCGTGGGTAAGTCTTAAATAAAACCCAAGAAAACCTCAAGTTGACGATGCACATTCAGCCTTAACCACTTGTATGCATCTGCCTGCCTGTTTCAGAATCTGCATCTTCTTTTTACACTGTACCAAGGCACTGTTAACTGCTTAACAGTTCATTAGAGGCACTTCTCACTTGCTCAGGTATCAATCAAGCCAGAATAAAGACACGCAGTCTGAAGGGGAGGCAGAGAGACAAGGAGAGGAAGAAAGGAAGGAAAGGGTTTGCAGCAATTGTATTATGCCTAAGAAAAGGAAACACGAAGAAGAATTAAGTCATTTTACACTCTTGTTTGTAATGATTTCCAGTGTTCTACGCATAGGGTAGCAGCACTTGAGACATGCTGCTACCCTATGGTAGGTTTATAGTTGAATTTTTTTTTTAATTGAAAATATTTTGAGCTTTTTGAAATTCCCCCCTTGCTGATAAATAACCATTGTAAAAACAGAAACATAGAAATTCTTTTTTTTGCTAATAAACTAGTTTCACAGAATGCACTTTTCAAAAATAAGACAGATAATTATAGAACTATGAATTTTAACTGCCTCAGCAGTACTAATATATTCCCTCCTCAAATAGTATAGTCTAAACAAAGGCTCTCGAGTCTGACAAATATTTAGACCTATATCTGATGAAGTGAAGCAGCAACAATCCCCGACACCGTTAATCATTTGGCAGAAATAAGATCCAGTAGCTAAATCAACAGCAGGGCAACCGTGAGAGAAGGTCTGAGCTGCATACCAAGCTCTTCATTTGGCCGGGCTGGAGCCGGGAGCACCCCGGGGACTGCGCCGGGGGCACGGAGAGCGAGGGGCCCCTGGCCATGGAGAACAGCCCTGGGAGCGGCTCCCAGGGGACCCTGGCCATGGAGAACAGCCATGGGAGCGGCACCCAGGGGACCCTGGCCATGGAGAACAGCCCTGGGAGCGGCTCCCAGGGGACCCTGGCATTGGAAAACAGCCCCGGGAGCGGCTCCCAGGGGCCCCTGGCCATGGAGAACAGCCCTGGGAGCGGCTCCCAGGCCATGGAGAACAGCTCCGGGAGCGGCACCCAGGGACCCTGGCCATGGAGAACAGCCCTGGGAGCGGTTCCCAGGGGACCCTGGCATTGGAAAACAGCCCCGGGAGCGGCACCCAGGGGACCCTGGCCATGGAGAACAGCCCTGGGAGGGCCCCCTGGCCATGGGAGCAGCCCCGCTCAGGAGCAGGGTCACCGGCTCTGCCCTCTCTGCCCGCCCCTCTCGCGGGCCGGAGGCTCCGGAGCTGCTCCTGCTCCAGCGGGCACAGCCCGCAGGGAGCCCGGGCTGCGGGCAGGGGAGGACAGGGAGACACAGCTGGGGAAACCAGTGAGAGCTGCTGGGAGCTGCTAGCTAGGGATCAACACTGGGACGGGGGATTTTATGAGGTAGGATGAGGCAGAGTCAGCTGATGGGAACTCTGGTAAGAGCACCAGTGCAGGGGGAAAAAAATAAGGCAGCAAGGTGAGATGATCAGTGAGGAAAGGAATGCAATAAATATCCCAGCTCAGGCTGCTGTGCACCACGTCCTGATCCTGTAATCAGTGTTCCTTCCTTTCTAAGGAAGGACCAGACTTTTAAAGGTGTTTCCATTCTTGTCACCATCATGTGGCACTTTGAAAACATCTGTGTGCACCAGAGAACATTACAACAAACTCCATTCATTACAGCAAACTTGAGCTTTTTTTTTTTTTTTTTTCTTCTACTTTAGGTGAAGCAAAACTTGAATTCGTTGATTTTCCTGAAGAATCACAGCCAGAACAACTTCCTGATGTGCTTCCTGCCCCAGAGCAGGATTAGTTGCCTCCATAGCTCTCAGCCAGCCCTGCAGATTCACAGCCTGGCTGCTCAGCACCCAGAGAAGAGCACACTAACCTGGGCTGTCAACATTAACTTTGGGATAAATTTCTAAGAAAAAATATTTTACTATGAAACTCATATATTAACTATTCCTAAATCATTAATTTTCAAGCAATTCAGCCAGATATCTCTAAGAAATTTCAAATACTGGCTTCTTTTCCCAGGGACCATTGCCTTCAGCTGAAATCAAGTAACTGAGCAGCGCCTAGTCTGAAAACACCACAAAATTCTGTGCTGCATTTACAAATTGACCAAACAAATGCTGCTGTGTTAAGTCCAAAACTATATGTTTGTTTTGAGAAAATCAGAATCTCCCTGCATACAAAGAGCAAGCTGATGGCAAACAGTAAAAAAACCCAAACAGAACACCACATTTTACAGAAAAACAAAGGCCTTGAATGTTTTCCTGCTCCATCCCCCCCCCCCCCTCAATGCTGCTGAGATCCTGCCTGCAAAGATTTTGCTGCAGTTGTAGCCCTCAAGACAAATGCATCAGTGCAAACCCCACATGCTGGGCAGAGAGCTGGCAGTGGCATCTGCAGGAAGCCTGCTCCAGTCGGCAGCAGTGAGTAACAAGTCAATTCCACAAGGTCTGGGAAACTTGTCAGGAGTCTTTTTAATAAGCAACAATGAAAAGTTAAAGAAATAATTTATGTTCTAGGTAACAAAAACAGTTTAAGTAAAAGAAATGCTTCTTGAAAAACTTCTGGGTTTTGTATAATTTGAAAATCTGAACATATAATACAGCAGCAACAATTTGAGGAAAAGTACATATATGAAATTTTGCATTTTAAATTCAGTGTAACAGACAACTAAGTGAAAAATTAACAACGAGAACCAACTGCCCCCAAGAAATGAAAATATCAATGAGAGACAAATTTCCGCAAGTTTATGAACTGTATGTACTTCAGTAATTAGATCAAGTCCAAGATTTTTGTAGCAAACATGCAAAAACCACCAAAATAGATGTGAAACCACCACACTCATTACTATCATTTTATTTTTAGGAAAAGCACCAGACAGTTGCATGCAGAGCCAAACCAACAAACTCAGAACATTCATCCTTCAATACTACCACTGTTTCAAATAATTAAATAAAAAAGAATCCAAGTGCATTCAAGTACGTGCCCACCCAATTTCAGTTCCACCAATCTTAAGGTAAATCCCTGATTCCATTTGTTCATTACAAAAGAATGAGATACTGTGTTGAATTTCAAGAGACTACAATGGAATGTGAATTGGCAGTGGAGCAAATCAATGATGATCCTATCTCACTGGTGTGGTAGGAAATAAGGGCTGAGGGAAACTGGGATTTGTATTATCAAATACAGACACCTGAAGTGTCACCTAATAAAGAAATTAATGCCACCAGTGTGTGCCAGGTTCAAAGCAAGGGCTCATTTGTTAGCACTGTGAGCTTTCAGCTGGGAGTTCTCAGAATGTTGATGATTCCAAATAACTTGCAGTCCCAGAATGAATCCCAAATGCAGCCCAGACCCACTGGAGCATAAGGCAAGTTATTTTTGTGCAGCAGTAAAAAGAGACTCCAGCCACAGCAGCTCCAAAAGCTGCTGTGTAACACTGAAACATAACCCAGGAACAAGTTCCCTTCTGCAAAGCTTCTAACCCCAAATGAGAGCACCAGTCCCAACCCACAAACCCTTGACTCTGGCTAGCACTGCCAAAAATCTTGGTACCATAATGAGATGCTGCACTGCCTCTGCATTTCAGTCTCTGTCCCCTGACAGTCTGAGACAGAGGGTTGTGCTTGTGCTTTTCATTTCTTCCCTGTGTGGGGACAGCAGGCAGGGGACCAACAAGATCTTGGTTTAAGTGGATATCAAAACATTTTTAGAGCAATGTGTCTAAAACACGTTTTCATTAATAATTAGTAACACCCCTCATACCGAAGCTGATGAGGGCATAATCACTTACAGGGTCTAACCCAAACCTGTCCAGCTCAAGAGGGAGGCAAGGGGCTTCTGGCAAGCTTTGGAACAGACTTTAACAAGGCATCTTCTCAATAAAAGAAGAGTTAAAAAAGCCTCTTCAAATCCATTTTTAAAGGTAACTGACACTATCTAAGAAATTAATAACCATACCTGCAAAATTAAAATGGGAAAGGGATTTTGAGTGACACACAGTTATTTAACACTTCAGTGCATGTAACAAAAACTGCATACAAAAGACCATTTCAATCTGTATTATTTCTCTCTGGAGTACAGACCGTGGCCCCTAGTAACACACCTAAGCAATTCACATGTCCAGATAATGATTCCCAAAGGGTACAGCCTTGCAGAGTAACAATTAACAGCTAGAACTATCTGTTTCTTTTATTTTCCCAACGTTAGTTTCTTTATGAAGTGCCTTGCTTTTTTCCTCTTTCACTTTGTTCTGGTTCAGGGTGTTTTCAGATATTTGATCCCCACTGGTGGACACAGGATCTAAAACTACCACGGATTCTGTCTCTTTGTCGTTGCTAGAAGCTTTTCTTGTCAATTCTGTGTGACTAGTTGATCTAGAGGAAAAAGAATAAATATGTAAACACAAATGACAGTTCACATATTCAGAAGAGCATAAAAATAGAGAAAAGCATTTCTATTATTAGCACATACGACCAAGACAGGTCTGCTAAGCTAATAAACAGATTTATGGATTTAACAGCTGTTATGTACAGATAGCAGCATGTAAAATGCAATAGTCACATTCCCCCTCCTGTAACGTTTGTTAAGCCAGGCATGGAAGATGAGAAATGAACTCACAAGGCACTGAAAAATGGCTTCTCCACACCTCTATCCCAGAGCCCCCTGCTTGGGGGCTGCACTGCCTGACTGAGGCACAGTGTAACAAGGTGCTCCCTTGGCTGCTGCCAGTCTCACTGGGAGCAAGTGCTAATGACTTCTGGAAATTCACCTGCTGGCTTTGCTGAACTATCAAGGGTGTTTGACCCACGCTCTGTGCTGCAGAAATGGGGTTACACCACCACTGTTTGCAGTGCAGGGATTCTGTGTGGATAAAAATCCTCTGAGCAGGGAGGAAGGAAAGGTCAGAGACACCTGGGTTACTTGTCAAAGCTGGCATCAGCCTATGAACACTAAAAGCACTTGTCTGTATTCAGAAGCTTTGTAATGGCGTTGAAAATGTGCAGGCAAATCCTTATATGAGCTGGAATGTACCAGCAGAGAACACGGCAAACACTGGGAACGCTCGACCTGAACAAGAAGGAGATCGAGGTGTTCCCACTGCCACCTTAACCCTGCTGGGTGAGCAGACAGAGAGCCTGAGAGCTTGTGCCTCCTGCACCCTGCACTCCAGAGCCTGTGCCCCCAGAGCCTGAGCCTTCCAAAGCCTGAGCCCCCAGAGTGTGTCAGCCTGAGCCCCTCGAGCCTGTCAGCCAAGCACCTGAGCCCCCAGAGCCTGAGCCTTCCAGAGCCTGAGCCCCCAGAGCCTGAGCCCCCCGAGTGTGCCAGCCTGAGCTTCCAGAGCCTGATCCCCCCAAGTGTGCCAGCCTGAGCCCCCAGAGCCTGAGCCCCTCGAACCTGTCAGCCAAGCACCTGAGCCCCCAGAGCCTGAGCCTTCCAGAGCCTGAGCCCCCCAAGTGTGTCAGCCTGAGCCCCCAGAGCCTGAGCCCCCCGAGTGTGCCAGCCTGAGCTTCCAGAGCCTGAGCCCCCCGAGTGTGCCAGCCTGAGCCCCCAGAGCCTGAGCCCCCCGAGTGTGCCAGCCTGAGCTTCCAGAGCCTGAGCCCCCCGAGTGTGCCAGCCTGAGCTTCCAGAGCCTGAGCTCCCCAGTGTGCCAGCCTGAGCTCCCAGAGCCTGAGCCCCCCGAGTGTGCCAGCCTGAGCTTCCAGAGCCTGAGCCCCCCAAGTGTGTCAGCCTGAGCCCCCAGAGCCTGAGCCCCCCGAGTGTGCCAGCCTGAGCTTCCAGAGCCTGAGCCCCCCAAGTGTGTCAGCCTGAGCTCCCAGAGCCTGAGCCCCCCAAGTGTGCCAGCCTGAGCCCCCCGAGCCATCAGCCCAGTCCTGTGGGCTCGGAGCCAGGCAGGCTCAGGGATGGCAGCCACCCTGTACTGGCCCATGCCTAGGCAGAGCCTCCCATGCCACTGTGGATGCACAGTCCACACCCAGAGCTCAAACCGGGCAGGCACTGAAATCCCTCCAGCTGGAAGGCCCTACGTGCACTGCAGGCTTGTCCAGAGCCTTTCCCCCCATCCCTTTTCCTTTTTTTTTCCCCCCTAAATTTTCATGCTTCTTTATTAGAAACAGTCTTCCATACTAGTAAGGTAATACTCTTGAGAGGAAAAGGCAGAATCAACTGGAGGCCAGAGAGAGAAATTCAGCTACAACATCCATCTGCCATGAACTGCCCTTTATTGTGACAGTCTTTGTCCTAAAGAAAATGACAGAGAAGAAAGAGGTCACCCCCCTCCACAATTAGAACATTGGGTGGGGACTGCACCAGCTCCCACCTGATGGGGGAGAGAGTAAATGAACAGGTTAAAACAAAACAATAATCACAGAAACAACGGTTGCTGCACTTTTCATTTCGTAAAGAATTTACTCAGCACTGGATAGCGCAAATGAAATTCCATGTTCAAGCTTTAATTACAAGAATTGTCTCTAACATTAAAATTTTGGTATAAGTTAATTAATGCAGAAATTGGCACTAATAGATACAGTTTCAGACTCATTTGATTATCATCAGAAGCTAGTGATTTCAAAAGGAAAATAATGCTTATTTTATGCAAAAGTTGTCAATCATGCCAGAAAAATACAAGGTGGGGTATTTTGAATGTTACAGCAAATTAAACTTTTTAAAGCAGTGTAACCAGAAGAGGGTTATTTTAAAAAGTGCTACTTCTGAAAAGCTGATTGCCCAACACTATAAAAATGGTCAAAGCCATAAATGCCAAGTTCATTTTTATTTCACTTTGGAGGTAACTATCTTTCAAATCCCAACAGCTGGACTATTTAATACAATCTGGTGAATCAAAGTATAATTCTTCACTGGGCTCACAGTGGGGAGTCTGCATTAGTGTATGGCAGCATTCCAACAACTGATGCACAGCCAAACGCTCTGAAGTCTGTTTCATTTATAACAAAAATGGATAAAATGGCAATCATATTTACCACCTTTAAAGGACAGAAAAATGAAAGATGTCGATATAAAGCAGTTTAATGGAGAAAACCGGTGATTAAATCAGTGTTTGCAGCATAAAAATAAGAATTACTATCCGACTTTGTTGTACCAGTATTGCCTTCTTCAAATCCTTCACACTGGTGCAGCACCAGCCTGACAATGCTGCTGTTACAGCTGAGGCATTGTTAAAAATTATTAACCCTATTTATCTGTTATTCACAGCTTACTTTCAACAGCTTGTCAAGAGCAAAATGTTTCAGTGTGAAGAATGAACATAATTTTGGTGTTCCTTTTCAAAAACAGCATCTACTCGTACAAATAAAGCTGGGAAAAGCAATGAGTAAAGACAGAGTTTGTCACAGTTCTGAAAAACTCAAGTTTGATCAGCCAGGATATTTGCATTTAGATCTATGCAAAGCTCTTCCATCACTGAGACTGTTAATGCTGTTATCAATATTCTTGTTATTCGTCCAACTATATATTTAAACCAGAAACTGAGACCCTAGTTCTATTGTACTGATTCACAGACAGTTGTTCACAAGTCTGAATGTATTTTTTTATGTATTTTATGACTAAACACATGAAATCTGCACTGTGAAGTATGGATTTAGATGACAAATGCATTTGAGATTAATTCTATGGATATGCAGTGTTCCATGCTTTGTTATGTAAGAGTACCAGGAGCAATCTGCTCTGTTTATATAGTTACAGAACCTACAGAAGGTATAAATACTAAAGGGTTACCAAAGTCTGTGAAGTAGCACTGCTGTGACCTTTGCATAGAATTTACAGTAGGAGTACAAAAGGACAAACTAAGGATCAGATTGTCAACTGAGACCTGGATTTTCTTTGTTTCCTCTGGTAATATTAGAACCTTGGCATTATTTAACCTGTGTCAGTGTTCTATTCATGAAATCATTGTAAAATCATTGTAGTATGTATCCATTAGAAAACAGAATTTTATGTCAGTATTCATTGAGAATAAAAGCAAAAACTGCAGATGTGTCTATTATTTCAGAATTCTTAACAAGGCAGGAGAATAAAGCAGAGAAGACCACAGGCTAATACTGAGCAACAGTGAAAAATACACCAATTCCAAGGTCTGGAAGTCTGAGATGAACAAAGAATTCCATCACAGTACTCTCAGAATTTGTCCAACCGTGATTACAGGGAATATCAACAGTGGTGATCAGCCCTCTGCTCCCTACTGATAGTACCAGAACTCCTGCAACACCAGACATCTGTGAAGGAAAGTGCAGGAAACCTTCTCCATTTCAGAATGTCCCTGCTAAATCCAGCTGAGTACAAAAGTGGTCAGCATAGCAGCCAGCAGAACAGAACTGCAGAAAACCTTTAGGATGGAGATTGTTCCCATTTTCAGGTGCTTCTTTTGAAAAAGCTCAAAAAGATCAGAAAATTTACTTAAACAGAGAATCTTAGCTTCTGCCTGCACTGGGAGGGCACACAAAGAGTACAAGCTAAGAAAAATGTCTCAGTGGCTTTTAAAACAGTTAAAACTGAGGAGACCTCCAACTTTCAGAACATCCCATTGTTTTCTTCATCTGTTGTTTAAACTAATTTGCCCAGGTTCAAGCTGCACTGGAAAACCTTTGCAGTTCATTCCAGCTGAGGCTGAGCTGCTCCCTGCAGAGCTGGTAGATGATTTGGGGTACTAAGATTACAGCCAGGAGAGGGAGGACAAATCCTTTAATTGCATAAAATCATCAGATTAAGACTAACCCTCTCTGTAGTGCACTCTGTCAGCAGAGAACTCTGCGCCCCAGAAACACATTGTGTACCAAGTGCTGAAAAGCCCCCACCAACTAACCAAAAACCCGGGGACAGAGTCAGACACACCTTCCCCTTCTGTGCCTACACACTGCAGGGGGTCACGGGAGCTCTCTTTGCTCCCAAGGAAAATAAACTGTCACCTCTTCTGAGCAGTTGTCCCAGAATTACACTCCTGCTGGGTTAAACGCTGGGGAAGAGGTCTGCAGAGGAAGTTACCTGCACTGAGGTAAGGCCTCGCTTTCTCTACAGAACACACACAGGCTGATGTCTCCCCCTAAACACAACCTCAGCAAAATTTCACACGTTCCAAACCACCTCCCCAATGGCTTCAGACACACAAGAACCTCTTGCACTGAAATAACACCTCACCTAGGGGTTCAAAACTCAGGTTTTCTATAGCAAGCTGTACATTAAAATGGAGGTGGAAAAAAAGAATAAACCCTGCCCTGCAAGAGACAGCTGGCAACTGAGAGACACGCAGTCCTCCCCTGTGATGTGAAAGGTTTGCTCAGCTGCTGCAAACGGATTCAGAAATCACACCTTGGTTAGATTTCACGAAATTGCAAATGGTGAGGGAGCTGCATCCTTTAACCTCAGGTGGGAATGAGGAGAAGAGGATTTCTCATGCAGGGTGTCCAGTCCAGGCAGGGCACTGTCTGCTCAGCTAACACGGGCTCCTTTAGGGAATGGAGTGGTGCAGCAGGAGGCAGCCCCTGCTGCAGAGCACACAGTTCAGGGGGATTCCCTGAACCAGCTCTCGTGTGGCCCCCCCCAGGACACCCAAAAAGGCTGGATCACATGCCCTGGTTTAGCTTCACTCATGCCATGAGTCCAGGGATCCAGGATGCACTAAGGGCACACCAGAATACAAATCGGAGCACATTGAACACAGACAATAGTGAGATTTGCTTCAGAAGTGCTCTGCTGATCCAAACTAAGCTGCTTCCAGGGAAGCCCAGAAACCTGCCTAATTACAGAGCTGAGTTGTCAGACCTGCTGGCCAGATGAACTCCCCTCTCTCCTGCTTCCAAGAAGCCCTGTTTCCAACAGTGCTTTCACGCCTCGGAGTCTGGAGGCAGCTTCTACCACCCTGTGCTGCAAGCAGGACCCAGGAGAGAAGAGAAATGCCATTGCTGGGTAACGTGGGGCCTGCAGGTTATCCCTGCTCCTCCTGCCAGCCTGGACACACAAGAGCAGGAGAGCCCCAGCACCTTCTCTCTCACTGGAAATCCACCTCTAAGGACGAGTGTTCCCAGTTAAGCAGGTTTACATCAGTGACTCAGTGCAAGGAAGCCCTGCAGCACTAAGGACTCTGGCCCACCACATTTGTTTTAATGCTTTAAACAGATAAATTAAAGTGAAATGTGTCTTTCGGGATGTCACTGAATAGGCAAGCTGAGAAATAAATTGAGCTTCACATATGCTTTTATAACACATAACAACTGTGACTGTCAACACAAGATCCTTTTCACTGTCAATTCACCACGCATTCTGCGAGACCTTGGGGCCTGCAATTATTTCATTTCCTTTCTTGTAAATGCAATTTCCACTTAGTTTGGTGGAATAAAGGTGCACAAAAGGTGGCAGGAGTTGCTTGTATTTTCTGGTTTGTTCAAAATCATAGAAATCCACAAACTACAAACACAATTTTCAGGAACAACCTCACCTTTCTGTCAAGGGTAGGTGTTCAAGAAAATGAAATGGCATTATTCATGTCAAAACAACTGTTGAAAATATCTTCATCTTTCTGATTAAATTAAAATGAAGATCATTTTTCTTCTAAGGATATTTAATTGAAATAAAAGGGGAAAATACATATGATTGTAAATGGCATTCTGCTTTTAATTCTGTGTGAATTAAATACAACTGTAGAGCACAAAAGGAAATTGGGCTCTTTATCCACTCAAAAATAAATGACGAAAGTACCTGCATTAAGAGTGAAGTATCAGTTCATAAAAATAGATGCAAACTGAATATTCAGCTCATTTGTCATGACTTCCTCCTCTGAACAAAGCAATGGTGACTTGATAAAATTGGTACTGGTGGTATTTTCTAACTGACAGAGCAGGAACTCAGAAGTTTAATTAGCCATAACTACAATATTTTGCCAATCTGATTTGTCTCATCTCTTTCCTTTTCCTGAAATGACAAACTGGCAAGGCAACCGAAGCAAGTGCACAGCCTAATTCCACAAGTAGCTGGTGTTGCAGGAGAACAAACCAACCCTCCAGGGAATCTGAAATAAATATTGCTGAAGTGGGTTTCAGATGCTGGTTTCAGGTCTTCAGTTTGCTGTGATGAAAGATTCTGCTGCCCATCTGTGCAAACACAGCACTATTTTCTTAAACCTGAGATTTCAAGGTAATTTAAAATTTTTACCAACAAATTTTTAAGAGTAATAGTCAGGGACTTGTTTTGGTTCAACAGAAACTGCCTTGCACACCAGCATATAGACCAAGATGACTCACATGATTGTATTTTTTAAAGTATTCGCCAGAACTACTTTTAATCAAGAGTTAAAAATATAACTACCATCCCTCTTCAGGATATGGAAAAAACCCTCAACCTTGTTATTGTTCAAAATCTCTTGAGGGCTTTTTCTTGAAAGAGAAGATGAACTACATTTGAAGAACGTTCACAGGTTTTAGAGGGAAAGAACTTTTATTACAGAGGATTTAATTTCTCCTTTCACATGAGACTGCAAATTATTTGGGGAGTCAGTGGTAAACAGCTGCAGACTGTACATTTATCTTGTTAACCAAAACTGATATTAAACCACTTTCCAAACACACCTGCTAAACACATCTTGTACTACAATATCTCTACAAATCCATATTCTACTTACTGTGAAGTAGGCTTGGAGCCCGTAGCACCCTTAGGCTGGTTGGGGACAGGACCTGAGTTGGGTACTTTGGAAGTGAATTCTGTCTCCATTTCATCCTTGTTCAATGCTGCCTGTGGAGCATTGGCTCCTGAACCCAGCACAGGCAGAGACTTTGATTCTGATGTGGCCAAGATTCCAGTGGGACCTAAAATCCAAAGAAAGTTTAAAGCTTCTGTTATCCAGACTGGTCTAGAAACAACACAAGAGCAGAGCAGAACACCAGCTAACTGCAGAAATCAAAATGAAATTTTAATGAACAGTGTCAAGTGCAAGAGAATATAAAAACACTGCATCTGCAGCTTCTGCTCTCCCCACCAAGATTTTCCCTCTCTTGTACCACAGGCAGCACTTACTGTGTTGCCTGATCCTCCTGCCTTCTGGGGTGTGCAGCCCTGCCCAGGCACAACTTTGGTGCTCTCCCAGCCTGATTGCAGAAAAGCCTCTTCTCTATACTAATGAGGAGTCAGTGAACTGTCTGCAAATTCCAAGCTAAAACTCTACAGTGACATTCAAACCAGCCACACCTGCATCAGCTATGGCATGGACTTACATTTGCACAAATTGTGTTTGTAGCCAAGCAGAACATCAACAGTTTCTTACAGAAGATCACAGCAAAGCCCAGCATAAAAACTGTAGACCCCTGGTTAATTTAAATCACCAGTCCTAAATCTCATTTCTCTGGCTAGTATTACTTTCAAGAGTATTTTCACAGTAGGTTCAAGCAATAACTCCAGCAATAACATCTGAGCTCCAGGCTGGAAAGAGGAATCTGACATGTGTCTGTGTGTGCAGAAAATCCTGACAGAAGCACCTCTTGGAGAAAATGGGATGGAGAGACAGGGAAGGGAGTCACTGTAAAAGGTGGTGAAGTTCTCCATAATGGCTGCAATGGCAGTGGTCTGGGAGAGAATGTAAAGCTTCAAGAGTCACTTAATGCAGGGAGAGGCCGAGCACTCCTCTGCAGCCAGCACTTACTGCCGCTGTCCTGCTCAGTGGTCACTTTCCGCCGCCGCAGCACTCGCTCCAGCTCTGTCTCACCACTGTCTGTTTCAAGGGACTTCAAGCTTCGAGAACTGGTGGATTTATTCAGTGTTTCCTACAGCAAGAAAAAGGCAAGAGAAGCTGTCTGAGGACAGGTTATGCCTTGCCAAGCAGCTCACGTGCACAAGTTCAGGATCTCTCACCCTGCAGTCCAGAGCAGTGTGCCAAGCTCCTCCCTCGGTACAACAGCAGCGTCTGGGACCCGCTCACCCTCCCACCCTTACCTGGATTAGTGATCATCAACCACACTTACTACACCTTAGGGGGGTGGTATATGGCTTAAGAGAGATGCCCTGACCCTGCCACTAATGAACAAATTCTGATGTTTGTGGGAATCTACCAACTTCCTCCTTCTTAACATTTGAGGGATCTTAAGAAACTGCTAGAGTTACCACGCACATAATCAACCTCTGTTAGCAAAAAGCCAATGCTCCAGTGCTTTTATATTTTGAGTTGCTGCATCCTGGTACATACAGGTATCTGCAGAAGTCAGTATTTATCAGCTACAATTGCAGCATATTATAGCCTATAATGTAGCTGATCTGCCACAAACCTGACCCTATGTCTACACACTTCAAGGTTTCTCTTTTGCACAGAGTTAGATCTCAAGTTGAAACAGTTTTAATACATACAGAACAGAAATAAATGCTATTACTGCCTTATGTCAAGGCTAGCATGTGGTATCAGTGAAGCTGAAAGTCCAGGAGCACTTTTCTTAAAGTGGGAGGAAAAGAAGCTTTAAGCAAAGCTTGAAACCTCACAAACTTGCCTACAGGAATTTAAACACAAGTTTAGTGCATACTGCACGCATTTCCCAACTCACAATAATCAGTTGTTGGATCAAAATCCACGTGATTGTAAAATTTGCCAAAAAGGTCTATAATGCAACTGGAAATTTGGTACCCATATACTATTTCATTCTCCCTCTGAGTCTTCCCATAAATCTTGTTTATTCAGCCTTCCAAAACATGTCAGACTCATGCAGCATTTTCCAGACCATAAATAACATTCTATTGACATCTTTTGTTGATAAGCACATAACTTTTGTGCAGAAATAGCCAAGGACAAAAGGAAATAGCACTGGAAGTTGCAAAAGCTGTGCTATTTTCAGAAGCCCTGCAAAGAAGCTCCTAATTCTTCACTCCTGCCTAGAAGTTAAACAATTTTCTTTCAAAACTATTTGAAATTTAACTGAGCAGGTTATTCATTAGTAGTATGCTCCAGATGTGTACGAATGTACATGTACAAAAGCAACTTAAAAAAGGGAGTCACTCAAACTCTGGAATTTGCACAACATAAATGTGTTTTGTTTGTAACAATTATATGGAGGGCTACACAAAATGCATAATTAGCATAGTAACAACAAATGTTTACTCCATCACATTCCACCCCCATGTTTGTTGTCTGACTGTGCATAATCACTGCTCTCACAAATAGACTGGAGTTGCATTTTATACAGTTTGTCTTGCACTGCAAATACCCTGAAAGGCTCGAAAGCCCCGAGCCTGACACAGAAGTGCAGTGCCTGCAGGTTTCTCCCTGCTCCCTCTGAAGGGCTCAATCAAGTCTCCCCTGATGTCAGAGGCACAGTGCTGAAGAAATAAACAGCTATTAGAGAACGAAAGGACCCTGGGCAGGATAGCTCTGTCCAACCCTCACTGGTCCAAACAGCACACCACATCCCACTATTCCTGTAATTATGGAATTCTGCTTAAAGCAGTCTCAGTGTTGCATTTTGTTCCTTTCCTATTTACCACTGCGTTTAATTTAATTATGAGCCCTCTAATTAGGGCTCAGCATTAGGGTCTGGTGACTCTCTAGTCCATTTCTTCCCTTCTTCCCCTGCTTTCACATATCCCTAGTGCCCCACTGGTGATTTTAGATCACAGCAGAGGCTGTGGCTACACTCTGCTGTACTGTCTTGCACACCCAAGACACCACTGAACTGTTTCTGTAAGAGCTGTTTAAGCACAGGACGATGAGAATGACTAGCTTCACCTTATGTAGAGTGGAAGTGAAGCATTTTGCTTCAATACTGGCATAATTTCACCTGAGGTGCCAAAGTGGCACTTCAAAAGCTTCAGGGGTACAGAAGTCAGGGAGCAAGAACTCCAGCTCCTTCCAACTGATACAATTTTTGCTCTTGTGCAAAAGAAGCAACCAGTTAAAAACAAGCAATGCAACACATGAGAAAAGGACACAACAGGAGCAAACAGCACACTGCTCTCAGCTGGACCAAATGAGCCTTATGTTTTTATTTTGTGATAAGCAGTTATGTGGACAGCTATTCAGAAACTGTTTTTTCTACACGTAAATGCATATAGACCAGAGCTATTGCTTTATTTAAACTTCACATATACTAACAAGAAATCTGGTGTCACAGGAAAGAGACCAGTGTACAAGGACAACTGTACACCCACCCTATGTGCAGTCCAGGGGCTTTACTTTGGCCTAGATACAAATACTCAGCTGCCTCTCCATCCCTAAGCGTCCCCACTGTGAGTATTTGGAGTTTCCAAAGAATCTATGGCAGACAGAGACCACAAAATCTCCTCTAGTGGCAGAAGCACACAAACCCCTGGCTAAGTTCACCTAGCAAAACCAAAACCAAGCCTTAAGTCAAACCAAAGTCAAAGCTGGAATTGGGAGTTTGCTCCAAAACTGCTCTATGGCTTCAAACCAAAATGCAGAAGTTTCACAGTTCACACACCCTGTCAGCTCAGTGAGAAGAAAATCAAATATAACATGAAAGTTCTCTTACCAGAATCCCTTTTAGCTCTTTCATTGCACTTTCAGAGGGCTTTGGTGTTTCTGGCTGTAAACAAACACAACACACAAGTGTTAAAGGCAACATGAACTGGCCCAGGACAGCCTCTGTACCTGCAGACAGACCTCACACAGGGGCTGCTGCCCAGGCCTGTGTGCCAGTCCTCTGTCCCTCCTGCCGTGGGCACAGGGCTAACATTCCATCTGTTTCCTCACTCAGATGAAGAGAAGAGCCTCAGCTCTCAGCACTGTGAATCACAGACTATACATAAAGATTATGCTTTGGTGAAGGAGGCAGGCAATGTTCTACAGTAGCCACATTCAGGTATTAGGTGTAAGTGTTGCATAAAAGAAAAAAAAAATGTGCTAATGCAGTCTACTTGTTGATCATCCCCTTTAACACAGGTATTCTCTCTGTGCTTTTTGGTTTTTAGCAGCTGTTTGTTTACAAGCTTCTTTTCCGTGTCAAAGAAAGTGGCCTTTATTCACTTACTGCTGCCTTCATTTTTTTTCTGTTCTTCAGGTGTATGCTGTTCTAATTAATTTTATCCAAAATCAAGCAAAGTAAATGAGGGGAGGAAAATGTATATTTCTGAAAATTGAACAGAAAAGTTTATTTTCAATGCAAATTATTGTACTTAGCTAAAATTATTGTTCTGCTACTTATTCCAAACCTTTGTTTTAGGCCTACTTGACTGGTTAACTGGTCTCAGGTGAACTCCCTTTTTAATCCTGTCCATCATTTCTTCCACAGCTTGCCTCTTCAGATCTGTAACTTCTTCACCTGCTAAGGAAGTCAAAGAGCAGATCACATTTCAGAGAGGAACTGCAGAGAAATGGTATAGAGTAAAAACCATGTTCTTCTTCTGCATACAGGGATCTTTGCTATCAGCTCTGCTTCCACTGTGGCCCAGCAGGAATTTGCACAGCTCCACTGACACAAGAGAAGCTGATAATGTCCCATGACAGTGACTGCCAACCACGGCTCCCATTTCACAGGGGTTTGAGGACCTGGCTGGAACAACACAGCAACACCTCAGCCTGAACTAAACCCACCCCTTCCAAAAACACTGCATCCATCTAAAGGGAAGACTGAAATACCATGAAAGGAAATGGCTGCTTTTTCAAGAGATTTGGTATCAGGACTGCAAAACATTCAGATGACACGGGAAGCTCTGTGATGAACCTAAATAATACCTGTTAACTTATCAGCATTCTGTGTAACAAAAGAAAAGACCCTTAACATACCAGAAAGGGGAGGGGAGGGGAGGAAGAGCACTTAAAGCAAATACTTGGAGAAATAGGGTTGATGCTATTCAAAGCTGTAACCTTGTATCTTATGTAACAGGAATTTTAAAAAGACTTTTGCTCTCTCACTTGTCAGGGTACTATTGATGATTCATAGAAATGTGGTTTCTGTATTCAAAGCCGATTTAATGTCAGGCTTTAATTTCACAAACAGACTGTTTCAAAGAGAAAAGCTTAATTGGTGGTATGGGATAGAAATAACTCATTCTAAGTCCTTAACGGGGTCAAAACAATCCTCAAGTATGATAGAATAACTAGATCAAGAAAGAACTTTCTCCTTTTTAAAAAATTATTATTTTAAGAGCAGCTCAACTATTGAGAGGAAAAGCAGTTTGTATGTAATTGAAGAAAGGTCTGAACTGTTAGTTTACTAATAAATAATGAAAGAATGCTGAGTAGAGAATTTGGAGTGAATTTCATAGCATTTCCTGCAATCACTGTTTGTGACAGTCTCAACAAAAAAGGTGTAATCAAAGCATCCAGGATGCTTCAAGGTAAGGAACCCTGACAAATCAAGGCACCATAATTGGGCTTCTACTGAAAGGTAATATTCTTCAGCAGAGATCTCGGTACAAGGTCATCTCTCTAACTATTCTATCCAGACCAACAACCTTGTTTCTCTCAGACTGGTAACCAGTTCCCAGAAATTCCCCAGGGACCTGCCCAAACCACTCCTTTCCTCAGTTCCTCACCTGAAAATGGGAGGAGTAATACTTTCCTTCCCCCACTTCCTGCCTCTTGGTTCCATGCAACAATCCAGCCTGACTTACATACCATTAGTCTGCTAACAGCAGGGGTTTTTTTAACAGTTATATCCTATAATTTCAGCCAGGTTCCCTTCTTTGTTTAAGTGGCAGCAAATGAGTTAAGCTATTCACTACAAACAAACTCCTGCTGTTTCAGAAGGAAGAGAGAAACAGCAAGAAAACCCTTGGTTATTTAACTGGCAATGCCTGTCTAACTAGCTCTGACTCTTCAGGCACTCACAGTCATTTGTAAATCTGTACTTAACTCCTATTCTCAACCGACTAAGTTTCCAGCTTCCATTAACAACAATAAAATGCAATTTCAGCTGTTACTTTGCATGCAGAGCCACCTTAGTGCAAGACTGTTTTGTTTTAGGTTTTCAGTGTTATTAAAGGATTAGAATTACAGTCAACTCTGAGTGGTAATTTCACAAGATATGAACGGAGGTACGAAAACTGAGTATTTAACAAGCTCTGTGGAGAGGCTCTGGACAGAAGAAATTGCTGTGTGGAAGTTCAGAAATTTCCCTGTATTATGCTGAATATAACCTGCTTTCTGTTTAATGCTCACAGATGTGGTATTCTGCCTCTTCCAGGTAACTGTGGAAGCACAAAGCCCTGCACATGCTGCAGCTCGAGCAGGAAGATGAGAACTCTTCTCCAGTTACAGCAAGTGCTACTAGGTCTTGCCTTGAGGTTTTTAATCTGAAGCCTCAAAGGCTGTTCATACTCAAATCCTTTGGGAAAAAGTAAACTGGACGCTGATGACCAGTTTGGTGTGGGGCAGAGATGGCTAAGAGGGCCAGACAAATTTACTTGGGATCTCGAGGAAGTCTGCAATAGAACACAACAGAATGTTTCAGCTGGAAGGGCCCTGCAGTGACCATCTGGTCTGACAGCCTGACCACAGGTTAGAACAGGTTCTTAAGGGCCTCAAAAACTTACAAGCTTGAGGCATCAACCACCTACCTCTCTGGGAAGCCTGTTCTAATGTCTGACCATTCTCACCATAAATAAATTCTTCCTTATGTCCAGTCTAAGCATTCCTTGATGCAGTTTTAAACACTCCCATGTGTTCTGTCACTGAATCCCAGGGAGCTCAGCACCTCCCCTCTCCCTGTTTCTTTCACAGGAGCTGTAGAGAGCAATAAAGTCACTCCTCAGCCTCCTCTTCTCTGAACCAGACAAGTCCAGAGTCCTCAGCCACCCCTCAGGGGAACAGCAGAGCTATAGTACCAAAGATACCACCTCCCCTCTTGGTGCAATCTGAGCCCTGGACTGCAAGGCAGAGGAATGTGCTGGGACATGGACAGCTGTAATTAATGCTGACAATCAAGAGCATCTGAATCCCCATCCTTATCCCCAGTTCCTTTCTAGCTTTTCCTGCAGTGCCAGTGGGTAGCCCACACGGCTGGAGAAGGGATGAGCTGTACCTGACTCCTGCTGAGGAGGTTTCTCCTTCTTGCTCACGTTGGTGTTGGAGTGAGATCTCTTGCGAATCATCGACATGAGAGACCTTGGAGGGAAATGAAACTGCACATTGTCATTCTGTCCTGGGTCACCCACTGTCAGAATGAGCCTGAACATGACACACCACCAGCCTCCTGATACCTGATTATACAGCCACTTACAAAAGACTCAGTTAATGGTTCTTGAATACAGATGCACTGAATTACCCCCCACAATGCCTCCCATCAAAATGCACCAGAGAAATTTATTTCTTTTTAACAGACATTAGGCACAAATCAAAACACTCCAGATTTGAATATTAAAAGCCAGAGTCTCATTGTGACACATGACAAACAGAAGCTGCTCCGGCATAATAAACAGAAAGAAGAGCTGTAGATGTTGAAGTATTGTTCTCCAAAGAATACTTAAATATGGTGATCAGTATCTCCTCACCATTTCCAAGTTTATAATCTTCTTAGAGTGTCAAGTAATTATCCCCTCACTATATTCACAAAGTTAAAAGTCCACACCACCACAAATGATTAATCTTCAAGAACAAATACAAGCCCCTGTGCACATGTGATGTGTCAGTAAGGCCAGTCACTCCCTACTGAACATCAATCTTACACAGCAGACAGCCCTGCCTGAAAGGTCAAAACTCTGTCCCAGAAAAATGCAGCAGTGCCTATGTGCTAAAACAACTTCTAGCCACATATATGTCACAGAGCATGAGCCAACAGTCTGACTTTGCTACTACGGGGCTTAAAATTAATAATTTCACCTATTCCAAACAGCAAAGGGCACAAATTTAAACAAAAAATCCCACAACACCCCTACACAGATAATTCAGCTATCCATCAGTTAGTAAAGGAGCAAGCAGGCCAAATGAGTTAATGGACATAAAAGAAGCAGACGGCCAGACAATCTTTCTGAACATGTTTAGTTCCCAATAACAATGCAAGATGCACAAAGGGATGAATTCTCCACAATAATCACATCTAGTCACATATTTAACACAGTAGTTAACAAGACTCCTGGATGTCATTTCTACTACTGAAGGCTGCAAACTGTCATCAAAGTCCATTTATTTTTAAAACCAAGCAGAGAACATGAAGATTAGCTGAGTTTTTAGAATTAACTAAGCGCCCTTAAGAGTTTAGTTAATTCATTTGGGTCTAATGCCTGATAGAACAGCACAGACTGGTCATCCTCTTTCATAGTCCTTTGCAGAAACCAAGCCAAATTTTGGTAATTTTGCCTCAAACTGCTTGATGACTGGGTGGTGATCTTTTTTTCTTCTTTTTAACTTACCAAACTAATTGTAGGAATTCAATGGAGTCTGCATTTTGATCATCAGTATCTGACATGAAGGGACACACAATAATCTAACGTATCCTTTGGTTCAAAGGAGTTTTCTTGGCAATAGAAAGCATTTCACAAGTCTATAATTACAGCTATCAGGTGAATAGAAAAAATATTAATCTAAATTTAGAGGAGACAGGTATCCCTCCTCCTCCAAAGTCACAGTCTAGACAATTTGCTCGGCTCGGCAAGGCAGACACTGCTCAGAATTGGTCAGGGTGTTAAATCTGGGGCAGGTGGGGCACTGAGCTTGTCCCGCTGCTCGGGAGCCCCAGAGAGGTGGACAAAGCCCTTTTTCCTCTCAAGACACTCTTCGTGCTCGGCTGCAGGAGCTGTGGCCGGCAGAGCAGCACTGCCGTGCCCGCGGAGCCAGCACTCACCGTATGGGGTTGGGAGGAGGAGGAGGAGGCAGAGGAGGCGGCGGGGGCGGCGGCGGCGGCGGGGCGGGATTTTCAGACTGCTGGATTCGCTTCTGGAGCTCATCGACTGCACGGGAGCAAGGAGACAAACCACATCTTACCTCCTCTAAAAACCTACTTTGATGGTTTAACATAAAACTCTACTAATTGACTAAAGAACAAACAAGACTAAACCACGCAACCACCAGAAGTCCATTTTTTCACATTTTCTACCAAGAACAATGCACAGGATTCCCATTAAAACAGCTACCTCCAACCTGAGTTACTACTGAAATTGAAACTCTCCCTCACACAGGATTCTTAGTATTTTTCATTAAAAAAAATGACAGAGCAGGGAAAACTTGATCCCATTTCTGCAGCGGTCTAACTGAGGTCGTATTTGAGAATGAATTAACAAGAGATGAAAGAAATCGACAATTTCAACCTCTAGACTTATCTCTGTCTTGCTGATGGGCTTTCCTCATAAAAATGGTTGAAACTGGGTCGTGGGAAAATGAACTTTTTTCTCTCCTGTTCTCATGTCGGACCTAAAATGTGGAAATTACTTTTCTGCACTTGAAATGTTGTCAAATATAATTAACTGGGGAAGGGCAGAAACAGAGTAAAAAAAAAAAATCTTCTATTTCTTTCAAAAAATCCTTAGCAATTCTTCTGTGTACAGCAGGTTATGGCAGAAGTAGGAATAGGATTTCCAAAGTTCTATGGTTCTTTGTTCTTGCAATGATGGATTCAAATTATTTAAAATTTGCTTTTAAATTTGAAAAGGTGAAAAAATTAAAACTAACTGAGTGATTTTAAAGTCCAAGTGCCATCTTTTGTGCCTTTCACACAGACACCCATTCCCATCTATTTATCCATCTGTAAGACTCAAGGCAACCTAACAACAGGATTTTGGTTCCTTACAGAAATTTTACAAGATTATTCCTCCACACACATTCTGGACACAGTTGTTCTGCAGATGAAGGCAGTTGTTGTACTTTATCTAGTGAAGCAAAGGTCTGGATCACAGCTGCACAAAAGCTTCTGGGGTCTCAAATGTAGATGTACAGCAACCCTTCACATACATGCCACCCCTAAAATGAAAGTTATTACAAAATTTTACCTGAATGCTTTAGGTCCCTAGCTTTTTCTTCTGCGTGCTGACACTTCAGCTCCAGTTCTTTTTTATCTTCTTCCAAAAGTTCTAGTTGCTGTTTAAGGCGACTAATCTCCTTATGCAGTGACTGATTCTCTAGTTGCTCTTCTAATTCTTTAATCTGCAGTTGGCAAACAAGAGCATTCATCACAATAAAAGGCATTTTCTGCCCATCCCATTGGCAAATAACCCACTAGGCACAGTTATGCCTGAAAACATCATGTTATAGTACAGGAGTGAAGCACAAGTCCCAGAAAAAGGAAAATTTTTGAATGAGAGCTGGAAAGATTCTTCTGAGAGATGTCAGAATTTTCTGTTATGACCCCAAATTGCTTTATCTCTTCTTTAAAATGTGTCTTTAGCTCCAAAGTACTTAAGCTTTACGTTGTTCCCTTTTCTTTTTATAGAGTTTTTATCACATAATTAGAATTTAATTTCAGAACATTTCCTCATTTGAAGCACGAGAACATTGACATTTTTGTTCTCTTACTGCTTCCACTGACAGGCTCATTATTTAAACTCCCTTGTCTCAACTCATGCAGATGCCAGTGGGGGAATTATGGAATATCTGATTCAGAGGCAGCATTCAGGTGCAGGGCAGCAGTAACTTCACAGCTCCCTAATATATACATTTTGCTCTAGACTTCAAAGTAGCCAAAGATGCAGAGGTTTTCTATGAACTGGTAATTATTCTTCCAAAATATTAATTCAGAGCATTTGAGATTGTAGAGTCTTAGTATTGCTGCCTTGATGAAAGGACAGGAATTGTTTACCTATCCCTATTATTACTCTACTCACAGTCTTAGGAACTGGCCTCAGGGCTAAAGCAAAGCTGGTTTTCAGGCTTTCCTGGGAAGCAATGGTGATTTCTCCCAGTAAAGAGATTGGTCTAGTCCAGTTTCAGAGAATGTATTTGTTTATATCCTACACTGAGATGCTCTCACAGCACTTTGCAGGTCCATCTTCCACTTCCCTGCCCCAGCATGTCTGGCTCCCTCCCATCCAATTGCTCAGCAATACCCAGACCACGAACGTGCACTGCCCACCTCTCACCTTGTGTCCTTTCCTTATACCCCCAAGACACCCTTTGTATTACTCAATGTCCCAAATATTCTCTTGTCATCTCTTCACTTAAGGGAACCTGACCCACTGCTTGTAACTGCACTTTACTGGCACCTGGAATAAAATCCTTGCCTAAACCAGAGCCTTCAGGCTCAGGAGCCTTCGAGTTCTGTACTCGTACCTGAACAGTGACACAGAAGAAGGGAAACACAACCTCCTCTGTAATTTAGTTCTTAAACTTGGAGCTCTTACAGGGGATATGATCTCTAGTAATTCTGAATGTAGTTAAGACACAGTATTCCTTAAATTCAGGAGGTTTTCAAAGCCTTCCAAATGAGATGGAAAGAAATTCTGGTTTACCTTTTGCTGGTGTTGAAGCCTCTCTTCTTCTAATGTGTGGGTTAGCTTAGCATTGTCATCTAAAGCCTTCAAAAGCTGTTGATCAGGAGCAGAATTTTGCAGAAGCAACTGACTCTGCCTTTTCATCTTGTTTTGTTCAATAAACATCTGCCAAAACAAACCCACCCCAACAGAAAAAAGTCAGGCGGGCACAGTCTAATGCTAAAATGGCAATTGGAAAGAAAATGAGTTCTAAACATCATGTTAATGTGGTAGGAATAATGAGGAAGAAGCTGAGAAGGAAGAGGAAAGGAAGGGGAAAAGAAGTTTGAGAGCAAAATTCACAAACACTGAAAGGAACCAGGTGTCTGCTCAGAACCTCCCACTGCTACACCTCAACTACCCACATGTTGGCAGCACTCAGAATTTAAACACATCTCTCAATTGTGTTTCCTGGAAATGGGAACAAACTGAGCCCCATTCTGGGAGTTCTGGAAAGACTAAAAGAACTCTAGGTGGAAGATAAAGCATCTGTGAATTCACAGGTCATCTCCTCAAACACATCCACGAGCCGTGGCATAAAGCCTCTTACTTGAGGGTTAGCTGGATATGTGAATGATGGAAATTCATTTCTTCAGGAAACAAATTTCAGTCCATGTCTGTGTAATCAGTGTAGGAACTTGCCCTGGGAAAAGGCTCTTTAGGACAATTTCAGCCTTTTAGCTCTGATCCTTGTGTTCCTTCCTCTTCCCAAGTTTTATTTTTGATGCAGCAAATGACTACATTGCGGGGGCAGGCAAAAATCAAAAGATCTAGAGACCTGACATTGATAAAAAAATCACACACATCTCTAGGCTGCACTTAAGAGGGGCAGAAGCTGTCAGTATAAGCAGTTTTCCTATGAGATCTGTTCCTCACAGACTGTTTAGGAACTAGGAAAAAAAATTGCTTCCTGACAAAAAAAATTCCTAGTGAATTTATTCTGCACCTTGACATCTCTTTTAGGTAGAGGTTTGCCCCCAGGCAACACAGGCTTCCACTTGACAATCTCAGCTGTGCCTGCTCTTAGAGCAGAAACGGGGACTGGGTCATGCTGAGGTTTCACATGAGTGTGCACAGGTCAGCAGGGCCACTTCTGGCAGCAGAACAGAGAACAGCCTGAGAAGGCAAGTACTCCCTCAGACTGCAAAAACACTGTTGTAGAGCTCAGCAAAAGCAAGGAGATATTTTAAGAATAAAGTATTAGAAATAAAAAAGTACCATGACATCTTTTCAGATTCCCATTCTGCTTATTCACAAACCAGAATTGCAGATACGACATATGGTTTCTTCCCCTCTGGTGCCACAGCAATGCTCTGTGATTTATTTTTTTAATACAATTAGATATTAAGTATGAGCTGATGCTTGTGGCAAGCATTCTTTGCACAGACACTTCAGCTGAGCCTCCCCAGCAAGCAGCTCCCAGGGCAGCTGTGCAGACAGACTGAGAGAACCAGTGACCGTGCTGAACTTTCCCCTGCCCTGGCTGCCCGCCTGACCCTGCATGCCAGGAGGAGTCAATTGATGCAGCCCTAATTCCAAGAGAACCTGCAGAGAACACTCCACTGGGCACAGCTGTGCCACGGGGGCAGGCAGCAAAGGCCTGCAAGCATTTGATGCAGAGGAAATGCTGAACCTGGGCGCTGGTGCTGCACTTTGTTATAAAGCAAACAGGAGCAAATTGCTGACAATGCAAAGTCAAATGTGCACTGGACATCAGCTCTCTGTCCCCACATTACGCCAGTCAAACCAAATTATGCTTATCTCATCTTATACTAGTAGGGCTGTGGCAAAAACAATTCAAGGGCAAGAGAATTTCAGAATCAAAGCTACCCATGACAATCCATAAAAGTTTGCCTTTGTATTGCAACTCATTCGTTTAATACTTCACGTTCTTAAAAGAAACAACATCTTTGAACATGATACTTGAGAAAGGCTTCTAAATCACTGCAAAACAACTCAATACTGTCTCAAAGTTTCCTGTGTTCCTGTTAAGTCACAGAATTCTGTTATTTAACCCTGACAGAAAAAAACCCTCTCTTCAGAAGCCAACTTCAGCAAACATCAGTTTACTCACTGTGAGCTTTCAAAGCAAAGGGAAGACTTGGGGTTTTTTTGTTTTGTTTTTTGAATCTGAAAAACAGTTTAAGGTGATCAGTTCCAGATTTTCATTCACCAAGTTTCTGTCACTAAATCCAACCAGAGTTGTTCCAGCCTGAGGGAGAGGAAAGCTGACAAAACAAGAAGAAATCAAGAAGAGCTACTTGATTTCTTCGACTTAAGCAGATACTTCACCAAGTGTAGAAAATTCATATTCACTTTGTTTCATGTTCTTCTGCAACAAAATGATAAAAATCCTTTTGAAGACCTGGATGAAAACTTATTCATTCAGAAGCTTTCACATCAAGTCCTGCATTTTCAATTTGCTTTATAAATTGCTTTTGTGATATTGCAAATATGTTTCTGCTCACGAATATAAAAGTGTCTTCAACATCACAGAAAAAAAATTTTGATTATAAGGTAATGTTGCAATCAGACACATAGGAAACCAAATTCTCATGGGAGTCCCATCCATCTCAGAAGTTACTTACACAATTTCTCTAAGTGCAATCATGTTCTAAGTGGAAGGGACAAAACCAGACAGGACAGTTGTGTCAAGCAAGCTGCTGGTACTGATTCCAAGTTTTTGAGAGGCTGCACTGTTTGACATAGGACAAAAAGAGCCTTGCAAATTAATTCTAACTTAAAATTTAAAAAATCAATTCCTGCTTCAGCAGGGCGGAAACCTGACTGTCTGCACAACCCTGAATATTAATTAAAGTGACTGCTGAAAGGGCAAAACAGCTACTAACAAGATTATTCGGACTAGGTGGAATTTAACCAATTGATGGATTAGTTCCGACTTTGCCACCTGCTAGACAATTATCTGCAGAGCATCCCAGTCAATGCTGGAAACACAAGTCGATAGTGCAGGAATCTACTGGAAACCACACCTGCACCTGAAGGCAGATCACAAAGAAACCCAGTTTGCTTACACCTATCAGTCTAATTGTTAAAATCACCCATTGTTTGTGCAAACCAGTTACATATCTTCCTCTCCTTGAGTTCACAAAGAGAAGCTGCAAAGTACAGGAAATCTGGGAGCTGGCCATTTTCCATCAGCAGAGTTTTCATGAGAACTGGGGAGGTGGAAAGGAAGGGGTGAAAATAATAGAAGTTTTTCCCTTGACCTCAGTGAGGCCATACCTCATTCTCAGCCCCTTGCTCTAGGCCCTTACCCGACAGAGCGTTCACTGCAGCTGTTTATTGTTTACAGCAGGGCTGGAAAAGGAATTCTTCCTCATTAAAAAAGTTAGAAAGCAACTCTGTTAGTGTCAAATCCCTGGGAACACCAACCTTTGTTCAAGTAAGGTTCAGGATAAAACTGGATGCTTTCCAACCAACCCTTCTCCCAGGAACAAAACAAGGACAAAGGAAATTCTTTAATATCCATGTGTGGCTACACTTCTATCTGTACATCCTTTGAGTATTTGCTGTGTGCAATAACCTTCTTGTCTTAGCTATAGTTTGAGGGGAGAAAAATGCCCCAATACAGCAGGTGTTGTTCTAATAAGGTAATCAATGGATGCATAAAGCGAAATAAAAATCAATAGCATGCTGTCCATTGTAAATAGAGTAACAGAAGGTAAGTAGCAAGGTAGAGTCAAACTTGGGAAGTGTCAAACAGAAGAGAGGATCACTCAACTGAGCAGCTGGTCCTTTTTTCAATCCTCAGCAGCACTGCCCCATCCCCTCCACAACCTAGAGAGCAATCAGTGAGACACAGGGGTACATTTCTCATCCACATTTCTCACACTTTACAGGAGCTGATGCCTCTTGCATCATGTGTACTCTGAAGCCTTACAGCTTGTGTGCAGACCTCAAATAAGCCCCACGAGAGGTTGGATCAAGGTATTTGTATCTCCGCAAAAGAACAGGCTGTTTGAAGGATTTTATGTGACAAAAGAAGACATATGCATAATACAGACAGCCAAGAGTCACTCAGAGATGATTCATATTTCTGATCAACAGATACAATCCAGTTGATTTTAGTTATCTGGCTAATTGCCAGCCAGATTCTGAAGGGACAGTTTCTAAAGAGCTACAAGCTGCAGCATTAGTAAGCTTGTGGCTCAAAAGGAGAGGTCTAAGGCAGAATGAGAGAACTGGAATTGATGAGTTAAGCCTATTTTTGGTCCATCATTTGCTTCTCACCACAGAGGTGCTTGGAGCATGTACTTTTGAGTGTGAGCAGACTGTATTCCCATCAACAATGTGACTTCCTTAAAAACAGAGCATTATTTATTTTACCAGCCTGTTCTGTATAAAAGGGTTTTCTCAAACTACAGCACTCATTCTTCACTTGTGGGGCATAACTGCACAAAATACAGAGGGAAAAAATCTCTATTGTTATTTATTTCTTTATTTCCTGCAGTTTCTTTTTGTCATGGTAGAAACATTCTATAATGCCCACAGCCTTAAGGCATTTAGACACCATCTAACAGATTCAGAAGTAGAACATACCACATGAAAAAGGAGGAAACATCTTCACTTTTTTCCCCCCATAGACTAATTACCTGAACAAAAAGAGATGGTGGGGAAAGAGAAAGAGACTGAAGAGTTTCCTGGAGCATACATCTGTTACCATTCCCCAAGCTGCTTCCTGGGAAAAGGCTTGATGAAACACATTAGCATTACATCATGCTTCAAAAGTGGTAACATCCAAGCTCAGGAGAATTCAAGTACTAACTACTTATGTCTCTTTAATTATTAAATCCAGTTCAGTCAGCTGGACTGCAAATTAATTATCTTCAGATACCAGTTACAGTTGAACTACCCTCGGTAAAGCACAGAGCGTGGCACTTGCAGGCACTGAGTTCTTCTCCAGGGCTGGCTTTGCAGAATCCACTCACAGATGCAATATGTTAATACAAAGTCCTCACAAATTAACCCGAAAGGTCACAAATGCATCTGAAGAAGAGGTCTTTGGGAGCTCATGCCATCAAGATAACCAAACCCATTACATGCAACCTCGTGAATAGTGCAGACACCTGCTAAGGGCGACAGTGATTTTCCCCAAGTTGACAGCCACCTTTTATCTTTCAATATGGGAAGATTCAGCCCCAGAGTAAGTAAAGTGAGCTGTGCACTGGCACAGGTATGGATGCAGTATTTTGAGGAAAAACAAGTTAAATATGCACATTTTGTTGTGCAATAGTTACTTAAAAGCACAAACAGCTGGAGGATGGTGTAAGCAATGAGGAGGAAAAGTCAATGAAAAGATGAAATATGCGCATCAGAGATTCACTGAATTGTTTTAATTCTTCTGGATCACAGTTCCTTTGAATGCAGCCTTTCAACTTCCTAACTGCAAACTGTTTTACAGGTTACCATAAACACTTGGGAAACCTTTCTTTTCTTCTTCCAGTTGTGCATTTTGAGCAAAACCCTTCACAAGCCTCAGAAGTGAAAGGAACCCCAACAAACTGCTCAGCAGTTTGACACTTCATTTCTATTTGTCCAAGATATAAAGGGCAGGAAAAAAATCAGCTCAGTATCAACCTTAAGAGCACACTGCTTCTTCTCCATGAGGTTTCCAGAGCACTTTGGATGCAGGGATTATCTCTCCACCAACAAACACTAATAATAAACTGTTCACTTGACCTGGTTTTGGCTGGTAGAGTTTATTTTCTTCACAGTAGCTGGCATGGGGCTGTGTTTTGGATTTGTGCTGAAAACAGCATTGATAATAGAAAGATATTTTCATTATTGCTGAGTAATGCTTGCATGGAGTCAAGGCCTTTTCTGCTCCTCACCCCACCCCACAGCGAGGGAGCTGGGAGGGGGCACAGCCAGGCCAGCTGACCCCAACTGCCTACAGGGACAGTCCAGGCCACATGGCATCATGCTCTGCCTGTAAGGCTGGGGGAAGGAGGAGGAAGAGGGGGACATTCAGAGTCATAGTGTTTGTCTTCCCAAGTGGCTGCTGTACCTAATGGAGAAGGCTGAGCATCTGTCTGCCCAGGGGAAGCAGTGCATGAATTTTTTGCTTTGTTTTTGGGTGCAGCTTTAGCTTTACTTTGGAAACTGTCTTTATCACAACCCATGAGTTATTTCATTTTTAAATTCCAATTTTCTCTCCCATCCTACTGGGGGAAGGTGAGCAAGTGGCTGTGTGGGGCTGACTTGCCGAGCTGGGCTTAAACCCCAACATCACTTTACAAAATACTGTTGTAAGGCAGGATGTATGTTTAATAAACCACTTATGCAAGATTTTGTTAAACTCAGAAGATTTTTACATTACTAGGAGCTTCAATTTGCTTCTCCCACCGTGTTCTTCTGCTTTTGACTTGCTTTGGCTGCATGCATTGTATTTTGCTCATCTTTGTGGCAGAGTGCTTTTCAGGGCTACCTCTATATTATTGCAATGGCCTTCAAGATACTCTCTGCCTTCCTTTGTTTTCTTATAAACTGCTCCACAAACAGCTGAGAGATCTTCAAGTGTCTCTTAAAACCTGACACTAGAATTCTGGTTAAGCTTGCCAAGATTCCTGTGTTAACAACCTTGTTTTATTCAGGTAGGTACAGATTTTTCCATGCCTCCACCCCTTACACCACACTCTATTTATTTAGTTCTTTTATGCAGATTCCTGTACCTTTCACAATGGATTGTGACTCACTTCAAAACCTCTCTCCTTTTCCTTCCCCCTCTCCACACCACGGCTGACAATATTTACTCAGTTTCTTTAGAACCTCTAAAGAGCATGAATTCTAATGTTTGAAGTTGGATCACTTTTGATTAATTAAATATGTATTATGGTGGTGCCAGCAGCATGACTATAATTAAAGCTGTATTGGGGTTTTTTTATTTTAATCAAAAGCTCTGATTTTCAAGTGTTCCCTCACTCCTATATGTGCCTGCTCCCCCCTCTCTTGCTCCGTGTCTCTCCTCTCCCCATCTGTGCTCGCTGCTGCACACGCGCTCACCTGCCCGCTCCTCACACCTGCACTCCCCAGGGCTCCCGTGCTGTGCAGGATCCTCCTCACCTGGCAGGAGGGCAAGGGCATCCCTTTGGAAAGCAGCCCCCACCAGCCACGTCCCTGGTCCCTCCCAGGGCAGCTGCAGTGCAGAGACAGAGGATGAAGCCATGCCATGGAGAAAGGGAACGGGCTGAGTCTGAATGCATGGGCTAAGCACACCACAAAGGCAAACTTCAGCTCCTTGGACAGACAACGTGCCCACCACCAAACAGGCACCTCCACAGGCAGCAGTTGTGTATTTTACTGAGCTAAAACACACATTTGGCTGTTTGAGACATCACAAACTCTAATACAAAACACTAAGAAATGCCATTTTTCAGCTGCAGTGACAGCCACATTACTTGGAGCCTTTTTCCTTTCTCCGAGTGCTCCATACAGATCAAGAACAAAGCACTGACCATGCAGTGTTGCCCTTTACTCAAAGCTCTTCCTTCCCCCAACACTGCACAGCTTATCACAACCAACTACCGTGGCTTTTGCAAAATCCAAGCGAAAATCCAGCAGAAATCTTGAGGTTTAAAAGAAACATTTCACAGAGACAGAGAAAACAGGTGGCTAATGAAAGCAAGCAGAAAATCCTTGAACATCCTCAGCATAATCCAAACACAGCTACTGTAAGCACATCCTAGAAAACTTAGCTATCCAAACACAGCTGTGACCTTGGACACAAGCCCCGTGAGAGGAAGCTCACACAGCCTCACTGGAGCAGAAAGCTGTGCTGCTGTGGATGCAGTTGTGGGCCAGAGCCTGTCTAACATCTCAGGTCATTCAAGGGACACCATCAGTGTGAAACCAGGCCAATGATAACAGGTTTTTAAAGTTATTTTAAATACTGGTTTCCCAAACGTGAATCAGCAATGCCTTTGTTATCACATGGTCATGTATTTTATAAACTGTTCTAAAAATCTTTCTGAACAGCACAATAGCACAGGAAGAAAAGCAGGTATAGAAAGGGAAGAATAATGAAGCTCACAGTGGTAGTGATTCTATTTTGGATAACAGAACTTTATGGAATGAAAACCTTCAAGTGAACAGTTACTCTGACAGTTTGCACCAACAGGGCCCATATTCTGGAAGAGGCAACAACTAAATAATGACAAAATCCAAGAATTACTTGTTGGCAAATAATCAGCATTTCCTTGGCATTGTACATAAGTTGCCTATCAGCTCGTTAGTCATTTATAAAATGTACTTTTGATACCATCTTTCAAAATGTGTTCCTCAATTGATACTGTACTTTTGCAACATATTTTTTAGGAATCCACATATTTTTCAGGAAAAGACACAGTCCTTCAAATTGTATCACTAGAAAGACAGCTAATCCCTCCCAGTTCCAACCACTACATATTCCACGTTGGGATTTTGTAGCAAACTAAGCCCATGATAAATTTAAATCCTTGCCTTGAAAAGGAACATATATATATCTATATAAGACTGCATGAATACTTCCAAAGTGCTTTATAAATGTTTGTTGAAACAGTGAACTCATTTATGGATGAATACAGATGTTAGCTAAGTAGTATCTAGGGCTGGAAGAGAGCTGGGAATTGAAATCAAGTCATCTAAGCTGGTAAGTTTGTCCACTTGCAGTGTCTTAATTTTTTCCTTGACTACTCACCTCTTGTGCAAATGACTCTGCTTTCTTCCGCAGGTTCTTTTCCAGCTCAAAGTTTTCATGAAGCTCTTCATATTCCTCTACTGCCAGCACAGACACTGTTTATAAGAATAAAACAAAATCAGAAGGAAAAGTGGAACAGATCAAAAGAAGAAGTACTGTTTGATTTACCCAGATAAGCTGCTATTCCCTAGTACCAAGAATCCTTGACTGACAGCATGACCTAGTTTTACATTTTCATATAGTCTTCTTTGCAATATTTGTCCTAAACCTCACCACATATATGCACAATTACTAATCTTTTGAATAGAGTAATATTCCTCCTCTTCAGACTCAAAATCTCCAGTAACTGGCATCAAGTACCACAGACCCTATTTTGCCTCATTTTGCCTCAAAAGAGCTTTGCTCAATCTATCAAAGACTATGCTGTTCTTGAGGAATCCATATCTGTTTACCTGGTTTGAAGATAAGTGTAACAGTTTTTAAAGGTAGGCACAGTAAGTGGAAATTTACAGAGTGGGATACACATCCCAGCATACCTGACTCTCCAAGTCATGCTAATTTTGCTAAAAAAAGCAAATAAACAAAAACCAACCACACACACACAAAACACCCAACAAACAACCCACATACTTAGAAAGATTTAAGATAAATTCATCAACTCTGACTGAAATGCACTGAGTGCACAGCTCCAACACAGTGCCACATAAACACAGGACACAGAAGGTATTGAATACTCTTGGAGCTCATTTTATGCATACAAAAAAATCTTGTTTAATTTAACTCCTCCTTCCAGGAAAACAAGCAAATGTGAAACTAGGGGTTGTTTTTTCAATAATGCTTGAACACAAAAAAAAAAAAAAAAATTCAGAAAATTCTCATCTGCCATACCATCCCATGAAAAGCTTCAAGCCAATCTATTTAACAAACTGTTCTGAAGTTTGGTGTTTCGAGAGCCTTCAGGTACTGCCTGTCATAGGTTTAAGAAATGCAGACACATGGGGGGGTAAGAGAAGGACACCTGGAAAAAGCTTACAGGGTATGTCCTACTATATCTCAGCCAGACCCATTGACTTCCACTTCAGGAAAACAGAAAACACCCAAAGAGGTTTTTTACCAAACAATTTTTAATTTCTTAAGGCTTAGTAAGCAACAAGAGGAAAGGGCAGAGTAATCCAAGGCACTAAAAACTTTTCCCTCTCTTCTAAACTTCTTTGGGATCAATTATTACTCACGTAGAGTACTCACTTTCATTAAGCAAAAGCTTTCCTTTTCTGAGCTGTATCTCTTTTTAGACTTTCCCTGCCCTGGTTTTAGCTCTCTTCTCTTTACAGTAAAAGAAAACTTCAGTTTTTCTTCCATAACTTGGAAATCTTATTCCTCACATTCTAGCACTCCTGCCTTTTTCTCATCATCCTCTGAACGTAAAACAAGTTGCTTCCAAGACTTCGGACATTCAAAATCAGAAGCTGCACCCAGCTAAAATGAAGACTGGTGTAATGATTTAGGAAAGCAGAGATTAAGTTCAAGCCCCATCTCTGTGAAGGACTGTGTCCCCGTCCTAGTTTGCCACTTGTGCCACACAGGAAAAGGTTTCCTTATTCTCATGTAACACCTGCTATTTCCATTGTCACATTTTCCTGGAGTACAGAGAGGCTGGAACAGTCCATGAGTTGAAGCAGTGCCTGCAGCAATAAGGCTGAGTGTCAGATCTGGAACACAGTCACTGCTCTGTAACCTACTCTTTGTGCTGCAACAGAAAAGCTTTGCAGCTTCTGCAAAAATTGCAGCAAACCCTTAGAGAACCTGCTGAGTTTACACACCTCTGTTACATTTCTCCAACAGTTTTTGTTGCTTATTAACTTCGGTTGTCAAAACAGCCTTTTCTTCTTTCAACTTGTTTACCTAAAGAAGTATAGAGAACACATCAAAACCAAGAGCATCTTAGTTAATGGCATAAGGCATACAGCACATACACAAGCAAGCAGTATTCTGTTATCAGCAGAACTACTTCTTAGGTTTGGCTCCATGCTGGGGTTTCCAGCAGGATGGAAAGCATTTTAACTCCAGCTTGCAGATGTTGTAACATCATAAAAGGGTTATGAACTAATCCTCCCATGGCACATTTCAGTCACAGCTGCAAATATATGATCTTTGGAACCTTTCAGGATCAGGTGCCATAGCACCTGCTTGGAAAGTTACTTGACTGCATTTTAATATAGTCAGACTCCTATTTTGTTTTTTTTTTCCTAGGTTCTATTTATTATCCAAGTGCTGTCAGCTGTGTCTTTCTGAATCCAAGGGTTGCATAGACAGGAAGAGCCACTAAATCCTGAATTGCATCAGTACATGGCTTATCCAGTTTTCAAGCAGGAAAACTCTGCTGCCTTGAAAAGCCAATTTGCTGGTCTAATTATCATGGCAGGGCACTGCCAATGGTTAAACTTAAGGATACAGTCAATGAAGTGGCACCAGTGGTACTACAGAAGTATTTCTTACACATTTATGGGTTTGAGGAATCCAAAAAACCCCTGCAGGCTGTGATGGGTGAGGGGCTGCCAGGAAGGGGAGGTGACAGTTGTAATATGGGCATTAGAACAGATCAAACAGGTGAGGAGAAGCCATGTGCCAGCTACAGTGGCAGACTGGACTGTGGCATAGAGAGTCCCTTCCAGGGACCTGCCCTAAGTGATCCATCACTGGCAGGACTTGAGATCAGACAGTATTCAATTAACTTCACACTGAGCATTTTCAGCAAAGTAAGCTACAGAAAGCACCAACTCCACACTAACGTGGTCTCGCCTTCCATGGTACAATACATACTTCTTCAATTACTTCTGCAAGTTTGCACCTCAGGTTTTCCAGTTCAATGGCCAAGGTCTTCTTTTCCTCATGAACAGATACGATTTGATCTCGCAGCTCTACAGTTTGAGGAAGTAAATGAAGAATATATTTTATTTGAAAACCAACAACAAAGGAAGTGTCACAGCAATGCAAGTACAACTGAGTATGAAACAGGTGAACTACGTATCAAGCATCAGTTGTAATCAAGGAACATCCTCAATAATTTATGAGCTTTGCATAAGTGTCAAGTAACAGATCTATAACTGGGCCATAGTTTCAGATCTACTCGGCTGAGGTAAGCTCCTTGGTCAGTCCTGCTGTCTATATTTGCATTTTGAATGATTCATTTCCTGCTGTAACAGGGCCAATCCTGGCCAATCCAGAGGGTCCTCAGTCCTGCTCTTGAGGCTGTCACATCACAGAGACTCTGGTACAGAGGCAGCAGAAAGCAATTTTTAAGAAGCATCCTTTAGGACAAATTAATGCACTTCAATTCTTTTTGGATCACGAGTTCTTGTCACAAGGGAAATAAACAAAACAACAGGCAGTTAATACTTGGGAGGTTTTCACAGAAGAAATTGTCCTGAACAGCTGCCAATTTATAGTCTTTGTAACATTATGTGAACAGAGTCAGAATATAACCTTTACTGATGGAAGAGCTAATGCTTGTAATTTTCCCCTCAGAATTTTTGTTCCTTAATTATTAAAATATGAAATAAATTAAATTCACAATGGAATAAAACATTTGATTATAATCACTTCTTAACAGGAGATCAGTTTGCATACATAATATATCAAGGTTTAGGTTAACATAAAATCACCACAAAAATCAAAACTTATTGCTATATATTAGCTTTCAGTAAGTGCTCTCATTCCCCACCTGCTTCCAGTGTTTCAGAGCACTGCTGTTCACTGAACACCAGCCACGAGTTGAGAATATTGTGGCTAATCAATTGCAGATGATGACATGCTGGATGTCATTCTGTTTGGTCTCATATCTCGAAAATGTCTGTTCTACACCAGCATCCCCCCTCCCAGCTCTGGAGCCTCAGATTTATTGTCCACCTAAATTAAAAGCATACACTTCCTAAAGTAAATAAAAAGACCCATTTTCCCAGAAGAGTCTTGATACATATGGTCCATTTCATGGATTTGTGCTCTCCAGAGAAATTAATGGGGAAAAAATGCCTCACTGAAATTTATGGGACTTGGATTAATTCTGGTTTTACAATACATAGATCAGCCTCACTATGCAGAGAAGAAAGCATACCCACATACCACAGAGAGCCTCAGATTTTACTACCTTATTTGTGTATCCATACAGAAAATTGGTGGGAGGGAAGAAATCATTCCAAGAAACATCCAATACTTTCTTCTATGGTGAGAAAGCTAAAAGATTTAGATCCCCAAAATACCACTTTTCATGCTTTAATGAACTGATCATTAATACAGAAAGCAGGTACATCAAAACCTTTCTTCAGTATTTCTCTAATTTGACCCTGCTACCCTCTTAACAATGCTCCCATGTGATCTGCAGCCAGTGTTTGCTCTCTAAATGTATTCTTGACACCTTTCTGCAGTAAAGGCAGGAGGAATTCCAAAGTCTAATTTCCCAATCCGATGGGTTGCATGGTGTGCATCACACCATTTGCTGCCTTTTCCTACATCTAGAGGATGGAAAACTGCTTATAGAAGTGTACTATGACACCTTATTTCTTCCATGGGATTGTTTCATCAGCATTTTTACAACACAAATCATTTTTCCTCAGTGATACTTTGAACCAATTAATTGGGGCTGCTGCATTCAAAAAGACAACAATTAACAAGACAATAATGAAAGTTTGAAAAAGCTGTATTTAAACATCATTTGTTGCTCTAAGTTACAACAAAAAAAAAGTGAAAGCCTTTTTTTTAAGAAGTTTAACATTTAACCTTGTTACAGAATCCAGATTGTGGGCTTTCCCCTTTTCTGGATACCACAACACAACAATATAGAAAATCATGATGACTTCATCACAGGGACGAGAAATAAGGCTGATTTTGAACAATGGAAATATTAACTTCCTTTCAAAAGAGAAACAGAAATTTCTGGGGAAAAAAACAAAATAAAAAACCCAAAAAAAAAAAAAACAAAAGCAGAGATTTGTCTTATCAACATATTCCCATGTTCTCCAGCTTTGCTGTGTTACCCAGTACAACAGTCCCTCTTTAGGCTGCTTGTTTGGTATTAGCTCTGGAACATGAATGAAGTTTGTGCATACAAAGCTACACAATGGAAACAGCAATGGAGAGTTCTGTCTGACAAGTCAGCTCTGAAATAATGACACTGCAGTTGAAGGTGACCTTGTCCTTCTTAACTTTTTTTTTTTTTTTTTTTTTTTTTTTAAGGGTTTTAGGAAATGTTTCTTTGACTGATTCAGCAGCATTGAACCCTCCTAGCTGGGTAGATCTCATTTTCCTATTGCATTTAACTTCCTCTGAAAGCTGTGTATCTCCCCCATTTATGTTACACACTACCAGCCCACCATGTTCTTAGTCATTCCTGGAAATCCTCTGATTCTGACCACTCCCAGAGGCATGGCTTGGAACAAGACCAGTCTCTGGTCCAAACAAACACTGCTTTTCTTCAGACAACTTCTGCCTTGCATGGTGGTGTAGGATCAGCAACAACGCTCACCTTTTATTTGCTGCTGACAGTGCACAGAATTGCATGATCCTGAGGTAGCTTCTGTATCTGTGGATGATTCATCTTCATCAATGTTAATCTCTTCTGTGATAATTTCTGGGCCCAGCTTGGCCATATAAAGCATACTAATTCTTTTCAAGGTTTTATTTTCTTTGTTCAGCTGAAAGGTGAGAAGTACAAACAGAAAGAAGCTAGTTATTCCATCTTTAAGCTGCTTGGCAAGAAAAAAAAAGTCAGCTGTTTTTTGTCCTTTATTATTAAAAGATCTATCAAACAAAGAAGACAAAAATAACATTAGATTAAGTTTCATTCAACATTAGATTGGTCTGAAGATGGGGTGCTTGTCCACTTCTTCCGCTGAGAGGCTGGAATTCAAAATGATGCTTTATCCACGCCCTTTTTTCCTCTCTAGTACTTCTGTTTAATAAATACTGTCTAGGTTAAAATCAACCAGTTAACTATCAAGCTGACTTAATGCCACACATGCCTTGTGATTGCTGCTTCAGCTCCTCACCTTTAAACATGTACCAGGAGTCCCAACTAAATGACCTGAAGAAGAGTTTGTGCCCCTGAAAGCTCATCTGGTTTTCCAAGTTGTATCAACTGGCTAAATAAAAATTCTTACCTTCTCCTATGCCCTATTTTGCTTATAAACTGCAAATACTACCACTACTATATTCCTAGTCACACCAGAATCATCTCAAAATTCTTTTGAGTTATTACTGTAGAATCAACACACATAAGATGAGAGCCATCTCATGAACCAATTCTTCATGGGTCAGACCACAAGTCAGAAACCACTTTGGACAGGATGCTTAAACACATGACAGGTTGGAGGATGGAACAGAAGAGATTCTACAAGGCATCTCTGCCTTGATCAAGAAAAACTGAACAGGAGACACTGCAAGTGTTTACTTCTCATCATTTTTCCCACTGTCCTCCATCCAGACACCCCAGAGCAGCAGTTCTCTGCAAGTGCAGCGCAGCCCCAGGCGTGCTCACGGAAATGTCAGGGTGACTGCCCACCCCACCAGCCAAGTACTCCCTGTGCTCAGGTGAAAGAATTAACTCAATTTTCTACTAATGAACCACCACATGCCAAAGTCAACATGGACTTCAGAAGTCCAATATGTCTCTTCAAAGAAAACATACACTATACAGTCCATCTGACCCTGAGTTTTTACCTAGGCATTCTTTGATTCCCTTTATCTTCAGCCCTTCAACCATGGGAGATTTATTCAAAAATTTCTCATCTCGTTCCCAAAGAATGGAAGTGAACAAGTGGGGAGAGTGCTGTGGGGGACCCTCCATGGTGCAGGCAGCTCACAGACAACCAGCCCCAGGGAGCAGAGTGAGTCTTTGAACTGCCCTTGTACGTGCATTACAGGGAAAGTGCAGACAAGAAGACAAGTTGCATAAATGTGTTCATTTTCTTACTTATATGCTGATTGTCTATCTTATGAATTCTAATATAGTGTCATTATGCAAACAATTAAGTAAATACCTCCAGAAAGTACATTGCTAATGCATCTAAATTAAAGTGATTTCTTGCTGGTGTGATTTTTACCATATCTAAGGATGTACTTTGGGCAGGGAATGGGGAGGGAGGGAAAAAAAAAAAAAAAGGCAGTCAGCATTGCTAATGAAATTTGGTTCAAAATTGCTGTAATCCATTTTCTGATGAAGTGGCTCAGATGCATTTTACACAACCAAAAATATATAAGAGAGATAAAAACATTCTTTAATAATAATGCACTTCTGATGAGATGGAATATAGAAAATTACACACTTGCTAAATTCATCAGACTAGACGCAATCAACAGAGCAGTGGAGGTCACCTTTCCCCTGCCCTTGCTTTGCTTTCATAAACAATCACCTGAAATGTAATGCAGTAGTTGACTTTTTCCATTTGATTTAGACACTGAAATGCTCATTATTGTTTTCACACATAGGAGTTCTAAAACTTATTTTCCATTTAACCTAAATGCACATGAAAACTAGAGATCAGGATGTTGGTCCATGAAAATAGAAACTACATCAAAATGGGTATTTTTTTTCTTTAAAGGCAGGAATGGTATTTTACATCTCACATCTGGCTATTACTTTTTTGTCACTTCCAAACTATTTCAGAGCTCCACAAGATTATACAGAAATGTAAAAGGGACATGCATACAATCTCAAGTTTAAATTAAGTAAATAAATAAATAGATAAACAGGTGAATAAATAAATCAGAAAAAACAGAATCACCAAAGTTCTTCTCACCTTAGAAGCCAAAGCCTCAGCACTTTCACGGCATGTCTTCTCAATTTCAAGATGGTTCTGAATACAGTTCACTTCCTCAATAACCATGTGAGAAACTAAGGGAAGAGTTCAAAAATTAGTCAGTATTTTCCTGAGGTTGACACATGCCTCCCATGAGCAGAAATAGCATATCTTCTTTTGCTGGCTTTCCTTGTAAGCATTTCAAACACAGGGAAGTACATACTTAGATAATGTCCATTGACAGGAACTGTTCTGAGCATTGAATATTCGGGTTATTCCTTTAAGCAATCCTCTCAAGCCATGTTTGCAGCATTAGAGGGGCAACTGTAACATGAACTACAGGGGCAAACTGTAGCATAAATTAGAGGGGCAACTGAGCATAAACTTATGGAAGCAGAAGACCAGCAGGAGTCTCCTGGACCATCCTCATTCATCATCTTTATTTCACTAACACTTGAAGAATCAGAACGACACCTTTAGGATAATCCCTTAAGATTGTCATCATGACATTTCCAGAAAACTGGAACCTCTCTATTTTCAAGCAGTGAGATTAACTCAGATGTATTACAAAGCTTCTTTTCACTTTCTTTTCTGTTTCTTCTTGAGTGTCTCTGTGCTCGAGCAGGCCCTAAAATGAGCACCATGGTGTCACCTGCCTTCACTGTTCACAACACAAATTCCAACACGCTCACAAAATCTTCCTGACACCAGGGCCAAGACTGGGCTGCAGCTGGAATGCACAGCTGTACATTTGATCTCAGCTGGAGGAGCAAGAGACATCTGTCCTCTGCCCTTAGAGAATCCCTATTTCATCTGTGGGTACACATCAGAGTGACCAAAAAGCTCTGGAACAAATCTTGTTTTGTAACATAGGAGACTAATGTGAACTGGAAAGAATTTAAAAGTACAGATACATTCTGGCTTGCAATTCCACTCAGCTTCCAGCAGCACATATGTACTTTAGTAGTGTCCAAAGTCTAAGGGACAGGTTTAAGGTTGCACAGGGGAGCAAAGCAGAAAACCCCAGAATAGTTTTCCATTTCTCAGGCTCATTGATGCAACTCCCCCTTGGCTCCTGGCACCCTCATCCAATCCTAAAAAGCAGCCTGGACCCTAATTCTGCAAGTCATGATGTGGCACAAATTCCTTCTCAGCCCAGGGTCAGGATTTCAGTGCACAGAAAGGAACTACTTGCAGCTGAACACCACTCTGGAGGAGGAACAAGGCTAGAAAATACAATGTAAATACAGAGGAATTTTTCCTAGTATTTCATTTCATCAAGATAAGCTTTAAAACCTAGGGATTTTATATCACTGGTAGAAAATTCCCCTTGCCCTCCTGCGAGAGTTTTGACCAAAGACTCAAGAGAGATATTTAAGCCCTCTTTGATATACAAAGGTCATCTTAATGACTACAAAACAGGACTTTACAATAGGAAAAAGAAGGCCATTAACAAATGTTATTTATGCAGCTTTACACTTAGTATCAACTGAAGTTTTCATTATTAAAGTTTGTTGTTACCAGAGGAAACTAGCAACACACTGTTTTGCTGAGTAGCTGCACCAAGGACCCAAAATCAAGAAAAAAGAAAAGGCAAGGCAGTGTACTGGTAAATCTTGGTCTAAAAACTATATTCACATGAAGTCTTCTACCAGCAGAGCAACCAGAACCTCCTTTGATTATCTTTTTATTTCCATTCCTCCTGACTATGGAGAAATTATCTGCTCCAAATGTGCTGTACCAGGTGCTACATTTAATTTGAGAGAGAAGTTGTTTCAGGTAGTACATCTTGCCATCTCTTGGGTTTTTAATCAACTGAGCCCCAAGAGCTTTGAGCAGTGAGATGCTTTGGGCTGGATGAGGGAGCAGTGGAAATTCAGAGATGCTCTCATTTTACAGACAGGAATCTAAGGGCCTCATGCAAGGCTAAAGTTAGGAAACAAGGATCGGGCTCTCATGGCAGAACTAAGGATTACTCTTGGTTCATTTAAACTTAATTAACCTGCAATTATGATTAACTCAGGGGAAAAAAGTCTTTCCAAATTAAATACAAAAAATATATTATTTCCTAAGTCTGTCCAAAGTTCTTATTATGTTAATATTAATATTCATAAAGAAGCACTAAGCGGCCTGAAACATCTCTAACCTTGACAGTTTTTTTCAGGGGTAATAATAATCCGCAGCAAATGCAGGCCAACCAAAAACCACTTAACTAATTAGTAGTTGCAGTCACCGAGAAAACATGAATCAACACTGTTATTACAAGTGGCACATTTGAGTGGCATCTAATTATGACTTGATGAGCACGATACTTGCATTATCAACATTACTACTGCATCCCATCAGGGACTAAAAGCCGCTGATGGCATTGACTGCGAGAAACTCCCCCTCAATGGTACTGCAGCACCCAACAATCTCCTTGGCAGGGGCACCCTCACTAAATGACATGTTAAGCATAATTACTGGTAGACATTGTAAATAAACAGGATTGGAAGTGAAAATTGTACCAAGTGCATAAGACACAATCTGACACATTGGAAGTGGCAGCCTTAATTGAGAGTTTCTTTGACTGCTCAAGATCATTTCAACTGCATTTCTCGGAGGACAGTGATTATAACTGTGGAGACAGACGGCATAATGGTATCAGCACTGCTGACAGAGCAGTGAATTAAATTGTATCTGCTGTTGTGTGAAAGCCTTGATGAGAGGTACAGATCCTTAGTGGTCTTATCATTATAACACAATGGTCATGTTGTCATCAACCTTGCTGGCTCCAATTGAAAAGAAATGATTGTGTGTTGAAGCTTTCCCCCCACCACCACCTTCTATCTCTTGTGCTCAATAGAACCAATTTTCAGAGAGCTATGAAATCACGCAATAGGGCCTAAAATGCAGCTGCTTGGCATACAAACGGGGCCCCATTAAACTGGAATCACACACAATATGTGTTTATGCCAGGAGAACAAATAGAAGCTGAGTACAGGCCAAGTTTATTCACAGACACAAAGCCAATGTAGCTCTTCATCAATATAATTGCCTTTTATATTGTCGTTTAAATAATGGGCTCTATTATTGCCTTAAAATCCTAATATTCCTGGCATTTTATCACTATGTTTACAAGGTATGTCCTTTAAAAATGTGAAAGGAAGATAAAAGAAACCTATAAAATCTTACAACATCAAATATTACCTCAAATTTTAAGTCTTAACTACTTGACATTTTCTGCCACACTCCAGTATTCTTCATATCATAACAAAAACAAAACAGGCAGCCGTTTTTCCAGAGGAATTATACTTCTTATACAGAGGAATTATACATTCTTGCTTCACAGAACAGTTACCTAAGATCATTCAAGGCATTAGACAATTCCTGTTGATTTCAGATTATTTTCCATAATTGTATCACATGAACTACTATAAAACAGAAGTGAGCAAATTCCTCTATTAACACAGTCACATAAAAGTAAAGACCATGTGATTTCCTTCTCCTGCATTAACTTCATCCACATTTCTGATGCTTCATCGTGCAGTTCACTGTACTGGCACAAACCAGACATAACAGACCACAATCCCATTGTAATTGTCTCTTCTAAGGAGCTATTCCACTAGGATACTTCCACTCCCATTAGATGTGCTTTGTTGCTTCCAGACACCATACAGTTTCAATAGAACCATTACCATTAAAGTGTAAAACTGAATATTGACGTTCTCACAGCCCAGACGAGATAGAACTTGCTCTAAAAATTACCATGTGAGAGCAGTTCATCCTATCCATGGTTCCTGGTATGTCTATGCTTAAAGCAGTATTACTCCTTCAGGAAAAAAGAATGCCATTATTATTATTATTATTATTATTATTATTATAAATCTCAGCATCAAATCCCTCTCACTTCAAGCAAGCATCATTCCAAAAGTCACTTGTAGAATCCAAGTGAGATAGAGCCACGCTTGCACCACTGCATTTTCACCACTTTGTATCTTTACCTTGAGAATGACTACCTGTGCCAGACAGTACAAATGCTGTAACAACATTTATTCTGACTGTGGGCAAAGTCCCACTGGATTAGCTCCTTAAACTCAGCTTTCAAGGAGAAACAGCAAGTGGACCTGAATCTCAGCACTCTTAACACTCCTGTAGAGTGTGCAGAGCTATGTTCATAATTGTCTACATCAAGAAAATGCCACTGACATTATCAGCTTACTTTTCTGAAACTCCTCCAGCTTCTTGACAGCCTCATCTCGTTCTTGCTTGATTTTGTCACACTGTAGGAGAAAAGAAAATTGAAATGAAACCCTGATCCCAGTTATTTAATTAGCAGTCAGTCAAAACATGCAAAATCAACCAAGATCAATTGCCAGCACAATAATGTACAGAAGCCTATCAAAGCATTTCTTTCTCCTTTCAGCCATGTAAGATTGATGAAAATTATGTATAAAAAATTCATTACTCAGAGTACTTTGTAGCCAAACTGGCATGTTGTATTTGATTTAGGTTCTCGTTCAGAGCTACTTTGAAAATATTTTAAAGAGACACATTATCCAAAACTGATATAAGCAATTAACCATGTTACACCCAACAGCAGAAGCAAAACTTTGAATGTCAAAAATAGGCTTTAAGTCTAGTTTCTTTAACAAAGATCCAGGAAAGGGGCCTACATTTCTATATCCACCATGTGCAAGGAAAACCTCAAAGCCAATCATCAGGGACATGCTATTTAATTTCATTACATCATGAGCAGAGTTTCAGCTCTGTAGAGAAAAAGGCACTCATCTGCATGCTTTAAGGAGTTCCCATCACCCGTTTTATTAATTTTGTGGTTACTGCTAACAGTACACAGGCCTGCAATCACTGATCTTATGATGGAACGGTTTCTTCAAAAAGAAAGAATAAACAGATGTTAAATAAGAGTTCTCTAAGAAAACCCATTCTGTAAGTATATGAAAGGACTCAAAGAAATGAGTAAAACTCACAAGAGACACAGTCAGTGATTAACCACAGTGTGAAAAACACATGACCTAGGGGAAGCATGACTGGCACCCAAGGTGCCTTACACACACATCCTTCCTCACATGTGGCTGGGCATGTTCACAGCAATAAATCCAACTAAGACCATGAGCTAACTTCTGGAGGAGATCTGTGTGACTGAGCTCCTTACAGTGCAACTCCAATTACAAGGATGCTGGCCACTGGAACAGAACTGGGTAAAAAAACCTGAAAGCAACCCTGAAATGATTTTGCTCGATTTTCAGTTTTTCCACATGAGGAGCCACTTTGAGTTAGCTGGGAAAGGAGCCTGCTGTTAAGCAACAAGAAGGGGGAGAGTCTGATTCAAAGGCAGCCAAATTCAAGAGAACTCTTCCATCAGCTACAGAGGAGCCTGGATGAGACCCAAAGGAGGACCTGCTCTCGGGCAAGGCGAGCATGCCACTGGCGCTGGCTCAGGGGCAGCTGCTGGCAATCTGTGGGAGCAAAAGGAGCTGCACTCAACAAGCAACCTCTCTTCTCACAGCTCTGGGGTGATGAGGTGTCAAAGGACAGGGCTGAGGAGGGGGACAGGCCAGTCACCAGCTGCTGTAAGGACTGAAACAAGGCAGAGCTGCAGAAGGAGCAAAGATGTGCTGAGCAAGCAGCACTGGATGAGGACTCACCGTTTCCTGGGGCCCTGTCAACGAAGAACCTGTTTAAGAGAATCTTGCAGAGCAGAGGTGGGGAAGGGAAATCTGTGCATCAATCTTGCTGCTCGCTGCCCTCCCTCTGTTTCCTCCACAAAACTGTGTGCTACCTTTGTGGCAGAAGTGCAGCATAAGAGCAGAAGGCAATGAAAGATGCAGGAAAGATTTCTGGCTGCTCTGCAGGGCACAGTTCTGCCACAAAAGGGGAATGGGTGTGAGCTGCTGCCTCCTCAGACTCCCCAGGAAAGACACTGGAGCCACACTGACATACTTCACCCACGGATTTTTCTGCACACTGCAGGCTTTCAGCCCACTGCACATTAAGTGAGCAAACGCCTTTAGTGCTCAGTTTAAAAACCAGGAACATTAGCATTTTAAGGATCTCATCTGTTGCCTGTGGAAGTCAACAACCTTCCTACAGATGGAAACCTTCATGGAGAGGACACAGCACACTCCCTTATCCCAACGACGGGAAAAACTCCTTTTAAAATCCTCCAGGCAGCATGCTGTAAGGCGAAGCAGCTTTCCCTGTGCAGTGAAAGGGGAAGTTAAGTGACCTATTCCACTTCACCTCGAGTGCTATTTGCAGAGAGAGCTCCATTTGGACCACAGCAAGCTGACTATTCTCCTGGTAACTGCGACATTTCTCTGCACAATCAGGGTCTCTAGGCTTGGGTCTCTGCAGAGCAATTCCTGCTCCCAGTTGCAGTTTTCTCAATACCTTCCTTTTGCTGCTACTGTGCTTCAGAATGAAAGAGGAGGAAGAAAAGGAGAGTGGGAGATTGCTGCCCTTGCTGAAATGATCAATGGAAAGCACTTTGCCTTCTGTCTTGCAATCAAGAGCCATGCAAGCAGAGCTGTCACAGGTCTTTCCAAAAAATACCCTAGTTTATCTTCTAAGAATTAGAAAAATTTGAGATTTTCTATAACTACTTTAACTATTTCAAATTTGAAACTTACATACAAATAACAAGTCTATAAACTATGTTTCATAATAAAAAATACTATCACCCTTTAAAATGACCTTACCTTTAAAACTGGTAAGTTTCAAAATCAAAATTTATACATATGAGCTGCTCGTAAAATGCTCCACAGAAGTCTTAAAAGTTCATAACCAACTCACTTTTCAAAAAAGCAGTAAGAGGCATACACAATAATCATTAATGGACAAAAGCATTACTACTCCTAAATAGCAAAAGGCAAACAGCATAACATTACTATAAACTCTACTATTCACTTTCCACATTCGAGCACATGCAACTGCTGAGGAGACACAGTTTTTGTGTTTTCACTAAGCTTCCCCTTTTCAGTGTTAAGGGATAGCTCCAAACTAGAGTACCCTTGAACAAAAATTAAAATGGTTGTAGCTCCTGGATTGCCAGTGAATTTTTTCTTTTTAACTTAATTAATAGTTCCAGCTTCTCTGCAAAGCAAAATAAGCATTTATGCTATTTTACTTAACATATCTAGTATTCATATTGGTAATCTAACAATTATACCACCATTATCTCACTTATAAAAACCCCAACAGTGTAAACAGACAATACTGCAGTCCTGGACTGGCTACAGGAGTCAGTGATAACCTAGCAGTAAAAATACATTTTTTAATACTTTTAGAAATTAACAGTCCAGTCACCAAAATTAATTTCGTTAATAACTCCATATATTCTTCATCTTTGCAGGTACAAGTTCAGAAGCTTTGTTGATCCCACTCCTTTCAGATTTTAGCCTTCTAGGTACCCAGCACACAAGGCAATACTTTAATTTCTAGTTTCTTGTCTATTCTCTACCAACAGGCTTATTTTTTGCCAACTACTTTGCACATAAGCTCCTACAGACTTCAGTAAAAGGCCTTCAAAGGGCAAAAACAACAGGGAGATTGTTCAGTCCAGATATTAAGATGCAAAAAGTTCACATAGTAGTTATATAGTCAATTAAACCATTGCTAAGCAACACAAGACACAATTCTTTCCCATTTACAAAGATTGTGAAATGTATGCAGATTTAATGCTTGCTCTAAAATTCTGAGTTTGGTGCAGTTCTCAAAAGTATTCAATGACATTTGCAATACTCTACTCAGAGAAACAATGACCATGCCATCAAGGGAGGACCTCTTCCCCATTCCCACTTGGTGACAAAATATATAATGCACTCCACTGTGTGCTTTAACAGAGCTAACACCATGAATGATATATGCAGGATTACACCTACTGTTTTGGATAGCTGTCTTCCTTTTTTTTTCCCTACTGGCAGCATGACAAAACACTGTCAAAACCAGCGTTCAGAGTCATTTCTGTCTGATTAGCAAGTAGTCAAATATTTATTCATGATCTGACTCTGAATATGTCAGAACTACATATTAAGTTACCCACATTTGTGTGCAGCTGAACGTTAGTTATCCATTTTTGGGGGGCTGGTATGAATGCTCTGTTGGCTACATCAATAAAAAAAGGTGACCTAAGAGACACAATCTGCCAATATAATCTGCCAATTTCTAAAAGTATTTAAAAACGCTAAAAAAAATGTCTGGGGAAATAACAGAGACTCTACCAGTGATCTCCAAATTGGCAGTTTTGCAAGGCAATAAGGAAGAGACACAGTGGATCAAAGATCTTGTATTTTGCTCCTGAATTTTCATGGTTATTAGCATGCCTTTAAAGCAGAAGTGCTTTGAACAAAGTAACCCACGTAAAAGTCAATTTACTTCCTAATTTTAAGAAAAAATACGGAACAAAGAGCGTAAATTTTCAAAAATTAAAACAATATCTTAAGTTAGCTGCCCATTATCCACTGAGTTCTGTGTGTCTAATGGAAACTAGGACAATTTCTGCATGCACAGCTCGCCTTTCAGAGCCATACAAGTAGAGCAGTGACTTAGAAAAGTATTCCACCAAGTGTACCAAAAGCACTTACACACAGACTGATACTTAATTCCTCTGTGGTGCCTTCCACACCTGCTAAAAAAATTAACTTCTCCTTCTCCTGTCCACGCAATTCTGTGACAACTGACACAGAGGAAGCCATTTGCTGACATTCACAGCGACAGACAGTGGCAGAAAGAAGAACAGAAGTCACCCACAACTTCCCAGAGCCACAGGCAGAGAAAGTCCATGCTACATTTTTCCAGTAGCAGGTTTGATCTGCAAAGCACAAACTAAGATAGAAAGCAAGAGATGCTAAGGACATTTAGGATTACTCTGCCCTGCCATAACACAAGGAATAGTTTCTTCCAGCATTGGCACTAGAAGCAAATATAACCGTGAACTCTGTATCAGTAGATTTTTTTTTATTTTATTTTATTTTTTGTGGAAGAAATGCACTTAGAGCCTCACATTTAACTACTTGAGTCCAAGCACTTGAACAATGAACCATGACTGCTTACACAAGCACGCCAATTTGCAGGATGGAGTTTTTGAAGGAAGAAAACTTGCGTAACAACTGAAAAATCCAGCCCTGAGCACGTGTTTAACTGATTTGCTCAACTGGAAATGTAATCCCCATGTGCTCGTGCTTGGGAGATTTTCAGGTGTTATGCAAGTATTCTGAAAAAGTTCAAAGCAGCCTCCAGATAAAACATAAAGGAGTAGCTAGAGATACGCAGCTACAGGAAAGAAGTCTTGTGAGAGAGAGGAGCAAGGAGGAAAGAAGAGCAGAATGGAAGAAACAACCTCAGAACACCTAATTCCATCTCAATTACAGAAATAAAATTTTTCACTGAAATTCCCTTCGAAGAAAAAAAAATTAAATAAAAATATAGCTCAGGGAAGTCTCCCCATTCCTCCTTCCCCAAGCTAAACAAAGCTATGCTGAAGAAACACCAAAGCTGATATGACCTGGGTTCAGGGCAAAGCTGGGGAGCCTGTTTTCCAAGGGGTGTACACATGTCCTGGCATGGCACTCCCCATGTGTGACAGAAGCCAACAGCCAGCATGGGACAAACCAAAGGAAGAGAGCAGTGCAGGGTAGGATGCTGAAATCTCTCCCAGGCTGCAGATGGTTTGGAGCCTGCAAGACAAACCTGCCCAGGTGTTAAACATTCTCCTACAAGCCTCCCCTTCTGCTGTCAGACACAGCATTCTGGGCTGGATGGAATCTTGGTCTACCTCAGCTTTATTCTCATTTTCTTCTGAGCACTTCTTCCAAACAGCAAAGACAAAGGACAGATTTCCTGGGATATCCGAGACATTGGTGAACAGATAGGAATGCAGCAGAGCAGGGATGCAGCAACATCCAAAGTGAAAGGGACAAGCAGGTCAGAGGATAGGAGGGAATGAAGCACAATGCTTCATTCGCAATATGCTAACCTCAGTAGAAATACACAAAATCTTTGCTGAAACATAAGTGAACATAAGTTTCAAAGGGCAAGGTCTTCTCAATACAGCCTTGAATTGAAACATTTGTAACTAGAAATGACCCTTCCAAAATTATTTCAGAAGAAGCTGAATTAAACCTACAAGTCTTGGCAGCTACCAGGGATTTGAAAACTAACAGGTTTCTTACATCTTCAGCTCCATCATACAGGAGAAAGGAGAATTTTTGCTTATAATACAGTGTATTTGACTCCTCTGCATTCCTCCCTACCTTCAGAAATCATATTCCTACATTCTGAATGTTCAGAAGCTGAGGGAAGTTGTTCTCTTTTTCCTTTTCAATAATTAAGTCCCCTGTGCAAATGAAGTCATAATAAAACAAGATTTAGATCAAAGAGAAACAATTTTATCTGAACACGTGACTTGGTCTGTGCTCCCACTGGAACCACAGGCAAACCTGGTACAGCAGCAATCACTCAAAATATATTTGCAGGGACTTTTCTGGAGTGGGATATCCAGAATAGCTGTGACAGTTGCATTCATTGTTCCTTAAAACATATAGGTACAAGTAACACTTATTATTAGTAAACAACAATGAACTCAAAAAAGCAGTCAACAATCTGCCACAGACCACAAGGTATTCTGGTATTTAGCGTTTTAGTATTAAATTAATAACTGATATATACAAACCTCTTCTTTCGTTTTCTTATTTTCTGCTCTAAGCTCTTCATATTCACCAATAGCTACACAAGAAAAAAAAAAAGAAAAAAGTTAATATAGCAGTACCTCTTCCCAAATTAGCTCTCCATTTGATTAAATTGAAAACTCTTCTGTTTGTCTACACAGACTTCTTAAATAACATGGGTCATAAACTTCATTAATAGCCTATTAATACCCTATGAACTGGATAGCCTTCTAGAATTGAAGCAATTAGGAAGTGTCTGAAAAAGATGGCAGCTCCCAAAACAATCAATTTTTGATCAATGTAGAGTTAAACAATCTTATTGATTGAGTTCAAAAATGACAAGGTGGATGTACTGGTTTGCAGTGACCACTTTAAACCCACAGTGGCTCAGGTTACAGATCAATCCTAGAAAGACTGGTTGGTGCAATACATGGGTGGGTACCTGTGGAGTAGCTGATCTGTGCACCAGTAAAACCAGGGTCTCCCACCCAACCCTTTACTTTGTCCCCACTCATCATCCTTATGTACCCAAAATTCCTACCCACCACTCATGCCCAAGAAGCAGGAGAAAGAAAAAAACAACAGGCAGATGAACAAACAAGAAACCACACTGGTGAAACAATATCTTTCCTACACAGGAGCACAAAGGCTATGCCTCTTGGTCATTGCTCCACGGCCAAGGTATTCCCTGCTCCCTTCAGGAAAATAAGGGAAGAGACTTTACCATCCAGATGCAATGAAAGGAATGAAAACTGTACCAACAGATACAATTCAAGTTTCTTCATACTTGAAAACTGCTCGTGTTTGCTTGCCTTTAAGGGAAGGTCGTTCTTGCCATTTGATACTTTACAAATTACTGAAAAATGTAAATACAGATCTGCCCCACCCTCGACAGCTCTCTTCAGAGAACTCTGAATCATCACCCCTGAAGGAGAAAGTAACAGAATATTCTGGGCCATAGCTCTTAACCCTCCCAAAACCTATTCTCAGCAAACCCTGCTCTTTCTTACAGTATAAGAGTAAAACCCCAAAATAACCAACATGAGTGAACACAGCATGTTCCTTCACAAAAATGACCTCACTTCTTCACCAACTACTCCCTCCACAGCTCAGCTGGCCAGAAGGGACTGTCCTGTAAACATATCAATGTCCTTCATCAGTTTTAAATTAAGTAGGTAACTTTGCATGCTGAAGCTCCTTTAATTATAACTTAGTCTTTTGATTTTCAGTTGTGAACCTGTGTCTCCTGGACCTGAATTTGCTAACAAAATGTAAGTATTATCTAAATCAGATGTTTTATGTATTAAGTACTTACTGTGGTTGAAAAGCACATTATTAAAACAAGGCCATAAGGGTAAAAGTATATAATGACTATAATTCACAATGGACAACAGGAAAGACACCTTCATTTACACAGAGTGAGGTGATGACTCCTACTCTTTTTATTAAAAAATTAATCAACCCTTTCCTAAAGCTGCATATTAAAACACACAAATTCAACAAAAAAAAACCCCAAACTTTAAACTGCCACATGCATATAGTTTAGTATTTATAGTGCAAACCAGGGTGGCCTGAGAGCCATTCCACACCAAATCAATAAGCAACGCCCTTTCAGGACTTCAAATCTACTTCTCTACTCAAAAAATAAGTAGAGCTGTCAAAGGAAGCAAGTGTCACTCCACTGCTCCTGCTGCCATACCATGGACCAGGCATGTCCTCACTGGGGCAGGCAGCAGAAAGAGCTGACAGAGCAAGAAGTCCTCTGCTCCAGATGAAACAAGCTATCCTAATTAAGTCATGTTTTGTTGATAGAAGTAAACGAACACCTGGCTTTTTGGATATAGCACTAGAGACAGAATTACTCCTGTCAGCACCAGAACCTTTAATGGCATTGCTGCCACCACAGGGCTCCTCCCAGTGTACATGGAATAGGAAGAATCAGGCCAAGAATGCTGTGAAAACTCCCAAACAACAACAGTCTCCTGTGCCGTACACACAGCGTGCACAAGACTGAGAAGAGCTGTCAAAAGGATAGAAAAAAGCCAAAAAAGATCAATTCTTCCTTTGCCCACCATTTTAGGCTCAAAGATCCTTTCTGCTACGTCCAACTAATGGTATTTCAACAGGATGCAGTAAGGCACCAGCAGCACCAGCCAGTTGCAAATGATTTTCAAAGAGTGCCTGGGTAACATTTTTAACACCTCCTTCTGTTAAGGGAAGGTATGGGACAGCATTACACTCATCACTTCACAATACACAAATCTATTACCAGGCCTAAAGCTCACATAGGCAAACCAAACTTTTGGTCAGATATCAGTTGCATTTGCTGAAACCTACACGGCTCATTTACCTAACAGTTGTTAAAAAAATAAACAAATAAACATCACCTGTGTAAGTACACAAAGGTAAGTGTTAGGTACAAATACTGTATGTCAGGTCCTGCATCTGTGTTCCCATATGCCTTGATTTTACTCAAATCTGTGAAAGTGTGTAAAAGTAAATTTAATTAAACCCTGAATTTGCATCTTGCAGTCTAACAGCTTCCTCGAAAAAACAGGGCAGGAAAACTAAACACATCACTGCCTGAGAAAGACAAACCACTAAGTTCACACCAAAAGATTTGCCTTCACAAGTTTTGGAAAGAAAAAACAGGGTTCAACACAAGAAACTGAAGTGGGAAAAACATTTGAACTCTAATACATTCAAGCAGAATGGGTTCTGCTGGGGAATGATGGCTGCTGTGTGTGAAGATATACACACAGGTACATGGGGAAAAAATAAATTATAGAGCAGGTGACTACAAAGGGGAAGACAGCAGCCAACAAGGTGTTCTAAGAAATTCCTCTGGCCATAAAAATTACCCATCTGCCACAAAACAGAATAAAATTTTCAGACCATATTAGGAGCTTGTCAAGAGCATACATTTTAAAGGTACTGCTCTGAGATATTGCTGTCAGATTGGCAGTCTAGTTTGTTCCTAAGAAGATACATGTAAGATGTTCCCTTATTCAAAGGTACTGACATAAGAAAAAGCTTTTAGAGATTAAATAGATCATAATTTTTACAAGTATACAGAGCCACAGGGCTTGGGACTAGAGAATGGAAATCATCCCATTCCATCAAATCCAGCTAACAAACACAGTGCAAAGTTAGACTTTCGAAAATGAAGAAAAAAATGCAGGCAACATAAATACCTTTAGTAAATGTGTGGTTAACAGCAGTTGTTAACCACTGTAATTTAGCAAAGTGACCAGAAATGTGGCTATGATGGTGGCTGAAGTGCAATTTTACCTAGTTCATAACTCCAGACACTTTGATCACTGGCTCCTGTTTTCAAATGAACAAAAAAGGGACTATTGCAGAAGATAACTCTGTCCTTAAGGGCAAGGTACCAACAGTGCCAATAAAAACAAAGACAAACAAGGCAATCTTCCAGGCAGGTAATCAACTACTGTTATGATTCAGCTGTTAGTCAAGTTTGCTGCCATTCCTCAGGTTCTACAACCAGCCATTAATAACACAAAGTTCTGCCAAACTGCTTTTTTTTTTTTTTCTTTTTTTTTAAGTCTTACCCATAGGAATATAAGGGCCAGCTGAATAGAAGTGTGCATCACTGGAAAAATCACTTAAAGTACAGGTAGGCAACAGTAATATTTATAGTGAAATTGTTTTATTAAACCATAACCTTTCAGAAAACTATTTGAGGATTCAAACTCAAACACTTTTAAATCCAAAATATCATCGATACAGAGATCTTGTTTATTCATAATGCTCACCTTAAACTTGGCAATGGAGCAAGATGAAGAATGATCAGTATCAGGTATCTGAGTCTAACACACAGGACTTGGAAAATTCAGCCTGGGTGAAAGATAAGAGGATCCTGCACACAGACGGCTTCAGTGTCCTTGCTGCTGCCCAGAGCTCTGCCAAACAGCCAGGCAAATTTCCCAAGCCCCAGAGAAGTTCACAGCTGCCACTGAGAATAGAGTGGGCAGCTACAAAACACCTGCCTCAGGGTCAGTCTGCTGTCCTGGGTCAGAAGTACAAGCAGCAGCTCTAATGAGGCAGCAGTCAGCCCCAGACGCTGCTGCCTGCCTTCTTCCTATGGCACCACTTCTCAAGAGCTCCTTTCCCTAGAGCCAGGCAAGTCTCTCGAGACTAGAAAAAACACATCCTGAAAGAGAAACCAAGGCTATGGCTACTGACTGAATGTTTTCTGAAACCTCTCCAAACCATTTGCATTTTTCAGGAGTCCTACTACACATCAAAATGTTACAAGAACCTGAAGCTGTACACCACTCTGAACAAAATAAAGATAGGACAAGTCTGTGTACCCATTTCCTCAAATATTCAGATCCAGATCCTTCCACCAGCTGCATTTATTCCCAAAATGATACTGTCATCTACATTTGGAAGCAATAAACAAAAAAAATCAAGATACTTTAACAGACCATTCTAAAATTACTTGAGGGAAATTGGTAGTATCTAAAATAGTCTTGGTTTGTTATCAGTAAGAATGGAGGGGACACTATCTATTCCAAGTTACAGTATATAAAGAGTAAGCAAATTTACTTATCTACAGTAACAATATATTTTATTTCACTATTAGAATAATTTCATTTATCTCATTACCTTTTCACTGCTTGAGTTTTTCACTGTAGGCACCACACTCAACACACACTAGTGTAAGTTAACACAACTTAACTACTACACATTTAACTTTGTGTGCTACTATATTTTTTGCATAGTTTTAGATGTAAAACAGAAGAGTATTTTAGTTTTTTTCCACTGGCTAACTTTTTACCTACATAAAGCAACTTTCTCATTAGCTACATAACCACAAAAGGGTGCATTAGCCTAAACCAACACACTAAAACTCCTGTGTTTAAGGATGAACATCCACAAGAACAGAGCCTTACAAGACTGGGTCTGCCAAGTACAGCTTCTATTTCAACAGCTCAGGTGGATCTGGGACATCCAGTCCTCAAGTTACAGTAACTTTCCCTTGAACTAGTTCCTCTAGTTCTGTAAAATTTCCTTAGACATGGAGGAGAAGACTTTCAGAGAGCAGAACTGAAACCCTGCTCTGAACAATTTCAACAGGCTCAGTTTTCTCTAAAGAATAACACAAACTTGTCTTTTTGCAACTGATTATTGTCGTTTTAACAAATGCTCTCTTGGAGGCAACAGTACTGGAGAGAAACAGTCAGCAAGAGAACCAGATTTTGAGTCTTATTTTTTGGCCTCAGATTATCAAAACACACAGCTGTAAGATTATCATTTTACACCTAATGAAGGCTTCCAAGGCAGAATCTATCTTGTGTTGATGGTAACTGTGAATTTCCAAAGCTGAATGTACAAGAAAAACTCAAAAAGTGACAAACCAGCTCATAAATAGTCCATTAATATCCAAATGAAACTTGGCTAAGAAAAGCTTCTGCTATACAGCAAAAGTGATGGAGCACATTTATAGACGGAATGAATGTCAGAAAACCGGCCACTGATCACACCACTATAATTTCACTCTTTTGCACAACTTTGTCCAATAGGTCCTTTCCAAATTGCCCCTCCCCAGCTCGCGGGAGACCAGGAGAGCTCAGTTTTGGGCATTACCAGATGTGAATTCCAGCGTGGCTCCTTCACGCCTCCTGCACATGACGCTGAGGCACAGGAGGCAACGCCAACCAGCTGGTGCACAGGAAGATGTTCACAATTCAAACACATCTTCAAACACTTGAATGTGCCTACCTGACTAAGCAAGGCTGCAGCTTTGCTGGATTAATCTGGCTCAGGGACAGACCGACCACAGGGGAGTTAAAAAATGGCTTATGAGCACCCAAACTCTCTTCCATGCGGCTTTATGCAGAAGCTTAAATATTACAGTGTTCTAGTTTCTGAGTAAGACAATGCACTCGCGAAACTGAACATGCTGAAATTCTGGCCTTTTCTACTAAAGCACCGAAAGTGACTCACACATGGCACCAAACCAGCCCAGGATGGTGCTACTAAAACGTACAGAAACCGATAGCGCACCAGGACGAGCCCGGAGCTACCAGGGGAAGTTCGCTCGCTGATGGGGTCTGGGATAGCAGACAGGCTAGGCTCGACCCTGCGGCACGGAGCGGGAGAGGGCACACGCTGCCAGGTTAGGCACAGCCTGCCCAGCTCCACGCCGGGATAAGCGCCTCGGAGAGCCAGCGGGGCGGACAGACCGCCACGCCTGGAGCTGTCCGGTCCTGCGGGCTCCAGGCGCCCCCGGCACATGTGCTGCGGCACCGCCGCCCGCCATCGGCCCCGCGACGGCCGCGCTCGCCGAGCCGCTGTCAGCTGCGCTGGGAGAGCCCTCCGGGACCATCGAGGCCACCCCATCTTCAGCCAGAGCGGGCACCTGCGGGGCGGCGAGGCGGCTCACATGGGGAAGAGCCAACACGTTCCACTCCCCTGCTTTATTTCCTTCAGGCTTTCATTATTTCCCGCCGCATGGGCAGAGCGAGGGGCCTGGGAGCGGGGCCGGGGGACGCCCAGGCCGCGCCCGCCTCGCCGCGCCCCGTCCCCCCGCCGGGCGCGGAGCCCTCGCCCCGCGGCGGCCGCGCTGCCGCCGGCCGAGCCCGGGCCCGCGGCGGAGCGGGGGGAGCCGCTTTCTCCAGCGCCGGAGGCGGCGCCGCCCGCCCCTACCTTGGTCCTTCAGGCTGGCGAGGAGCTCCAGCTGCTTCTCCTCGTCGGAGCTGTTCATCCTGCCCCGCCGCCGCCGCCGCCACGGCCCGGCGGCTGCCCCGCTGCGCTCCGCCCCAGCGAGCGCGGCTTCACCTGGCAGCGGGCGGGCGGCGGCGGCCGCAGCCCCGGGGCGCGGCGGGCGCGGCGAGCGGCCCGGCCCGCTCCGCTCTGCACATGCCCAGACTCCCGCGGCGCCCCAGTGAGCATGTGCGGGTGCGGGCTCGGCGGGCCCGGCCCGCGGCAGCTCCGCCGGGCGGGACGCGCTGGGAGCGGGGCCCGGCCCCGGGCGGAACCGCGGCTCGGCTCGGCTCGGCTGGGCTCGGCTGGAATGGACTGCCCGGGCCATCGAGCCCAAGCTGTGGCCGAACACGCCCATGCCAACCGCACCCAGGCACCAAGTGCCGCGTTCAGACTTCGCTTAAACGCCTTCAGAGGTGGTGACCCCACCGCATCCCTGGGCAGCCCATGCCAATGTCTAATGACATCTGTGAAGAAATTGTTCCTAATGTCCAACCTAAACCTCCCCTGCCTTAAGACTGTGTCCCACTTGTCCTGTCGCTGGTTTCCTGGGAGCAGAACCTGACCCCCATCGGCCCCAACCTGTTTTCAGGGAATGGTAGAGTGAGGAGGTCTCCTGGGAGCATCCTCCAGGCTGAACACCCCCAGCTCCCTCAATTTCTCCTCACAGGACCTGTGCTCCACACCCTCCACCAGCTTTGTTGCCCTTCCCTGGACTCGCTCCAGCACTTCAGTGTCCCTCCTCATTCTTCCTCATTTGAGTGGCCCAGAACTGGATGCAGCATTCGTTGTGGCTTCACCAGTGCTGAGTACAGGGGAAGAATCACTTCCCTGGTCCTGCTGGCGCACTATTCCCGATACAGAGCAGAATGTCCTTTTGGCTATTGACCAGCACCCCCAGGTCCGTTTCCACCGGGCTCTTCCCCAGCTACTCTTCCCCAGCGTGTGCTGCTGCAGGGTTGCCATTCGCTTGGCCTCGTCGAGCCTCATGCTGTTGGTGCTGGCCCATCGATCCAGCCCATCCAGGTCCCACTGCAGACCCCAGGCAGGGTGTCCCACAGCCTCCGTCCCCCATGAGCTGGGATTAAGCCCGCCTGCTCCCTCCCCACACAGCTGCCGGTGTGTCGCTGCAGCACTTTAAGGATACTTTGGAACAGCATTAGGGCAGAGGGCTTTGACAGAGACCTGCTGTGTTCACCTCAGAAGAACACACTTCTCTCTGCTATTCTCTGATATCTCTTTCTGAAAAAGGAGGGGATCCATCGATAATCTCTGTATTAAAATGATTACCTTACCCAGTTTATGCCAAGGCTGAGAGTAAGTGCAATGCAGAGTTTCTTGTTTCTGCATTTTGCTGAGCTCCAGCAGCAGTCAGCTGAGCAGCAGCTATCTCCAAACAGGCATGGGCAAAGGTACAGTTCAAACACCTCCCTCCTTCTTTGGCAAACACCCATTACTCCCTGTGGCAGGCAGGTCAGAACACACAGACGTGGCAACATGAGATAGAAATACCAGCGAGTGAAAGAAAAAGACCCTACTACAAACAGTTACTCAGTCCTCCTGCCTCCTTCCTTCCATACAGTATCCTCTAGTTTTCCCATTTTTACCTAGTAAACCTTTAAAACATGAAGAGACTCTGTATTGATGCTTTACAGCACTTTCTGCCCTACAGGTAGTTAATGACACGTGTAGCATTCTGGAAAGAAGCCATAAGAACCATGTGAGCTGTGCTAATGTCTCAAAAGCGTGGTATGCCCCATGTAAGGCAAAGGAGGCAAGTTCATAAGTTAATCAGCTTATTTTGAACTAGTCAGCACAAAACACCTTTAACTATACCAAATGCAAAGTTATGAATTCGTGCTCCTAGTCATATGCAAAGAATGGGAAATGAGATTGGAAAATGAAAGCTCCATAGAGGAAGTGGGAGCAAAGTGCAAGTAATCATGTAAGTGCTGTCAGTAAGGAACGGCAGCGAAAGAATGGGGGTATGCTGACAGCAGGGTGAAAAGTTTCTTCTGTAACACTGACAAGACCAAAATAAATTTTCTGTATCCAGTTCTTCAAAAAATGGTACAAAAATGTTACAGAGAAAGCACGGAAAAAAAAAAAAAAAAAAAAAAAGACCTAAGATTTGAGGATTGTGCTTTGTGACAAGAGACCTCAAACCCTTGATCTTTTTAATTGAGAAAAAAGGAAACAAATTATTTGGTTATGTCAATTTCGATACTTGAGGGCTTTTCAGCCTAGTGGAAAAGAGTCAACCCGAATCTGTGTCTGTAACCAGAAGCTGAATGTAAAAGCTACAAATAAAGCCACACATCAATAAATGCCTCCATTTGAAGGAACACAGAGGTCCTATTTAGGTCCTTGGAGTTCTGGGATGACCTTGGTTTTGAATAGCCCCCACTTTAAGTCAGAGCAGTTTTGCAAGTGTTTTACTTTTTTAGTGTCCTTTCTTGGGCTGCCTTGTTGGCTTCCCTTCAGCCACAGGTCTCATTCCAAGTCCCTCTTCCCACTGTTGATATCATTCCCTTTCATTTCCAAACCAATTTCCTTTATGCACTGTAATAGCAGGATTTGCAAAAGAGTCATTGTAGGGTGGCTTATCCCAGCACAGTGCCAAGGCACCGGACGTTTTCATCCTCCAACAATGTTCTGTCTGTTGTATGCAGCCAGAACAGGGCATAAAATCCCTTTGATATCTGCAAAGACAAGTCAATTCTTCCATTGTTTTATTTATTTACTCAAGTAATATGTCCACATCAAAAGAAATCACTTCCATAATTTCTATATTAGGGCTTCATAATTTTTCTTTTTGTTTTTATTCACTTACAATTATATCCAGTTGCAATACCTTGAAAAGTCATAATTTAAAACAATTATCTCTTTGTTTCAGACCATGTTGGTTGCAAGAATAGGATGGCTATCACTGCAATAGTATTATTTATTATTATTATAGTAGCAGTAGTAGAAATAGTAATAATAATACTTTAACAAATTATTGCTAATATTTTTCTAAGTTAACAGACAGCTGAAAAGTTAACTCAATTACTAATAATTGATCTTCTCTGGGAGACCAAAATTCAGATGGATTCATCATACCTCTAGATTCCACCAACTCGTAGCTGCAATGGATGAGAATCTGTCTGGAATTCTCAATTACACAGTAGCCATCAATCATATAAAGTAGGATAATTATAGGGGAAAAAAGAAGAGAAAATAAAAAATACTGGAAGTTCCAACTTTGTCTTACTTTGTGATAGATCTTAGTGAGATGTTGGACACCTCCTGTTATTCCTGTTGTACCTGCTTGCAGATCATGTTTTCAACTCTTGTCATGGTTCACCTCTTGGATGGGGCTTTGAGGAGTAGCCAAATGATGGACTTGGCAAGTTGAAAATATCTCAGAATGACAAACTGGAACAGGTTGCAGTGATTAGTCACATAACTCCTAAATTCATAGAATCAAGAGTGAAGACATAGGAACTCATAGCATAATAGAATTTTTGAATTTTGAATTTTGAAATTTCAAATAATAACATTTGAAACAATTATCATGTGTACAAACAATTTTGAATGAGAAAAATTTTGTCCTGGTGCAACCTAGACACAGTAAAGTGTGAACTTTATCTATAAATCCTTAGAATTTTTTTTTTATCATAGATTAACTATTTAGCATATCAACACTCATAACTGGGCATACAGAAATAAAGATTTTGGTACCATATCAAATAGGTACAACAGTCAGGAATTTGATTGTTTGATTTGGTTGTTTATCATCTATCTATCTATCTATCTATCTATCTATCTATCTATCTATCTATCTATCTATCTATCTATCTATCTATCTATCTATCCATCCATCCATCCATCCATCCATCCATCCATCTATCCATCCATCCATCCATCCATCCATCCATCCATCATCCATCCAACCATCATCCATCCAACCATCCATCATCTATCTATCTATCTATCTATCTATCTATCTATCTATCTATCTATCTATCTATCTATCTATCTATCTATCTATCTATCTATCTATCTATCACATGTGTATGCCCATTACTCATTTTGGGATAAAATTTACCAGGTCCTGGATATGGATAATGGATACCAAGGCAGTCTTACCTCTCCCACATAAATAAACCCCCAACATCTCCAACAACCAAGAGCAAGGAAGGGAGCAGTGGGCCCCTCTGGCTGGGAGAGCAAGGCATTCCCTTTGGAAGCAGTGCCATCCATTAGTCCCTGCAAGCCTGGATTGCCTCCTGAGGATTCGTCACCCTCCTGTTGAGGAGAGCTACCTGGTGGAAAGAGCCGTGACTGCAGGCGGAGCGTAGCCTCAGGGCACGACTACAGCCGCATGTTTACTACTTGGAGAACAGACAGATTTTATGAGAAGTGGGGGGTCAAGATAAAATAAACTACATAATCACTGCACAGATAAACAACTGTCAATAAACTGGAAAACAAAAAGAGAAATGGCAATAGCTATTTGAGCATCTAATTAACACGATGAATAAGACTAAGCAGCTTGTCTTGCTGAGGTAATGTATATTTTTCCATCAAACCAATCAGTGCTGAATAATGACCGGCATAATATATCAGGGTAAATAGAAGCACTTCTTGTCTCCCTAGGACAGAAACTAACTAATCAGCACACATTCAAACTGGAGTATAAGTATGATTAAAGATAAAAAAAACTCAGATAATACAGACTCATTTGAAAAACTTCAACCATTTGATTAGAGACACTAGCATGATCTTTGCTAGTCAGCTCCATCTAGGATGGCAAACGTCTATCTGCACAGCAAAAAGGCACAAACTGATTGGGAGAGAAATCAGAGGAAGATGAAGTATTTATCATGGCATTTTTAAATGTTCTAATTGTACCGTCATTGACAATCCTAGATATTAAATTTGCAACTGTAAAACATAAATAGGCAAATTAAATCTACTCGCTCATCCATCGTACTTTATGGATGCTCACCTCATATAATTTGGTTGAAATGGGTGCCTCCTCTTTCTTCAAGCACAGACAGGTGGTGGATTTCACCCGCTGAGGTGTGAACGTCTGCCAACACCTGCAAGGACACATATTTGGAGGTAACAAATAGCTCACTAGTGAGATCTCCCATGCTTCCAGCCTGTCAGAGACAAATACCACACTTTTGGAGAGTTGGAAATGGAATCACTTTCCAGACCCCTTTCCTGAAGTGGGGGTCCCTGTTTCACCAGTATCACTGGGGAGGCTGTTGTTGCCTTTATGTGTTCTCCTGGGGTTCTTTGCTATGTTGTGCAGCAATTTGGATAACTGGGCTGCCAGAGCAAAGAGGAATAGAGGTTGTATAAGAATCTTTTAAAAACTAAGTGTTATGTGATGGTAAATGACAATAGCAAAAAAGTCTCTTTTTTCCCCTAGGAGGAAGGGATGATCTATTAAAAAGAAAAAAAAAAAAAACCACCTTAGCAATACAGGATCAAATATTTCTGTGCTCATAATTTCATGGTGAAACATGGATATAATCTGATTTTGGTGTGAACACATGTTTATAATGGGAGAAATCTTAGGGAAACGGCACACTGCAAGCTGATGAAGTGTCACTGAATACAAAGTCTGATTCCTTGGTAAGTTATTCCTGGAGCCTGCAGTGCTATTTCATACCTTGCTCTTTGATAAACAACTAACATCATGTCAAACTAAATAATAAAATCAGTTAGTTAGGAACTTAAATACATTACTATACAACAGTCAAGGTCTTTTAGTACTGATCATAAGCATCTTAAAAGACCATTCATTATGCATTGCTTTAGAATTCAATGCCACTGTTATTTTGCCTACATCTTTATTATGCTGCTCTGCAAAGTTGCCGTCATAATTAATTTCTACAGAAAGGGCAAGTCATTTCACTTTTATTAAGCAATTTTGCAGCTTATGAAAAATAACCCATTGCCCTGCTTCCTCAACACACTTTCCATCTAGTATTTATGTGCAACTGGAGCCACTTTGTCTCTCCCTCTCACTTGAGCTTTGCATACAGCTCAACAGCAGTTGATGCTTTTGTTCCTGTTGCAGACTTGTCCCTTTTCTGGTGCTTGCACTACCTCCATTTTTCCACATAATTAGGGTCAGATGCTAGTTCCCTGAATTAAAAGGCATTTGGGCTCTCCTTCCAACAAGCCTTTCTACTCCCTTCTTGCAAAACAAAGCTGTCACATGCATTCTTTAGCTGGTGTTGGATTACATTACACCACTTGACCACACTTACTACACTAAGATAATTATGCCAGGTATTTTACTGATAAAAATCACCGTGGCATTATTGTGTGCTGTGGAACTCTATCAGTTCACATCAGCAGAAAATTGGGTTCTCGGTAAGAATTTAGGGACAAACCTCAAAGATGCCATAAGGATTCTCACCAGCTTAACCAGCATTTCTGGAAGTCCTTTAATGACACAGAAATAAAGGGACCAAGGAGTAAGCAAATTTATTTCCATAAAAATATCACATGAACTTTCTGCCACTTGCCCATTATCAGGTAGCAGAGAAATACATCATTTGCAACACTTGATTTTGCTGACTTGCAGTGCCACAGGCCAGCTCACACAAGCATTGCTCCTGGCCCTGCTATAAACAGAGAGAAGGACATTGTGTAATGAATCTTGAACTAGAAACTCTGAGAAGCTTATAAAGGGCTGCTCAGGAAGGATAAAAAACTGCTCTCAGTGGAGTTTTACTGGTACTAACCTTGGCCCAAAATGTTAAAATTTAAGAGAACTCCCTGCTCTTGGAGCCCATGCAGGACAGCTCATTTGTGTGAGGCTGAGCCATGGGTCAGCTGGAGCTGGGGTTTGCCCTGTGGCTTCTCAGCATTAAATGGACTTTCAAAAAGCTGCAAGTTCCCACCACAGTTTGAAACCAAGAATGACATATAGCGAAAATGGAACACAGGGTACCCACAAGGGATTGCTCCCAGGGAGCCTTTTGGTCAACAGGACACTCCAGTGTGTCTTCTCCATGGAAGCAGGTCATACAATACCTCCTAAGAGTGACATTGAGGGTAAAAATCCTGCTTGTCGTGCTGGTCCCCAGTAACTGTCTTGAGTTTAAAATTATTCTCAGTTCACCCCATTTTAACAAAACAAATTCTTTGGATGAGAGTAGATACTGTTTCTGTCCCCAGAAGTAGTATATATGATATTCTCATTCTGCCAGTGTTTTTGATTTGCATTATTTTTCTACATTAAAGTTTTTAAATTAAAATAGATGACAAATCAGGCAATAACCACGTCTCTGGGTCTGATCAGTCAGTTATTGCTGGCTAAATTGCATTATTTTTAACTGACTTCCTTCACATTCCAAGTATCAAGCATATCATTACTCATATATAATAAATATATAATAAATATACAATAAGCGTAATAAAATACCCTAAAGCTGTGTGAAAATATTGCTTTTATGGAAAAAAAAACCAAAACAAACCAATGGAGGGAGTCTCAGAGAAGAAAGTTATTTCCTACATTGTACAAAACTAGTGCAGTAAAACAATCTAATAAATCAGAATGTTCTCACAAGGTGAGTTGTTTTGTCAGTAGAGTGCTTGAAATGCTATCTAATGTCTCTGTGAAAATGGCTGAAAGAAACAACAGATGTCTCCTATTTTTGCCTTTCATGTCTTATTAAAATCAAGGGAAGATGGAAAGGCAAACAAAGGGTTACTCATCATTTTTCTCTCCTGGAAGAAGTTCCTATGAACACCGCCTACAAGAAAAGGCAGTGATAACTGAAAGACAAAAAGCAATTTAGATAATGATGAACATTTATAAAAGAAAAGATTCATTAAGAACACTATTCCCAAGGATAAAAGGTGGAAAGGAGACAAGAAATTCTGCAAGCAGCTCATGTGAATAATGTGGCAGTGCCACTGCAGCCTTCGGCAGAGCCATCTTGTGTCGTTCCCTGACACTCGTATTCAGCAGAGGAACCCTGAATGAGAGGCTTGTGATCTGATTTGTGCTGGGTATTTTTGACTTCGTTCCCTCATTCAGACTTGCAGCTCTGGCCTCTGAGCCACATCCCAGCTCTGCAGGGACTGAGAAGCTCTTACCTAAGTAAGGCTGAAGTGATTTGGAGCATCTCGCTGGATGTTTACATCAGGCTTTTCCACTATCATCGCCTGAGATATCTCCAACTCCTACTTTCATCAGCTCCCCACGCTGCCTTGCATGTGAAGCAGCAATGTTTGCCATTGTTGATTATCTGCTAAACTACAAGAAATATTAAAATCTGCTTCACATTGCTATGGTAGCCACTTACACTTTGCACTAGAAGCCAAAGTAAACACCCAATCCCTTATTCTGTTATTTTCTCCTTCTGTTGCTGCAGGAGGATGAGTATGTAATTTGCATTGTCTATACCAAGCATCTCCTGATGAGAATCTTATCAGGCTATCGTAGGGAAAATGCATGTAGAAAACGTGACCCGAGCAGTATTTCTGAGCCCGTGTTTCAGCCCAGCCGGGGAGCACACGGCCCAGCAGCATGCTCTCTGTGTGTCACTGTGGGCTGGGTGTCACACAGCCCACCAGGATGCCTGGAGGTCCCCACATTCCCGGAGGATGCCTCTCCTGCCACTCCCACATCTCCACAGGCAACGTTCTCAGTCAATCCAGGCTGTGAATGGCAGCACTTGATGAAGCTTTAGAGAAAAGGTGCCAGAGAAGGGATCAGACTGTTCTGCAGTAAAAGCCACTTATAGCGATGCGTGGAAATACAGCCAAGATACTTTAAAAAAAAAAAAAAATCCTGATTTTGCATTCCTCAGCCAAAACACTGTAGAGGAGTTCACACAGAATAGGTTGGCTTTGATCTTAAAAATTTTACACTTCAAATAAGGAAACTGAAGAGATGGTGTTTCTTTCCTTAGTTATTTTCATTTAAGGCCTGAATCCCAAGGTGTTGATACCAATGGGATGTGCTAAGTGCCACTGAAAACTGACAAAACCCAGTTTTTAAACCATTCAGTGAATGATCTCATACATAATGCCGAAGGCTTAAGGCACTGGAAAAGATTGGGCTGATGGGTGGTATATGTGAACTTGTCTTTAGGGAAGACTGTTCTCGATTACAGAGCCATAGAACAATTAAAAAATCCCCAAACCTGTAATAAACTAATTTTTGACACTCCCTAGAAAGATTCAGACCTTTCATTTATATACAGACACGTGAGAATCAAAACACTTCTGTACCTACTGTAAAAGTTTTTAGACTAACTGTAAAGCTGTGTCACATACATGTCTTTATAAAGTTTACTTTTATTTATAGAATTGCCAAAAATAGAATAATGTGGACTAAAGCATTCAGTGGCAAGTTTCTGAGTTAAACCAAATTTTGGGTTTGTTTCAGTGCTTACAGTGCCACAAATATTTGGTTCCTCAAGGAGAAAAAATCAAACCTAAACCAAAACAAATTATTGCTGCTTGGTTGGCAAGCTGTAGCACCTCACCACCTTGTGGCAGCTCTAAAAACCCAGCCAGGGATCCCTGTGGTGGCTGGGAGCCTTCTTGACCACACAGTTTGGTTTTGCCAAGGCAGAACACCAGGAGAGATGGGGCAGGGGCATCCTGGAGAGCACAGCCTCTGCACTGCCTGAGTCAGAGCAACCCGGAGATGGGCTCTGAAAATTCATCCTAATGATCACTCATGTGAGGGGAAGCTGAAGATTATCCTTACCTGCCTCCTGTCCCTCCCCTCTCTAGGCTTTAATATGCTATAAATTAGGAAATCCCTCTAGGTGATGTTATAAGACAAACCCAAAACAACTACCCTTTTGAAGACGACCTGTCAGGTGCTCCACTTTCCAAAGGAAAGATTTGGGCATGTGTGCCCTAAACAAAGGTTCTAATCTTGACAATTCTTCACTGGAGCAGGAATTTACAGCTGCAGGTGCAGGATGAAGGAAGGGAAAAGGGAATGCTGTGAAGGGGGCACTAACCCCTCTATTAGGCCAGGCTGCTGTAACACGCATTCCTGTCTCAGGACAGGATTACAGCTACAAGCCCGAGCAGCTGCACCCCCTCCAGAGAGGGGAAGATATGGAGCCATTTCACTCTCTGCTGTTATTGAAATCAAGCCTCCCACGCCTATGGCACTGCTCGTGTGAGACAAGAGGTTCATCCCTACAGTTTATGCAACACCACCAGCTCCAAGATGTTTCCAGACTAGCTGTTGAAATAGGTATAGAATGGCTTTGCAGCAAAAATGTCACACCAACACACTTCCACCCTGGCTCTGGGTCCTCAACCTAAATGAAATACGGCCACAGCAGCATTTGAAGAAACCACCCTCCCTTCCACCAAGCACTTGCACTGGCCTCCAAGCCACTCCAGAGGCATCAGAAGAGCCAAAATCAGGCAGTCTGTATGGAACAGCAGATTTCTTTGGAACAAATGCTTGGCAAAACAATGCTTTTACATTTTTGTTTCCTGCAGCGCCTCAGAATGGTGTCTGTTTAACTAGCATGTGCTTATTAATCTGGTAAGGGAGGCATTCTGGTGTGGTTAGTGAAAAACACAATTGTGTTTTGTGTGGGAGACAGTCCAGCTTGCCAAGCTTGTCTAGACAGCCTGTTCTGCCCTATCATTTATGAGTAACTATTTTACTACTATGAAGGAACCAGCTCTATTTTCTGGAAGTAAGGGTGATCCTCTGCCCATATCCATTGGTAGAAAGGGTCTGAAAAGGAAGGCAGCTTGCAGAAGTGAGAGTTGCTGCTGCCCATCTGGGGAGAGCTGGCGCTGTGGGTCTATGAGATCCCCAGTCCTAGCTCTGGTGCAAGCCTCAGAGTCAGTAATGAGTCTCAGGCCCATCCAGATCTGATAAAGTCCCTGGCAAGCACCAATGGTGATTTAGTCTCCCTTCTTTCTGCTGAAGAACAACAGGCTGCAGTCAAAAAACACTCTAAATTGTCCACTCACCAGTCATTCATACAATTTATCAGTGCTGACACATGCTAATACCTTTCTGTCTCTTTCTAGAAGCTAGATTTATTTTATCAACAAATAAATCTTGACCCAGTCTGAGTTGGCAACCTAAAGATGAACAGTTTGAATTTCAATTTCCTCTCTTATACAGTCTTCCCAGAATACATTCCTGTGTATCCAGAGCTACTGAAAGCCAGACACACTTTCAGTAAATATAATTTTCTAACTCTGCTGTTTCTAGTGCTCTACTGTCTTTGTCTCTGGTCTCCTAGTATCTCAGTAATACTTTTGAAATATGTCTTAGCCTTGAGTTCCAGGTTAAAAACCATATGGATTTTTTCAAACAACAGAAAATCATCCTCCCTCATCAGGAGGTCAGGAGGAAATATCTTCAAAATACCAATTGCTTTCCAGTTCTCTGATGTGTGGGAGGAAGACAACTGCCTCAGTGGAGCTGCAGCAAGTTCAAGATGTGTGCAAATGATCAAGTAATGCAAGTTGGACAGAAATGTATGAAAAAGGGGTAGCAGGGGAAGTATCAAACAAACAAAAGACTAGGTCAAATCCTAGTAGGACTGAGAATTCAGTGGGGTGGGCAGTATTTAGCAGAGGAAGTCAACCTTCTGATGTGTACTTTGTCTCCCCTGCCTTCCTGCCCTCCTCATTTCTTTCAGCTGCTCAGCCAATGGAAAGCATTGCACTAATCAGGTATTTTCCAGGTCCCTTCAGGTTCCAGTTTCCCTCTGCTCATAAAGCCCACCACACACTCTTTAGAGCTATGGGATTACCTACCTGGAATTGGTCAGGGTTGTATTCAGTCTGTTTGCACCACAATGGCACCTGACCAACTCTAGCTGAACCTGTGCTCGTCATCCTAACTGCTATAAAAACTCTTGCAGACACTATACCAACTAAACATCTCCACCCTAATCCCCCCTCCAAAAAAAGAGACAGCTTCAATAAATAGTGCAGAGGCTGGTATAAAAGAATCAATACCAGTTGTATTAGACTGCCTATGTTGCTGGTTTTTTTCCATTTCCTTTTGCCTGTCAGCAGACCTTGAGCTCATGACTCTTGTCCTTGCTTTGGCACATTCAACATGTGGGATTCGTCACCCTCATAAGGGTAGCATCTGCTTTTAACTATGCAGGAATTCTATAAAGCATTGTTATCATTGGTCCAAGAGAGGAAAGCTATCAGCAGAAATATCACAGATGAACTGAAAGAAGATTTTCAGGATATATAGGTCTGAAATATTTCTGACAGGTCAGCTAAAAGATGCATTAAGGCAGAATACAACACTCATCAATCTCAAGAAATGCTTTTCTTTCCTTGACTTCTACCCATTGGAGCAAATTCTGAGCCTCTAAGTCAGCTTGACATATTGGGGCATAAATGACTGCAAAGCGCTTGTAAGAAAACATTGCAAAAGCTCTGTGATAAACCTCTATATCTTAACTTTACTGATATATATGGCAGTCATTCTTCATAGGTTTGCTCAGTGTCCTGAGCAGCCAGGAACCACACTCATTTTAGATTATTCTCACTTAAAGTACAAGTGCATCTCTATTGACATGGAGAGCTATATCCAAGGAACAAAAGGTCTTACCTCCCATGAAATTAAATCAAGAGAGATGAGTGCAGTAAAGGACAGTGACAGAGAGCCTGCCGTTGAAATTCTGGTGTTATAACCAGCTCGATTGCCTTCCCACTTTGTTTTGAAGTAGGTCAGGAGAAATCTAGCACTGTGTGTTCAAGTGGTGAGTGGACACCTTGGAGGAGCCTCCAAGAAGTCGAACACAGCCAGCAGTAGTGAAGGAGCTCCTGGCCATTGTGTGGGTCAGGGAGGTTTGGGCTCTTAGCCCTCAGCCCCTGAGCTGCTGGGCTGCCTAAAGAGGCTGGAGCAAATCAGCCCCAGGAGAGCCTTTAGGGCTGGTGGAGTCTTGCTGGACTGGAGTCAGGTTTGTGGTCCGACTGATTAAATAAAGGGCATCTTTATGTCTGTAGACCAGCAGGGAGGTCTGAGTGGGAGATCTTCCTACCTGAGGACAGGGAATGACCCAAAAAATGCATTACTTGAGACAACTGTGTCTTAGCAACTCAGAGCTCAGAGCAAGAGCCACCTCTTGGCAGGTCTCTGGGTGGGCAGGGTCCCTGCAGTGCTCCATCCTCCCTGCTCCCACAGACAGACCACAGTGAGGTTCTCAGTACTTCGGCTGCCCTAAATACCATTTATCCCATGCAGCTGAGTTCACTGTTATGGAATTGTGGAACTGTGGAACCCTGGACACTTACAAATATGAAGACTGCATTGACTAATGTCTCAGCCAATATTACCTGAATATAGTTTAAAGTTAACTGCATTACTGATTCAATACTGAAGGATGGCCTAAACCATCCTAGGGATAATGTAAGTTCTGCATAAACTCACTTAGCTGCCAAATCCAAACTGGAATATGGCTTTATTCTTATATGAATAAAATACCAACTATCTCCCATGATGGTAAACAGGAACAATATTTAAAGGACCTAAAGTACATGATGAGCTGTCTCAACCATTTTACAAAAGCGAATGTAATAATAGAGGAAGAGAGGGGTCTTATAAAAATATTATAATGAAAATGGCATTCAGAAATCCATTAGCAAGTGGCTATGCTTCATCATAGCACCAGGAAAGTATTTCAAATGTAAGCAAGGATCTTTGCTTTTAAAATCCTTAATGAAGATGTGAAGTACTAAAAGCCACTGGGAAATCTTAAAAAATGAAAGACCATGCAGCAAGGCGAACACCTTGCTTCATAATGGATTACAAGTCGATACTGTTCTTGCATACATTACTGCAGACTACCATTATCTGAGTGAATGAAACTGCAAAACTCACCTGCTTTTTTTTTCCATGGCCTCCTTATTTCTACTAAGATTTGCTTCATTTATTGATCTCTCTGATAGATACCATAGCAATGGATAAACAGGGACACTTATTGAAACTTCCCTTTATTAAGTTAAACAAAATACATTCAGGGGAAAACTGAATGGAAAGATAAAATAGGCACTTGAAAACAGGTAAGGGGAGTACTTGTGGAGAATTGGATTTTGAAGCTTAGCTCAAAGCTTGTTCTTTTGGTAGGAAATTTGGTGTAATCTGATCATTGCAAATATTCCAGTGGTTTTTAAGGATTTATTAGGTGTAGAAGCTCCTAGTTGCTGTATCCTGCAGCAATGTCTGAGCCTCCAAAAACAACCAGAGCCTCCCAAAGAAGATGGTGAAGATACTGCTAAATACTTCTTCAAAATGCCCTGCACTAAAAGGGACCTTTTTTGTGTACATGTACGCTTCAGACAAAAGCTGTGATTTTTTTTTATGATCACATTTTTTTCCAAGTGCTCACCCTCCATCATTTTGTTGTCAGGTATGGCTATAGCAGGGTGTGTTGTGCAGCCACTGAATATCTCTGAGGAATGCAAGGGAAGTATATAAGGCCATAATATTACTTCAAACAAGTCATTCAGTAGTACACTGCTTACTCTGCCACGTCACGGAAGAGAAAATGCCCTGGAAGTTGCAAAGCCCTGGAGTTTATCCTTTGCCCATAAATAAATTGAGGAAAACCAAGCTGATAACTCATATTTATTAATGTAAACCACAATTAAAGGAATCCTGGCTTCCGAGGAAGGTGGCATCTGAGAAAAGGATGATTGGAGTATCTTCTGCAGAAAGAGCAGATGCTGTGCCTGGGCTGGTGATGCTGGGCAGCTCTCCTCAGTGAGCTGGTGCCCACTGCTGTGCTGTAAGCAGCACATCTGTGCTGCAGGCCCTGCTTAACCCGTGTTTGCTGTGCTGCACAGGGGACACTGGGGATGTCCCATGGCTGGTCAGCAAGGCACATCCCTCCACAGTGCTTCTGGTGTATGACAAGTTCCAACTCTCATCACTGTAGTTCCAACTACAACAAACTAATCAATTTAATGGGAGTCCTGTATTCACTTATGGATGCAGGGGCACGGCCTCAGCTCCTCTGGACACTCTGTGTTTGCCTTTCAGGCTCACCCTGCAGTACATTACACTGTTGGGTATGTAAAGAAAGTATCATGCAGCCAACAACTGAAAATTAACTGCTCGGTTGGGACTGTACTCCAGCACCTTTATAATGAGTAAGAAACCCCAAATCCCTGAATATAATCAGTTGTAGAACTGCCCCCAAGGTTTCACCTTTGGCTGTCGTTCCACAAGAAGGCAAACACACCGTGGATTTGCTGGTCACTTTCTGCTATATGCAGAATCTGCTCCTGTTTTGCACTTTCGGAGTAGCTTTGTGAGTAGCACAGCCTCCTTGCATCAGCTTTGCAGTGCAGGAAAGGTTAATGTTCAACCCCAGGTTGAAGGAACCTGGCTGTGAGCACTCAATTATCTTAAATACAACCAACTACACTTTTTTTAAAAAAAAGATACTGTAAGAGAACACAGCTGCATAAAGGATGAATGATTCACTTCCTAATGCCTGATGGAAAAGAGAAGTCAATGTCTTAAGCATAACAAAGTTGATGAATTATGGGCTTTAAGAGGCAGATCTTGTGTTGGAATAAAGAGAATGCAGCAGGCAATCAGCGTTGTGAAATACTGTTTATGCACTTCACAGCTTAACTAGTAACATAACAATATATAGAGATTGATTTTAATATAGCATAATGATTTCATGCACAGTAGCTATTATAAAGTGATGTGTTGTTTATTTTTTCTGTCGATGCCCAGCAGTAACTGGTTATTTGTCTCCCTGTGCCAGAAGGGAGTTGGCAGAATCTTATCTTGGAAGTCGGTGCTGGTTTCTAGTGGTTGACCATTCAGAAGGTGTTACAAAGGCTGAATCTATGCTGATAAACAAAGGAAATCCAGGAATAAATCACTGTCCTCAGGGTCAACAGGCTCAGCCAGGCTTATAACCTTGCTGCTCAGGGCTAGGTTGTCTTGACAGGCCATGTTTGCACTATACTGGAGATGGCCCTTGGTATTTCTTAGGTACACTCACTGTGGCTTGAGACAGAAATAATTGCGGTTTTAGGGCTTCTCTTTAACTTTAAAAATACAGGAAATAACACAAGGGCTGTGTCGTATCTCACTGGTTTGGTGTTTTGGAGATTTTACTTGGTTTGTTTTGGTCTGATTTTTTTAATTAGCATAAACCAGCCTGTGTGTTGGGCAGTGGGATTGAGACATGCATGTCACCTAGCTGTCACCCAGCCCCTGCTCTCTCCTGCACTGAGATTTTAGCCACTCGCTATTACTTTGCTGACATAGGTTTTTCAAGTGTCTGTGCCTGATTATGTGGGGCCAGAAGTGAGAACAAAGTTTCTCCCCGAAAATTCAAGGTGAGCACTGAGGGATGGCAGGTTGGGAAAGCAAAACAAAGCTTGTTCTGAGCACGAGAGTCTGGGCATGCATCTTTTGAATCCTTCATGGGGCATCACAGGGCTTATCACCTTGCCTGGTGAGGTAGCTGCTTGTTTCTCTTGGGTTATGGGCATCAGTCCCCCCTGAGCTGGGTTATGCAAAGTCCCAGCCCGTGGTGAAACTTGTGCAGCTCTCTGAGGACAGTGGCTGCGTGGTGGGACAAAGACAAGGGAGAGATGTTAAGAAAACAAACATCCAAAGAATAAAATGGCTTGTGCAGACTGATACAGTGAGCATGTGTGTGCAGGTGTGTGCAGCACCTCTGTGGGCATGTGCATCACTTGGGTTCTCTCTGGTACCTTTGGTGGTTTGAGTTATACCTGTCAAAGAACCTCCTTCCTTCTTTGGACAATCTATTTATTTTTCTTTGAATTTTGCAAAAACCCTCCACTAGTCCTGGGCAGAGAGGACTCACTGTTCCAAAGCAGCTTTATTTGTATGATTTACTCTATTTCATACCAAGCTGCGTACTCTTGTGGACAGTGGTAGAATCAGAGCTGTGTCTGTGCTTCTTCTGTAGTACCAGGGAATTGGGATTTCTATGTAAGATCTCAGTGCCAAAAGGCTTTTTAGCCATGCTGGTACCAATGGAGATATTCTGTCTTGTAGCTACTGAATCTTTGGTCTGGTATTACTGGGTCAGAAAGGAGTTTGATGTTGCATCCTCAATGGACCCTTTTTATTCTCATTATTTTTTCTGTGAGAAAATAAATCTTTGAAACTGCTCAAATGTTGTTGGCCTTGCCTTATTGCATGTAATTTTGAAGCATTTTTTCCAGGCACACTACAATTTTTGCCATTTAGTGATTACCTTTAAATTCCACTAAGCCTTTTCTCATGTGCCCTTGTGCAGTGCTTTGGGAGATTGTCTGATGTGAAAGGCACTATTACACATTGAACTGATTATTGTTGTTTGTTGCTGTTAACACAGACAAGAAACCCTCCTGGCAGGGAAACAACTTCTTTGCTAATAAGTATTCATAATTTGTATCTCAGCAAAAGATGTAAACATATATTATCATTAAATAGGCTGTAATTTTAATTGCCTATAAATGTTATTAATTCTGATTGTGATTATTCAATAGGTAATAAAGATAAAGGCTGTCAAAATTAATTAAGTACATATTCATTAAATTCAAGGTAGCTTCAGTTTCTTTATTGCACAAATACAATTAACACTTAATCTGAATCCCAGTAAGTTACATAATCATGTGACTCAAAATAAAGGGAGGATACAACCTTGGCCTTTTACTTTTTACATGGGAAAACATTAATGATGCTGACATTGGAGACAATTAGACAGTGTCGGCCAATTGTTTTTAGTCAGCTTTCTCTCACATCTGTGGTGTCTACAAGCAAGAAGGGCCATTGTTTCTGCAGGCCTCCGTCGCGCTTTGGCTCTTTGTGCTAACCGTCAATCTCTTGCTGAATATCAAAGCTGTGAGGAAATTAGAACAGACCAGCTCTACTGCACCACACTAAAGCTTAGCAGGGTGCATCCACTATGCTACTAATTAGGCAGTGGCCAACAAAATAACCTGTCAATGTGTGCTTGCCATTTCCCACACACCTGCATTTCATACACTAATAAGCGTACAGCCGTGGAGAGAAAGGAATAACTGCTGAAGTGTGAAAAATGAACAAAATATAACAATGTTTCTCTCCCCACCTATACTACTGCCAATTACCATTTAACATTAGGTAGAATCAACATGTCGGAAGAAATACAATACAGTATCTGAAACTAAAGAGGGGGTAGGAAGGAGCAAAGCCACACATTGCGAGTGTATTAATGTTTGCTGCAGAACGCTGCACTAAGTGGAATCTCTCTTTATTTGTATAAACCAGGAGGTTGAAAATGATCGTGATTAGGGTTTCTCTATTCACGTCAGCCCAGAGAAAAATCCATATTTTTGTCGCTTGCATAAAATATGTGAATAAAAACAGTGGCAAATGACTGCTCCGGTGCTGTTGTAGCAGACTGCATCCTTCATGTGCAGCAGTGCAGCCAAGCCAGCACAGGCTGAATGAAGTTCTCACCTCCCTTTGATTTACTTTCAGCCAGCCAGTTGCAAACCTCTCTAAAGCTTCTGTGCACCATCCTGCCACCTTACAATTCCTTCGTTTGAAATCACATCAATCAGGATGTCAGTGCCTGCTTGCCCGGTGAACTTATTACATTTGTGCTGTTATTTCCTGTCATGTATCTTTCCCCTGCACACAGTTAGAAAACTCCTAGAAATTACTTTTCTATCTGAGTGATAAACGTACACAGAAGTGTCCTGTTATTTCTGTTATGAATGTGGGAGGAGGAATGCTTATGCAATGATTAGAAATATTGTGTTTGAAAGCAGCTCATCCTCGAAACACAGAAATCAGTTTTATTACGAGCGTTATGGCATCGCTGCGAGTTCACACAACTCCCACTTACAAGCCCTTGTAAATTGCTAGGTTTCTACCATAGTAATTCTCACACCATATATTTCTTTCCTTTTCCCTTTGCTTTAATGCCTGATCAGATTGCAGGAGTGATGATTTAGAAGTGATATGCACTGAAAACAAAGCAGAGCAGAAGTAAAGATATTAAGTCAGGTGCAAAGCACTCAGAGCCAAGCTGCTAAGGCCATTACCTTTGCCAAGGGTCTGACTCAGCTGAATTCAGCACTTCAGACTTAGAGCTCTTTATTTTTTTCCCTCTTTGCACAAACCCAAGGGTTATAAATGCAAATTTACTCATATGAAACACTCTGATTCCCTGTAGAACTCCCTCCCCCTCCGTCCTGATGCATATACTTAAATTCTCTTTTTTTTTCTTCCATGGACTTGAGCTTTGGTGGATCAGGTAAATGAAGGGCAGAATTCCCTTCAAAAAAGAGATTTATGGAAATACATCACTCCTGAGTAACCATCCTACCAGGCATCTTCAGTATAAAGCTGAATTTAAAACATGAACTGAAAACCAGAAGAGCCGATGCCATGTGTGGATGAAGCTGTTTTCCTCTACAAGAACAATCACTTCATCTCAATATGTAGGAGAAATGACTATATTGTTATGCTATCCTTGATGGAAATCATACAATAAAGGCCAATATTCAAATGGTATTTGTTAGATACTTTTGAACACCACTCTGCCTTTCATTAGACTTTATCCAGGAGCAGCATTTTCAATTATAAATAAAAACTTTCTCCGCCTCTTCCCACTTGAGCTCAAGTACAGAAGGCCCCTATTTAAAATGCAGCTCCCGAGCAGGCCACCAGGCCGCCTGTTCAGCTGCCAGTGGCTTTTGTGTACAAAGATGTTAATTGGTCCTAATCCCCTCCTAGAAGCTGTTTTGGTAGCCTGACCTGGCACCCCAAAGGACACCTTGGTGTGAAAAACTAAAGGGCCCATTGAAAAGAGAGTGAAAAGCAGCACTGAGCATTCCAACACATTTTAATTTCAGGAATTAAAAAAAAAAAAAAAAGGAAAAAAAAAAAAAAAAAAAAAAAAAGAAAAAGAGGGGAGGAGAGGGGAGGGGAGGGTGTAGCCAGAGGGGTTATGGCAGAGGGGGGATGGCACACATCATCTTGCTGATTCTGAATTGGTTGTACAAAGCTTTAGTAGCCATGAAGTAAGCTCTACAAACACCCCTTACACACACACACACATAAAAAAAAAAAAAAAAAAAAAAAAAAAAAAAAAAAAAAAAAAAAAAAAAAAAATTAAAAAATCTTCTTATATTTCAGCTTCAGGTTTGGATCTTTCTTCCATTTTGTTGCTTCTAATACACTAACTTTGTTTTGGAGAGCTGAAGGAACCCAAATGCAAGTCAAGGGTCTGACATCCCTTTTTCTGTCCTCCTCGGGAGGAGCTGGGTACATCCAGACCAAAGTTAGTTTCCCTATGGATTCTGCTGGCCCATTTTGTGGCACAAATAGGCATCCAGGACCTGAAGTAGAGAGGACATTTTTTATTAGGTACTTACAGAGCAACCGGGGAGGGAGCAGGGGCAGAGGGGGAGGACAGGGAAAGGGAAAAAAAGCCGCTATTATGGCAAACTTATAATCAAATGTACGCAAGAAATGTTAGATATAAACACTCCCCCTTAGGAAGTTGTAAAATGCTATCTGTTCAGCACACCATTGTGCAAAATGTACATTTACAGCTTGGGTGGTAAATTATGCTAATAGAATGCACAAACCTCAACCGTGAGGTTTTGAATTTTTTGACACAGTTCACAGATCAACTTCATAGGTCAAAGGAGTTTGCCTCCCACAGCCTGATAAAGTAGAGAGATATACAGTCTGTGTATATTATTATAATCTTGCTGAATGCAAGCTTTTGAGTAGGATATATTTGGTATATTTTCATCTCAGAATTTGCTCATAATGATTATTTTTCATTAGACACTGCTCTAGGCAAGGACAAAACACTTAGGAGACTCTTTTCATGGAAGTGTTTCAAGGTGTTGAATGCAAAAACCCAGTAATAAAAGCTTCCATAGCACACCAATGTACACAGAAAGGAAGCTACAGTAGCAATTCTTTCACCGAAGAACAACTACTCAGATGTACTTTTTCATGAGCTTTTGTAGTGCAAGGGGAAAAAAAAAAAGGGCATATAAAATGTTAGATTCCTTAATCAGCAGAGATTTTCTGCTCAAAGAACAGGGGCCCATGGTTAGAGTTGGAAGGTAAGACAAAGACACAATTCTTGCACAATTACTGTAAAACAAACAAACCAAACCCCCGAACACAAAGTGCCTGAGAAATGTGGAGTACCCATTTGGAAAGAACAGCAAAAAGTGCTGCATTCTCCTGCCGATCTTCTTAAGCACTTCTGGGCATCTAAAGTTTGCAAATCACACTGTTAGCATTTTCCAGACTCACATAAAACTGTATTTTCATGCCAAATTAAGAAAGGGTAGATATCAGAATTTAATCTTGTTCAGTTGTCACAAGGTGCCTTTTGGATTTGAATGTCTGATTCACTGCTCTCATCATGATAAAATTACTCTGTCTCTGGCGTGGCATTTTCTGGATCTGCTGCTTAAAAACCTTATGGTAAGGTATATCTCAGAAACAAAGTGGAACCACAAAAGCACCTCAAAAATGAGTGAAAATGAAGATGATCAAGCTAAAAAAAAAACTTTCTCTTGGAAGCTGAAAAGTTAAATGAAGAAAAATATTAAAACTTCAATGCAGAGTAAAAAGGCTGATAACATTCCTTTTCCCAAAATGTATTTATATTTTTAAAGTACACAGAGATATTTTAATAATTTTGGATGTTTCATGGGTTTATTTATATTTTAAATAACTTCTTTGCAGTGAAAGCAAAGGCAGGAAAGAACTCAAAGGGACGCAGGGAGACAGGGTTTAGGTGAATGTTTCCATGTGCACCCCCTAAGATGTGCTGGAGGAGCTGCTCAGCAAGCACAGATCATCTGCTGGTTGAAAATGTGGCATGTTTGAGGAGTTTTGATTAAAAAAAATCAGAATCAGTTCTGTAGACCTAGACATGTCTGTGAGTCATCTGCAGGTGAATTGTGTTCTGTCTCCTGAACTGAACTGATTATTCACATGTGTAAGGTGAGCAGGGCTGGTTCCAGGGTCATCCATCTAAGTCCTCATTATAGAACAGCTCTGAAATTGCCTGAACTGAGGCAGCAGAAGACACTGAACAAACTAACCCAGAAAATCCTCCTGCAAACCCCACTGGTCTCCCCCAGCTCTGCAAATTCTCTGGCACTGCACGGGTCAGAGCAGAAGACAAACCTTACCTCAAAACAAGGGCTGTCCCTGGAAACCACAGCAGATCATTAGAAATGTAAAAATAAAGTATTTGTTTTCAAGGGCATTGAAAAATGACTGCTCCAGAGCACCAAATGGTTCTTGTTTTTCACTGGACTGCCCAGAGAAAGCTTTCAAATGAAGCCTTACTTATGAGCTGCTGCTGGTGGATCTGTACTTTCCCCTCAGTATTCCTGCACTTGAAAAAAAAAAAAAATAACAGGGAGAGAAGCAGGCTCTGAAAACCACTCCTTCCTCTTTTGGGGGGTGAGTGTATGGTGAATATGTAAAACTTTTTTTTCTCCCCATTCCAATCATTTCCCTCCACTCCCCCTCACATTTACAGCTCTAGTGGTATTTCAATCCAGTTAATGTTGTAATCCAGTGTTGTAAATGTCACAGGGGTTAATCTCCACCAAGCTTTTAAGAAAATAAATCAGCATTTTAACTGATTTGATAAAAAGTTTCCACCCACTCCTCCTTTCTTTTCCTGATGTGGCAGGAGGGGTATTAAACTCTGGGTGAGCCTATAAGAAACTGTTGGATATTTTCTGTGATCCCTGCCAGGTGGCAGAGAACCACAAGAGTATACAACTCCTTTTTGCAGGAGATTAGTAAAATAGAAAGATTCCTAAATGAGGGCCTGATCCTGATGGGCATCCATCTGTCCCCCTTGAATTCTGTAGCAACTGGGGGAAAAAAAGATGAAGCAAAGAATTTGAACAAAAGGGAAAAAAATGAAAAAGGAGTGAGAGCATGCAGTGGCCTTCCTTGCCCCTGTTGGTGCACCCACAAAACTTTGAGCTGCCTGCTGCATAGCTTCCAGGAATTTCTGAAGTTGCAGCTTTTGCGTTTGAATTTACATCCGAGCCTTTTGAGGGGCATTGGTGGAAATTACAACGACACTCACACCTGTTTACACTGGCACTCAAAGGATGCTGCTCACTCTAAACATCTCTCTGGCATGGAGGCTGGCTGGAGGCGCCGTCAGAACAGGGCTGGGGAGGGCAGCACATTTCCAGGGTGCCAAAAATTCCCTGTTCCTCTTTTTGGGAATGTCAGCAGCCAGCAAGCACAGGCGGCTGGGAAGGAGGGGCCGTGCTGAGCGTGGTGCCAGCTGCTGTGTGGGGAAGAAAGGCACACCAGGAGCAGCAGCCAGGGAATCAGCAAGCACAGAGGCTCGAGGGTGCTCCCCCAGCCCCAGCCAGGTCTGCAGGGGCCCCCACTGAAGGACCCCCAGCTCCCGTGAGGTTCCTTGCACCAGCTGTGGAGAGCAATGGCAGGGGTCAAAACGGAGGCAGCAGGACTGCAAAGCTGACTTGATCTCCTCAGAGGGATGCAGAACATCACTGCCATGATTTTATTGTCAGAAATGGCTAGAAAGATGAAGCAATTAAATATTACAGGTGTTCTCTGCACACTCTGGATGTATCGATGCAATGAACTTCTACCATCCTACTCCAAATGGAAAATGCTGGTGTCTGTGTTTTAGAAATGAGGAGGTTTAATACAAAAGCTGGCACACAGCTTTCGGAGATAATCTGTCACAGAATCAGGAACAGAACATAAACATAATGTTTAAAATATCAGAGGGGTGTTGGGGGGCTGGACCCTACAGCACACCCTCTGAAACCTGCTGGCCTTGAACCCAGGGCTGAGAAACCTTTTAAAGGAGGTCTTACAAAACTCCAGAGTGTTTAACCTCTCACGTGGGATGCACCATCCCCCAGCTCAGATTCAGATGATAACGGCGGTTTTGTGAATGAATTAATTCCTTCTCCAAAAATCTCTATCCACTTTACCTTTTTCAGCAAAACTCTGGCAAAAAAATCAAGATGTGTAGTTTTTCTAAAACTGCCTAACAATGAAGTACCAAAAAACCCTCACCCTTGTTCTCTCTAAATATCCTACGTGCCTAGAAAACAGTGAATGCCCAGTGAATACACAATTTAAGGAAAATCAATCTACATCTGTCCCCAAAAGCACAGCAAAGGTAGCGGATGTGGATTGGCTTCCTGTATTTGCATTTCCTTCACACAATGAGAGGATCTAGTTACATTTGTTTCACCTTTCAGCTATTTCTCCAATTTTCTTTTCTGAATGGAGGAATTTATCCCTTTTTTTTCTCCCAGAGTCAATGCTGGGGAGGGAAGCAAGGAAGTTATCAAAGGGGGGAGGGTGGGGAGAACAGCCTAGCCAGAGCTAAGGCTGTAATTACCTTAGAAACATAAAGGTCTATTCTCTCATTGCTGAAAAAGGGGAATTACACACATAACTTCCATTAACATTAATGGGGCTCACCTACATAAATCCCTGGCACATCAATGGGAGAATAGATCCTGTATAACTATAGGTACTGTTTACTCAAAGGAAGTGTGTACCAAAGCATACTGCCTAAATCAGGATAGAGTGGGTGAAAGCTCTACCTTACTCATTTCATTGTCATTTGCTCTTGAAGGGCAATTATCAAGAAATTATTAGGTAGTGGCATCTTAATATCATGCTCTCCTGCCTTTTTACTTCTTCCCTGACAAAGGCGAAAGCTGACAGAATGTAAAATATTTTCATAATGGATTTTTTCCTAGTTGTTTTTCTGGTACTCCCCCTTTTCTACAAACAGAGACACACATCACTTGTGTTTATCCCTCCCTGTCTGTCTCTCTGTGTGATTATGACGGCTGGGCCGGTTTATATCCAGTAACATAAAATAAAAGGACTTTATCTCTCTTTCTTTCATGGATATAGGAAAGAAAGTATTTACCTTTATTTTTTTCACGTTGATCTGCTGTTCAGAATGGCTATTGCATGAATGTCACCCCAGATGCTGCATGTAGCAAGGGATTTCTTGTTCACCATTGCTGTTAAACACAGTGCAACAACATCTCATTGAGTCAGTGCAATCATAAGGAAGAAAACTGGAAGCTCCAGCTCCCCACAATGCTTTGAATTGCTGCAGATTTCAGAGTGCTAGGACAAGAATAAAGAATATTTAGAGCAATCCTGGAACAGCAAATCACCATCTGACACCTTATGGCTATAAAAGTTAAGCACCAGTAATTGTGCAGGCTTACCTTGGCAGGCTGTGTCGAGGCACTGCCAGCACCAGCACGGTGACAGGGGTTAACTGCTGAGTCCAGGCACTCTTGTTACTGAACACAATGTCCCACTCCCTATATTCCTAAAATACAGGCCTCAAAGTATGGGATGGTTAGTTCTGATTTAAATCTCACATAATTTACTGTTGGTTCCGGGAGGGTTTTCTGGGTTTTTGTTTTGCTTTGTTTGTTTTTTTGGTCTTCTGTGGGTTTTTTTGGGTTATTTCATTCAGAAAGTGTAAAATTCATCCACAGAAAAGCATTGCTCTTTGAATGAGGCAGATGTCATCCTCACAGAGGAATGGAGTGAAAGGGAAATATCCTCCAGGCCATGCAGGAGGAGGACCCCAGACCTGCTCTACCAGTGAGCAGCCTGGCCTGATCCACTCTTCTCCTTCCTTGTTTGCTCTTCTCTGCTCTACAGGAGGCTCTCTGACTGCTCAGAGGCTGTATGGGTTTGGGAGGGAATGCCTTTCCCTGCTGTTGCAAAGGGAATTCCTCTCTGTAAGGAGCTCTTTAGCCAGCTTGTGATGTTCTGCATCCCCTGCATGCCAACAAAAAATCTAGAATGAAAGCAAAATATTGTGTAGCAGAATGTAACTAAGAAAAATGTAGGTGGTGTTTAATCAGAACCCCCAGCTTACAGTCTGGAAGCACTGTCTCAAAATCATCCTTTGGTCTGGGAGTTATCAGTGTCTACTCTAAATGCAGGGATAAAAGGAGGAACAGAAATAAAATCCAGGCTTATTCAGGTCTGATATATATACGAGGGACATAAAATGGGAAGATTAGATTTGTGAAGAAACACAGCTAATGTGAGTGGCATGAGTCTGCTCAGTGTATCATATTCAGAGAGAGAAATCACTTGTGATGGTCTTGCAGCTCTTCTAGGCATCTGCAGAGATCATATCAAATCTATTTAAAATGTGAAATTTCTGGTCCTGTAAGTCAAAGTGAATTATGTCCCTGGCTTTGAAGAGGGCAGAGTTTCATTCCCTTATAAATACAGAAGGATTGACGTTCTCATTGTTGGCTTCTTTGGAGCAGCTCCTTCAGTGATTCCCCTTTTAATGGGACATTTTACTCTGGCTGTAAGGGAAGGCCATGTTCTGCAGACCTTATTTCTATGAAGTCTGGGTGAGCCAATATGAGTTTTGCTTGAGTAGGGGCTGCAGATGTGACCCTGTGTTTTGATAAGCCAGCCCCCAAGAGAATTGCTTTATAAGCAGCAAAAGTAGGCAGAGCAGAACCAGCCAGTCAGGACCAGGGAATAACTTTGGAAAATGTGTGAAAACAGAGGGGGGATTTTAAAGCCAAAAAGCTGTTTTAGTTATAAATAGGTGTCCTGTAAACCTCTTAAAATTTACCTGCTCAGCACAGTATGCAATTGGCTAAAGTACAATGTATTGATTTTCTTGGAAAAATTAACTTCCCTTTTGTACTTTGCTGCCAATTTTTGTGCTGAACTTTTGCCTTTCCTGGAAGCTCCTCATATGAGCACTTGTAACCAGATTTGACCTACCTGTGTAGTGATCAGGCAGGAAGAACACACTAGATGATGCTGTTTTCATCTTCTCATGCCTTAATCATGGAAGACTTCTGTACCAGTTAAGCCTGATAGTAGACCCTGAATACAAAATAAACTAAAGTAATGAATTCAGCACCATCAAAATGTACTTCCTCATAAAAAAGCAGCAGTGTCCTGCTGGCCTTCCTATCTGCTGCCATCTATCAAATCCTATTGAATAGAACTGCTAATACATCTCTTCTCTGAGAATAGCTCCTGACACCATACTTATCACTGGTGCCAGCTTGGGGCTTTTGATTCCTCCTTAAAATGCATGCTTGCCCTCTGTGCATGCTACTCACTTCTTAATTTTTCTTCCAAGAGAGCAAAACCACCTTGATTTGGGGGTTTAACTTGTGCAGGCAAAGAAATGCTGCCACATTTCAGCAATATTTCTCAGTCAACAAAGAGTGTGATGCCAGTTGCTGATCTCAGCCATAATTATTGAACCACTTTTTTCCTTTGGGAACACACAATTATCGAATTCAACGTAGACATACTGTATGCACTAATTTAATTTTAGCTGTATAATCTTATAATGGACATCAATGAATAGAGGATTAGTCAAAACCTATTAATAAAGAGATAAAAGAGGCCTTCAGATATTTTCTTTCAAAAGGCACAGTAAGCTTCAAGTTCTCCTTCTACAGCCAAGCCCAAGTACCCAACTTGCACAGTGGGCAGCACAGTAGGGGCAAGAGGGAGAAATCACTCCCTTTAAATTGTGGATTAGAAGCAAATCTACCTTGCAGGTCTGACTTCAGTTTTCATTTAGCAGTAAACGCCTCTTGTAAGCGTCTCTCTCCTTTGAGGTCCCTGAGAACCTGAGTGTTTCTGATTGCTTTTGCATAAAAATCTAGGCTCTGTAAGGTTGCAAGGGCTGTGATGGTATGGGGCTGGGCTGGGGCTAGCAAAGCAAGCCACCAGCAAAGGGAGCAGCAGAGCAGCCTCCATCCTGCACTACTTCAGCTCTGAGCTTGCACTGCTGATTGCAGCACAGCAGGGATGTCCCAGTGTGCAAAGTACCCAAATGTGATCTGCTCTAAGGTGGATCACACAGAGCAAAGGATACTTTTTTCTGTATGTGTGAACACATACTTATGTTTCAACCTTAGGAGGAATAAAAGCTTCAAGTGGTTCACATGGTGGCAACTTCTAGCAGTTGGCCTGATTCCATGGATCTGAAGTTAACAGAAACTTTCTGCTGCCAGAAGCAGAGGCTGGAGTGAAGGTGTTTAGGTGAGCTGTATTTAAAAATTCATTTCAACACACATTGGAAAATTGTTTGGAAAATGTGGACTAGGAACAGAGAAGTAACTAGAAGGAGAGGTTAGCTGAACATCATCTCTGTGCCACTGGGAGAATTTTAGCTGCTTGGCTTTTAGAAGTTTGATAAGGAGGGAGTGACACCTCCTGAGAACTACCCAGTTCAATTGATCATTGTCATTTCTTTTACTGCCTGGAGAGAGCAGACCATCCCAAGGCTGTTCCTGGAGGTTTGAAGTTTTCTTCTCAGAACCAAGAAAGATAATGGGCAATGTCACCAAAAAGAAAAACTGTATTACCATTCCCCCCAGAAAACCCCAAAACCATGAGATGGCTGGGACATAATACTGCCATGGTGGTCCTATGCCTGTATTGCCTGAGGCCTGTTCAGCTGAAAAATTTCAAGGACATTTTTCAGGACACCCAAATTCACTTTTCACCACCATTTTCAATTTCAAAGCTCTGTCAAAGTATTGCTCTCCTGAAAAAGGTACGAGCACACCAAGAATACACTATTACTGTTGTTGTTGTTGCTTTCATGCTACAAGAGCTCATAGTGAGACTGGAGATAGGAATCTTAAAAACACCCTACATGGTGTTAGAGCAGATGGACTGTGCTGTTCCCTGGAGTCCAGTGGCAGTGTAGCACCAAGAACTGCTGGCTGGACCTTGAGAACTGTTGGTAGAGCTGAGGGGAGATAGCTGTCACTTTATTCTGCACACTTAACTCCTATTAGTATTAATGGAGCAGCACATAAACAGTTGAGAGCAGATCATGGCCTGCAGCTATTTATATATTTCTGCCTCATGTCTTGCATTTTATGGCATTGTTCAGTGGTGTCACCCATAAGCTTGCAGTCATTGTGTTTCTGTTTTCACATATATGGGAGTGTGAATGTGAAATTTATAATGGCAAAAAAGGAGGCATGCAAGTGTATCTTTCAATAAAGGAAGTGAATTTCCTTATGTAAATGCTCCTGCTGCACAACCCCCCACTCCAAGCCTTCGTGTGGCCCCCAAGAGCTGCTTTTTGTAGGCTGCTGGTGCCCTCACCATCTTGTGCAGGACTTGTTTATTTTTATTTCAGTGGCACTTAGAGCTTCCCGAGGAGTGAGGTCCATTGTGTTGTGTGCTGGGCACACAGCTGAATTGGAGCGAGCACGGCTTTCTCTGTGAGTGCTCTAGAGAGAGAATAGATCATTAAGGTCACTTGTTTTCCTTACAGAGGCCAAGGCAGGATTGATTCCTACATTATATTCTATCCGTGTATGTATTTTTCCTTCCCAGTTTCCAACAGCCAAGGTACCAAGATATTGCTCACTTCCCTCCAGAGAGTCTTCTGCAACCCAGACATCTTGTTCAGTCAAAGTTATGCGGGAATTTTTTAAGCCCACATTTTTAAAAATTTCATTCTATTATTTCCAGATGGGAATTGTTCATGCAGAGAAGGACACTTGTCACAGAGGAAAAGGGGAAGGAAACTGTAGCCCCTGCCAGGGCAAAGAAAGGATTGGAGGAGGCAGCCTGAGTCAACCATAAGAGTCCCACTAGCTCTTTCTACCTCCACCCACTTCCAGACACTCCTGGCCATGTTTGAGACAGCACTATTGAATCTATTCAGCACTACAGCATTGTATCTGTTCCGAGAAATGCACTTCAGCAGGCCAACCACCCTTAAAACCAGCCCCATTGTTTCTCCTAAAAGCCTCATTGAAATCTGTATATATGACTGGCTGCTGTTTTGTGAGTTAGCCATACTTGTACATTACTGATTTAAAAATGAATGCTCCTTGGGGGGTTATTTTCCTTGAAATACCTCTTCTCGAAAAAATGTTCCTCCTTCCATCAACAATATCATTGTGGAAATTCCAGCCTTTAGAAAGATGATCAATATTGCTTTGTGAACTGGGATCTGATAGGATTTGGTGTTGGCAAGGGTATCAGAGCAGTGGTTTAACAAATCTGTCTCTCTGTTTACTGAGGAGTGGTGTTACCTGCCTTGCCCACCAGAGAAAGACACAATCACTCACACACACCTCAGAGTGCTCCTCTTGCATGCTGTCGCTGAAGCAGTAAAAGCAGCTGAACTAGAAGGAGCTAGGAGGAGTTATTCTACACACTGCATCTTTCAGTACCAAGGTATTTTGCAGTAGCAGATTTGTTTGGATTCTTAACAACATGAGCACAGATTGGGAGCACTGGCAGATCCAGCAAGTGTACCCAGTGACACCTATTCCTCCAGGTGATGTTGCAAAGCAGAGCAGGGTGAAAAGCATGATAGATCTGTGAAGATCCATTCATGTCTCTGTTTGAAAAAATTCTGCTTTGTTTCATTACTCACACCTAGAAACCCCTCAAAACTGTAAAAATACATGGTCAGAGGTTCTAAATGAAAACCAGTAAATGCATCTGATGTCAAAATATCCAAAATGGTGTGCCAGCCTTCACCCCTTTTGAGCCCCATATTGGTGGTCAGCAATTTAGCAGCTTGCTCAGAGCTTTATTGAGGTAGGTGCCTCATACAGCTGCAGTTACCTGTCCACCAATGCAGCCACCACCCTGCAGTCATAGAATCACAGACTGGTTTGGGTTAGAAGGGCTCTTTAAAGGCCATCTAGTTCAACACCCTTGGAATAAGCAGGAACACTTTCCATTGGACCAGCTTGCTCAAAGCCTCATCCAACCTGGCCTTGAATGTTTCCAGGGACAGGGCATCCACCATCCCCAGGGGCAACCTGTGCCACTGTTTGACCACCCTCATTGTAAAAAAATTATTCAGTATATTTAAAATAATTACCCCTTGCTCTATCTCTGGCTGTCCTCACCTCTCTTTTAAACTCCCTTTAAGATCAAGTGCACCTGCAACCCCACTTAATTCAGTCCTGGATGGATGAGGTTTTTTCTGCAGTTGCTTGTGTGCAGCACTGAGGTGCATGCTAAGACTGGCTTCCAGGTGCATTAAGAAAGACACATTCAGCTCTGGGTGAGGGGGGAAAAATCTCCATCTCCACTTTGAAATGAGGGGTTAAACAAACTGTGGCAAATTGGACTGCTTCACAGAGTGTGGTAATGGAGTTGATGCCATGTGGATGGCAGAAAGTGTACACGATATTGGCCAGTTGCTTGATACTGCCACTCTAAAGGCCCCAAGAATTAGACCAATTTCACACTAGAAGAGGTGCTTGTTTCTCACATTTTCTTTCACAGTTGGAGTCCTGGTCACTTGTTGATCTTCTGTCCTCATAAAATCTTTCCAGTTCATTTAAAAGTTGGCTCTCTTGTGCATTTCTTAAATTCTTTCTAAAGCTGAAGGTTTGAAATGTTTCCTTACTTCTGAGACTCTAAGGGCAAAACTGTAAAGTGAGCACCCTGACCCCAAAGGCCTTATGCTGCCAAATACAGTCAGCAAGAATTTGTGGTAAATGGGGCTGTGGGATCTTGCTCCAGCATTAAGTACTGACTAAATGGTGTCTTGTGCTTGAAGGCTTCAGGATCCTTCTCTTTGTCTCCAGCCTTCTCCAATGCATCTCTGTGATACAGGGTAGAAATTCTCCACTGAGAGATTTTCAAACTTCTCTTTTTAAAATTTCACTCTCCCCATCAAAACCAGGTTGTCATATAAGGCTGGTAAGTTACTTCCTTGAAGTTGAGGACACCTCTTCTTTCCCTGTAATTTTAGAAAATACTACTGTTGAGTCCTTTCAACATGGTTGTTTGAAAGATAGCTCATGAAAACTTGATGCTGCCTGTGCTGTTCCCTGTCCCTCACTATGTACCTGAAGATGAATATTTCTTACATAACCACATAGACCAAGTAACATTATATTAATTAGCAATAGTACACATTTCTAGCTATGGAAATAACTGAATTCAAGTCCTACACTGTTTTGTGGTGCCAAACTCACCAGTTCTAGAAAATTACTGCAGGAGTTCACCAGTAGATTAACCCGTGAATCAATCAAGACTGAAAGTGTTGCCTACTAGCATTCTTGCAAAACGTATTTTTGGTTCATCTCCAATCCCAGACTTCCAAGAGTAAACAGACTCAATATTAACCCACACACACTTGGGTAATCCCCACAATATTACAACCCACCAAAGCACACCTTGGAAGTACAGAAGTCCCTTGTCCTGTTACAATGATGCAGTTGAATAATAATGATAAGTTGAATTGGTTTTTCTGCTTTTTCTGGTACTTGTCACCACTTGATATTTACACATAACAACTTGCAATGAAACACTGATAGTTCTTTATGAAAATATGATAAAACCCCTGATCTGTATGTTTAGATTAGTCTCTTCTTTTAAATCTCATGCAATAAATTTCAGAGTAACAAAGCAAAAAAGATTCAGATTTACACCAAAGTTTATTTCCTGGATTTGCTCATCTGTTTGGATACTTGCTGGTTTAGCCTGCACAAAGAGACATTGAAAAATATCCTCTGCCACTGAAAATTTTTCTGTGTTATCTGCATATCCACACCAATTACCTATGGAGTGCAGGCTGTTTCAAGGGCTGTTCTTAGCAGAAACACACTTGTGTTTGCATATAGCCAGGTATTATACTTCTTGGAAACTCTCAGATAGGTGAACTCTTTTCTTTTTCAATAAATAGTCCCACAGTTATTAGCAAAAGTATTTTATAGTGCTAATGTACTCACATGTATCTAGAGAAGGGCATATCTTCCCTCTAAACTGTGAAAACAAATGATCAGGTAGCACATTATCATTTATCTTGAGTTTAATATAAACTAGAATTACCATTCTTTAAAGGGTTTGAACTTGTGGCTGTAGACTTTCCACCGTTTACTGTATTCTTAAGGACTAAAAAAGCTATTTATTATTGTTATTCATATGAAAGAAGTGCTTATTGACTGGCCTAATTATGCAAATGCTCAGCAGGGAAGAATTTCTACCTGCAAATCTTACAGCATAAACTAAATAAGAGTGGGAGCAGAACGGAAAGGGAGAGAAAATTAACAAAGTGGTAGAACTGGAGCTCTCTGATTACCAACCAAGGCCTGCACATTCTGTCCCCATTGAATTCCTGTAGTGTTGTACTTTCTCATAGAAATTTCCCAGACACGCAACCATAGTTCTAGAAGGATCATTTAAATGCTTTTAAATAAGGATCCCGATCACCTACAGATCTCAGAAATATTGTTTAAGTGATGTCAAGGAAATAATCTTGCACCTGTTAACTGACAAGACAAAATTGTGTTTCACATACATTTGGATTATATGGAGGTTACAAAACATGGTGGGCTGATTTTGGCTGTGGTAGACTCAATTTTCTTCACAGTAGCTGCTGTGGGACAGTTTTGGATGTGTGACGAAAACAGTGTTTGTAATTCAGGGATGTTTTTGTTACTGCTGAGCAGAGCTTGCACAGAATTGAGGCCTTTTCTGCTCCTCACCCCACACCACCAGTGAGCTGGCTGGGGCACAGCTGGGACAGCTGACCCCCACTGCCCACGGGGGCATTTCCCACCGTGGGGCATCATGCTTGGCATGCAGAGCTGCAGGAGGAAGATCAGTCTGTGGTTCGAGCTGTAGGGCTGAACCGAGCAGCAAACATGCCAAATGAAGACGTGCACCGGGCTATCAAAAGGGACACCAGCAGACAAGTCTTTCGTTTGAAACAATTTTGCTTTTCCTGAATTCTTTTTCCTGATTAAAGAAATTCATGACATGGCACCTCACCCCTGACCTGTCATTTTGGTTGTACCAAGAGCTGCCTTAAAATTGCAGACGCGTTTTGTGAGACGTTCAGCTCTTCCCATTTCAGCTCCCTCGGCGCCGGTGCCGGGCTCCGTGCCGGGCTCCGTGCCGGTCACCGTGCCGGTCTCCGGTGCCGGGCTCCGTGCCGGGCTCCGTGCCGGGCTCCGTGCCGGGCACCGTGCCGGGCTCCGTGCCGGGCTCTGTGCCGGGCTCCGTGCCGGGCTCCGGTGCCGGGCTCCGGTGCCGGGCTCCGGTGCCGGGCTCCGGTGCCGGGCTCCGTGCCAGTCTCCGGTGCCGGGCTCCGTGCCGGGCTCCGTGCCGGGCACCGTGCCGGGCTCCGGTGCCGGTCTCCGGTGCCGGGCTCCGTGCCAGGCTCCGTGCCGGGCACCGTGCCGGGCTCCGTGCCGGTCTCCGGTGCCGGGCTCCGTGCCGGGCTCCGTGCCGGGCTCCGTGCCGGGCTCCGTGCCGGGCACCGTGCCGGGCTCCGTGCCGGGCTCCGTGCGGGGCTCCGTGCCGGGCTCCGGTGCCGGTCTCCGGTGCCGGGCTCCGTGCCGGTCTCCGGTGCCGGGCTCCGTGCCGGGCTCCGGTGCCGGGCTCCGGTGCCGGGCTCCGGTGCCGGGCTCCGTGCCGGTCTCCGGTGCCGGTCTCCGTGCCGGGCTCCGTGCCGGGCTCCGTGCCGGGCTCCGTGCCGGGCACCGTGCCGGGCTCCGTGCGGGGCTCCGTGCGGGGCACCGTGCCGGGCACCGTGCCGGGCTCCGTGCGGGGCTCCGTGCCGGGCTCCGTGCGGGGCACCGTGCCGGGCTCCGTGCCGGGCTCCGTGCCGGGCTCCGTGCCGGGCTCCGTGCCGGTCTCCGGTGCCGGGCTCCGTGCCGGGCTCCGTGCCGGGCTCCGTGCCGGGCTCCGTGCCGGGCTCCGGTGCCGGGCTCCGTGCCGGGCTCCGTGCCGGGCTCCGTGCCGGGCTCCGGTGCCGGGCTCCGTGCCGGGCTCCGTGCCGGGCTCCGTGCGCTGTCCGCGGTGCTGAGCGGCCCCGGCGCCCGGCCCGGCCCGGCGAGCGGCTCGGCCACCGCCGGCGCGCTGGGGAGGCAAGGTGAGGTCCCGAATCAGCACAGCTGGGCGTGCTCCAGAGGCGGGTTCCTCTCTGAACATGAGCAGTCACACATAAAGGGATCCTAGGAATCGGGTTGATATTGCTATTGATTCGGTTTTGTAGCATGACTGGCTCTTAGGGCACTCTTGCAGAAAGAGATCATTTGCCTGAAATTTTTATGCCTTGAGGTCTCTTTGGTTGAACTGGCGCTCTGGAGTGTTGCATTGTATTTTAATCTCTTTGATTCATGTCCTAAAATTGTCCTAAAACAACATGCCAAAATTTAGCTACAGCAGAATAATTACTTTAACTGTGGATAAAAAGATAGAGATAAAGCTCACATCTTATGTTTCATACAAATTATATCCAGAGGGATGCAAGTTTTGGCTCACGAAGAAGTTTTGAGACTGTAACACCATCTCATCCCAGGAAGATGGCCCACAGAGCCCATAGAAGGTAAATACATGCTCAAAACTCCTATTTGCAGAGAGAGATTTCTATAGACATATTCTGGGCAGCTGGATTTGAACATCTTTCAACAGAGTGAAAATATTTCTTCTTTACTTGATTCCTTTTTTGTAACTGTTTCATTGATTTTTCATCTTTTCCCCATTTATCCACTCTTCTCAAATAACCTTCACATATTTGTTCTCAGCATTGAACATACTTCTAAGAAACTTGAAATATGCCATAGAAGAGTTTTTTACTACACGATTAGATGGCCATTTCTTCTTTTATATACACAACTTAGCCCTTGCTTCTATGAAAGTCTGTGCACAGAGTACAAGGCATTTTCCTGAGGAGCACTATGTCAGGCTGCCACATTTCTACTTAGAAATTTCAGGAGCTCAAACTTGTAATGAAATACAGACTAACAGATGAACTGGAAATACAACTTACAAGGCTAGTCATCTTTCCCTTTGCAACAAATTTCATGTATAAAAGTTTAAATCAATTCCTCTAGGTTTTTCCCCAGTTGGCTCTTCTGATAAAAGAGAACATTTATTCTGAACACAAATGGCCTAAGACTGAAGACAGTCCCTCTGTGGAGATCATCTTCTCACAAAATACCATTTAAACTCTACATAACAAAGGATCTGATTTCATCGAGTAAATGCAGTAGGACACTGGTAAGTCAATGAGAAGCACTCACCAAGTTTCTTAGAATCTTAATCTTAACAAAGGTCAACTATTTCATGTATCTCTTGTTATTTTCCCTACAACCATATTCAAATTACATCAGTGGAAGAAAGTATTAAATATGCATGCAAACATGGTTAAGTGTGTGTATGTATCAATTAAACTGGTAAATAATCATAATGACAGAAAAAATGTCTAAGAAAACATAATGCACTAAGAAATAATAAGCATAATCCCTTCCATTAAAAATGTTTCACTCTATGGGGCCACTAATCCAAGACTGTTTCCATAAGGCTCTGCTGTTTTAACAGCTGTGACATGGTATAAAGTTTCCTATTTGGAGCCTGAGCACAATTAAAGTCCTCCTCAACACCTGATGTAATAGGCTCTTATTTATTATTCATCTCAGTAATCAGCTGATCTTGAGGATGTTCACAATGCTGTGTCCAGAGAAATATAGAGATTATCTTGGAGCATGCACTCAGGATGCCTTGGATTGCCTGTTTATCCCTCCTTAGCTCTTCATGGCAACAAACACTTCATTCTGCTGCCTGTTTCTACTGTCAGTTTAGGAACTGGTTTATGAAATCGTTTAGAGGCCTCAAGGAGATTATGACCATCTAGTGCTAGACACCCTTTAGAGGTTTAAATTGGAGACCAGGCAAGAAAATTAAGAAAGGAGGAAAGATCAGGGCTAACAAGAGGCAATAAGTGCAAACATTGAATTGGAGTCAACTATGGTGGCTATTAAAATTTTGATCACAATTCTGCCTCTACTTTAGTTCAGTACTAGTATACACTCATACCTTGTTCTGAATAGGTTTAGATGAGAATCAGCATCCTCATTTTGGAGGAAAAGAAGATAGAAACTCCCTGACCAATGACTAACAAAGCTCTCAGAATCAGAGCTCATTTCTCATTCATGAGAAATCATTCTCATTTTTAACAGATGTTGTCTTAATTTTTTTTCCTTAAGTTTCATGGCTTTTTAAATAAGTCATGAGGACATTTTTCTAGGCTTCTGTACACACACCAGGTTGTCCTTCACTTCCTTCTCTCTCCAAAAGCATTTTTGTAGCCAGGTATGTCCTCAGTAGCACTTTTTTTTTCTTTTGTGTCCTGGCTGTCTTTCTTCCCAATATCTAATCTGAATCCCTTGGAGCCATGACTTGACAACTTGTTGCTTGCCAGGCTAAGTTTCTTTCTACTTTTTGTCCACTAAAAGAAGAGACAAAAAAATGTGGAAGGGAATTTAAAAGAACAAGAACTCCACAAGATTTCCCTTGCAAATTTTTTGCAGGAGTGATCCCTGTGCAGCTAGACAAATAGAAAATGTTCTAATACGTAAAGGATACCAACCTCTGGAAAAATTTAAATTCATGTTAGCATTCATCTTTTTTATTTTTGGGAAAAAAATGAAAAAAACAGTTTCCCTTTGATTTTCCATCCTTCTCAAAGACTGTTTTTCATATTCCTTCAGGGATGTGCTTCTGGATTGCTGTGGTGGTGCATCTGCCATCCTCCTCATCCCTGTCCCTGCTCCGTGACCTCAGAAGCTCCTGATAAACCTTGATGGAGCCAGCTGTGTGGTGAAGTGTCCCTTGACCACACCAGTCCAGCCATGAGACACTCCCTGGTTGTACCAGGAGCTCTTGCATGGTAGAGGTGGAAAGTACCAGAAACATCAGCTTCCCAAACAAAGTGGGAAACAGAGGATAAGCAATTCTCCTTTGTAACCTTTGTAAACCACTTACCTGAGCTGTGGCCTGAGTGGAGGGGCACCATTGTGAATTGCAGCCTGGGTGGAAGGGTACCATTGTTACAGCACTCTGGGAAGCTACAAAAAAAAAGCCCAGTAGTTATTGACTTGGGTTATGGTCCGGAGGGAAACTTACTGATGGCCAAAATCAATCATCTTGAGACCCTATAAATGGTGGCCCTGAGTGAGACCCTTTGAGTTCTCCTGGACTGCAGCAGCTGCACCAGCACCTCCCTCTGACTGGGGCACCTCTCAGAGCTCCCAAGCCAAGCTTGTGATACCCAAGGAACTGTCTCTGACAACAAGGCTGAGGCTGATTCCCCACACACACACATCTCTACACTCCCCAGAGTGAAACCCTTGCCTGTCGGGAAATGCAAAGGGATTTGGTGTGAGTATTACGCTGAACCCGAGGGGAATTTTTGATAGGAACCTTTACACTCATAGAAATAGTGTACACATCACTTTACCTGTGTGCCTGTGAATTGATTATGGTATGAATGTTACTGTCTCAAATCTATGGTTAAGTCATTGTTATGATTGTAGTGAGCCCTACTGAATCACTTAGTAAATGTTAAAGAATTCAATGATTTAAGTGCTGCTAAGCCCTTATGCACCCTTATCTTTGCATCCATATCCTTTACACCTTTGCCTGCTTTTGCATTCCCAGCTTCCATACAAATAATTTCAAATTGCTTCTAATTTGATCCTCCTTTTTAGGCTTTAACCTGTGCAGTTAATTGTAGAGTGAACCTTGCCATCAAATCCTGCCAAGTTGCATTTCCACAAATTCATATCAAACCCTGCTTTTGCTCATACCTTTGATGTTGATTCTTTAAGCAGCCAAATCACTCATTTGTGATAGCTGAAGAAGAGGTTTCTAGCAGGTAGATGTGTGGATTGAACTGTTTTATTTGCCCACTGCTAAATCTGGTTCCTTGGTTTTCTGCTTCAGCTGAAACACATTTGCCCAGGCTGTGGCATCTCATCAGATGAAGGCCTGTGATCCAGTTTTCTTGCATTGGCAGTGACACCAAGTGCCAAGTAAAGGTTCGTGTTCTAGGCAAATCCTTATATTGGTGTGATGTTTTCATTCTTGTTCACAGCAGGGAGATCAAACAGAAGAATTGGTTGCAGATAGCTGAAGAGAAAAAAGCTCTGGGAATTTATTACTTTAATTTTTTCCACAGGGAGAAAAAGAAAAAAAAAAAAAAAGCAGCACCTCTTGGCAAACAGTTATATTAAGTACAGTTTGCAAGAACTGTATGTATGAAAATAAGTTTAAATTATTTTGGTTGTTCATGTAGAAAGGAGACAAAGTAAAGGTAACACGGTAAAAGAAAAAGGACGTGGTTGCAGAAGGTGGGAACATCAGTTCTGCTACTTCCAATGACAGAACTTGGGACTCTTCATGTTAACAAGAAGTAGACAACATATACAATATATAATAATATTTTTTTCTGTGTAGGACTGTGGAACTCACTCCACCAGAAAAGCTTAAGACTTAATATACAAACCAGAATTAGTCACTTACACAGAGATGAAGAACAGCATGAACACTAACAACTACACATAGAAATATAAAAATAATAACTGTGTTAAGTTGCTCAGCAATTATTAGAAGCAGAAAGATGGGGAGTAAAGTGCTTTTTAGAGAGTCCTTACATCTGAGTCAGAAATGCTTCATGTCAGCTCCTGCCAGCCAGAACTTTGACCACAGCTATGGTTCAGGGTCACAGTTTATATTGTGACTGTTGCATAGACAGCATCACATCGATTGATTACATTTTAGCTTCCATAGTTATTTTGTTAAACACTTGCTGGTGGCTGTGACTTGTTTCTGTTCAAGAGTTACTCTTCGGAAGTGTTTTTCTTTCCTTAAAAGAAATTAAATACTGTGAAGTTAATCAGAGACCTCGTGTGCTTTTTCACATGTCACAAGGTCATGTATCTTGGGCTGATGACAGGATTGCAAATGGAGACAAAGTGGTCAGAGGCTGCACTAATCCCTGGTATGAGGGATATGGAGGAGCAGCAAATAAAGCAGGGTCTATGTTAAGTGGGTGGGCAAATGCTTTGAAAAAAATCCTCTAAATAAGCTGATTCCTCTTTTTCCGATGTGTACCTGGCTAACATAGTTTTGTGTTTTCCCTGGGTGCCCTGGAGCTGATCCTGGGAGTTTTGCCTTCCTGAGAGCCACAGGAAGAGAGATATTGTCCATGTACCTGTGAAAATATTCCTTCTGTTCAGACAAACAAATTCAAATAACCCATGCTGCCCTCCATCTTTTAAAATCCTTGCTCACTCTAAGTCCTATGTGTAGCTGCTGCTAAGGGAAAGTTTTGGGAGGTCTCCCTGCCACAGAAATCCTTTTGTGATTTCCTTTAAAAATTCATGTCAGATATAGATTTATACTTTGTTTATTTGCTTTCCTACTAAATATTCCTTCCCCTCACCCTCACACATGCTCCCTCTGCATAAGTCAAATATTTCTCTGTTTGAGCTCTAATGTCTCAGTGATGGCCACAAGTAAAAATACAGCACAAAACGCAGCAAGACCTTTCAGCAGCAAATTCGTTGCTCCAATGGGATGAAACTCTGCACTTCAGTGCAAACAAGCAAGCACTGTCTCTGGGCAGCACACAGCTTCAGAACAGCTTTGGTGTAGTTGGGAAAAAGAACAAACAAACAACCCACCAAAGCAACCAAACAAAAACCAAAGCAGCTTCTATATTCAGACTCACTGTATGTATAGATGTGTGTATGAATGACTTTTAACTTGTCCTGTGCAATGACACAGGTGCTATTCCCTCTTTTTTTTTTTTAACAGAAATGCAGATGAACATATTTTAGTCTGTTTAGTAGAAAGTGGGGTGTTTTGGCTCTCAGGAACCCCATGATTTTGAAATACTGAAAATTTCAAAGGAAATGACAAACTGCCTCCCTCCCTATGGAGCTCCAAGGTTTTGGGCTGAGTCACAAGCAGAGACTGAAACATGACAATGATAACTGAAGAGCCTCTGTTTTTTGCTCTGACCCCAGCCCAGAAGCAGCCTCTGATACACATGTGGGACAGGTGGAATCTGAAGGAGACAAGAAAAAAAAAAAAAAAAAAAAAAAAAAAAAAAAAAAAAAAAAGGAAAATTTCCTGAAGTATTTATTTTACCTGAATGCTTAGACAAGACGCCTTCACATTTAAAGGCACATCCTTTTTTTTTTTCCTTTTGAATATTCAGAAATAATAAAAATAGTAATAAGAATAAAAACGTCTAGCTCTTCACATGTATACTGAGGGCTGCAAAGCTATAAAATAAGGACATCCTCTATTGTGTAAGCAATTTAGCCTGCTGCAGGCTTAGACTGCCTTACAAGAGGAGCACAGAGCTTACACTGACCACAACTCCAACCCTGAGACTGCAGATCAGGCCAGCAACCAGGGAAAAAGAGCCTCATGGCACCTGTGTGAGAGGGCAGGAACACTCCTGCAATCTCTGTTTAAATAGAGTAGCAGGGAAATCCTCTTTTTAGATGAGGGAACCTGAGACTACTCTGTCAGAACACATTTGTGCTGCTGTTCCCTTGGCTCACAGTGCAGCAGTAAATTTGGGCGCTGAAATGGCCCCATCTCAACAGCAGGAAGGTCCTGCAAGACAGGGCAAATTCATCACACAGCTCAGCCCCACGTTTGGCAGGGGAGCCCAGGGAGGGTTTGAGTGGTGAAAATTCCCTCCTTGGCAAGGGCAGCCCAGGCCAGGGCTCCCCTCTTTGTCTGGGGCTGTGGGTGATGCTGTGCAGGCCAGGCAAGGCAGAAACCGAAAACTATCCTCTCCTTCCAGGTCGGCCTGGCAGATCTGTTTTGTCACATTCAGATCTTTTCTTTATAACAACACTTTTCCCTCCCCTCCGCTCCCCTCCCCTTGAAGTTTTCCAGTCTTGACCAGCAGTTTCAATGTCACCTCTTCAAATGTCACCTGCGATCCCCTCCTTCACCCTGGTTGCCCTTCCCCAGATCATTTCTACACAATTCATAAAAACCCCAACCAGATCAGCATCACCACTGCATCCTTCCCTGCTGATGTGGAGCAGTGCATCTGCCCTGGCTGGGACGGGCTCAGGGCAGAGCCCAGGGCGGGTCACACCAGGGCCCCGTGGGCAGGGCAGAGGCGTGGGGACAGCGGTGCCACGGTGGCCAGGTGGCTTGGCCTGGGGAGCCAGGGCACTGGGGGGCTCCTGGAGACCAGGGATCTGCCCAGTAAAAACCCTCAGGGCTGTGCTGCCAATCCGAACGAAAGCACAAGCTGTGGAGAAAGCACCTCTAGCTGTCTGTACACGTGTGTTTGGCTGTGCCTGTGTATCTGTTTGTTGTCACACACAGGCATGTGCAGCCAGAAGTGCCTGCCAGGCCCAGCACCCACCATGGCAGGAGGGCTGGAGGTGAGCACCTGACAGGCTGGGCACCTCTGGAACACAGGCACGGGCACAGGCAAGGATGGGGATTGGGCTCGTGGGCCCAGGGAGCCCTACAAGGGCTGGGACCGAGCCGAGCACGGCACTGGCAATGCCCCAGGAGGGAAATCACCCCCTAGGAAGTGGACCTCACAGCCCCCCGCTCAAAATGAAACATTAAATTTAATTAAAAAAAAGAAAAAAAAATCGGGAAGGTTATGTAGGGATAGGGCTTTGTCACTTTTTGTTTGGGTTTTTTTTTTTTTGCAGTGCAATAAATGAAGGCAATTTGGGTGCTACAAATATAAGACGAAAATACACCTAATTCCGTAATCATATAGATATAATATATTTCACTCTCACCACATAAATACAAAACATCCAGATATCCAAAACATTCAGAACAAAAGTTAGTAGCAAGGGCTCAGCGCTCGATTCATTCATTATTTTTTCGACTAGTTGCCTAGAAACTTCAGACGTAAATAATTTACAATAAAATTACTATTTTCTTTCCATCCAGCTCCTTCTGTCCAGTTCTGGTCTATAGTTAATTCTATATTCTACAGCAACCATTCCACTTTTTGTAATTTTTTTTTTTCTTTTTTGGTTACAGTTTGGTGGCACGTATTTATACAGTTTGTAAACGCCATGTGTTAAAATTCAAAGAAAGAAAAGAAAAACCAAAACCAAAGTAAATAATTTTTTCCCCCAAAGAACTACCTAAGTACAGCATCCCTTTTGTGGCAAATTCAAGTACCGAAATTGAACAGAAAATATTCGATCCAGAATACTAGAAGGTGAAATACATATGTTTGTGGAGAAAATACCAAGTAAGAATTATGGAAAAAAAAAAAAAAAAAAAAAAAAAAAAAGTTTGTTACGTAGATGTGCTTAAAAGTACAAAAATAACAATAAAAGATACGTTTTTAATATTTTACGTTCGTTTTGAATTAAGTGTGAGCGATATGCGAGAGGGTTATTTTAGGAGGAAGGAAGGCTACAGGGATTTTTTGTGTTTTGATGAACATTGAAATTATTTGGAAAAAATCAAATAGAGCAATAAAAATTAAAATTACGATCTAGATAAAAATAGATTCGCGAGTTCTATGTTTTATCTGCAGACTTGTTTTTGCAGATAAGATCCGCGGGACTGGACAGTGAATCCAAAAATTCAAATTAAAAAAAAAAAAAAAAAAAAAAAAAAAAAAAGGAAAAAAGATAAAAAAAGGGGGGGACGTTGTGTCGTCTCGAAGGAAGAGACAATTTTATGCAAAATTTCTGCAGCCCCTGGTTTCTGTCTCCCCTATTCGTGACTGTACGTTCAGTCCGTTTCGGCCCTTCCCACATTCCAGATTTACAGTGAAAAAGCAAAGTTGCTGGAGGATTTCCTGACTGGTGTTAAGGGCTCAGTCGGTAACCGGGGGCTGTAGTGCAGCAAGTGCGGGGGTAAACGGGGGCCACAGCTGGGGCCCCAAAACCTTTGTGCTTAGAAATCACTGAGTCAGGGAGACACAAAAAAAAACAACCCAAAACGGGCATCACCTGGCAGCTCCATCCTCCTCTCTCCGAAATCCCGCTCCCTCGCTCGGCATTGGCTAAAGCCGATCGAAGGGAGCCCGGCCGACCCTCGCCCCGACCGCTGCCCCTCTGCGCCCCTTCCCGCACGGAGGGACGGCGCGATCGCCCCTCCCGCACGGACGGACGGACCGCGGGGCAGGGGGAGCGCTCCGGGAGGCGCCCGCAGCCGCTCGCCGCCCCCCGGCCCCGGCCTCGCCCGCTCGGGCCCCGCTCGGGCCCCGCTCGGGCCCCGCTCGGGCCCCGCTCCGCCCCGGCCCGCGGAGGGAGCCGCGCCGCGGGGCTCGGGGGCGGCGGGCAGCGGGGGGCGGCTGCCGGCGGCCGCCGCGCCGCCCGTCCCATAAATACCGCCACAAATAGAGACTATAAATATAAATAGGGGGAAGGTACTTAGAGTCAGTCCAGTGCTTTTTTCTCAGCGCTCTCTTTATTGTTGGTCCGGGAGTAGGGCTCGAAGGCGGACGAGCTCAGGTAGCGGGCCGACAGTTCCTGCAAGTTGCCCGCCAGCGAGCCGGCCACGGCCAGGGGCGCGGAGGAGAGGCGGCCGGCCACCGAGCCCAGCAGCGCGGGCACCGGCAGCCCGAAGAGCCCGTGGCCCGCGGCCGCCGCCCCGTGCAGCGCCGCGGGCGGGGGCGGCCCGGCCGTGCCGCTGGCGGCCGGCGGGTGCGGGGAGCCGCCGCCGCCCGGCGCCGCCGCCGCGCTGCCGCTGCCCGCCGCAGCCAGGCCGGGCCCGCGCAGCGCCGAGCCCAGCGCGCCCGTGGCACAGGGCGGCAGGAGGCCGGGCAGCCCCGGCGGGGAGAGCAGCCGGCCTTGCTCCAGCAGCCGCAGGACGCTGCAGGTGGCGGCGGTCTCGGACACCACCGACCGCAGCTCGGAGTCCTTGCCCTGGTCCTTCTTCTGCTTGGTGCGACGGTTCTGGAACCAGACCTTGACCTGCGGGCCGGGGAGAGAGGCAGGGTCAGCGGGGCGGGAGGAGCGGCGCCCCCCGCCAGGTGCCCCGGGAGGCCGGCGCGGCTCCGCGGGGCGGGGGGAGGCTGCGGGGGAGGGCCGGAGACGCTCGGGAGCGGGGGGCATTGCCAGAGCGCACAAAGCGACGCTCACGGACCGCAACCCCCCACGCCCTCTGTCTGTGCCCGGGTTCGGGGTGACCCCGAGGCCTTTCGTTCTGCGTCTTTAACCAGACCTCTGGCTTCGTCCTAGTTTACTACAGGCCGGGAACTCTCTGGGAGACGGAGCCAGCCCTTTCCCCACCGCTTTATTCTAAGCCGGCTCAGTCGGAGCCCCGAGCACTCCGCCGTTCTCTGCCCGCTCCGACCGCCCTTCCTGGGGGTAACGGCAGCAATGAATTTCTTACCCCGTATTACAAACCGGACACTCTCTCTATCCCCAAATAATTTTAAATAATATTCAACTTTAAAAAGGAATACTGAAAGTCACTCAAAAAACAGCAACCAAAACCAAACCAAAACACAACAAAACCCACCCATGGCGGGTTCTGTAATCTACAAACTGTTGAACTTGTCATTCCTATCCGGCAAGTAAAGAAAAATGCTAATTAATGTGTCAGGGGAATTTACTGATATATGATGTTTTGTAGAAATACGAAACTGGCTTTAAGAAGCTTGGACTTTTTGGATGCCTCCCCGCGCTCTCACACAGTTTTAGGCCGCCTGTCGGTCCCCGGCCTTTCTGCCCTGGAGGGTGGAGGGGCGATTCTCCCCCCTCGGACATACAAGGACTCAAAATACGGCCCAAACTACAGCCCCATCCCCGGATCTCTCACACCCAGGAAAGCTCAGGCCGAACGTCTCTATCCCGGCAGCCGCGGGGGAAGGTGCCCGTCTGCCCCTGCGGGTTTGAGCGCCTGTACCCTGCTCTCTGCGGGCTGGGAGCGGCTCGGTCCCCCCTCGCTTCTCCCCGGCCGCAGCGGCGAGTCTCCGCAGCCGGGCACGCCGAGCCCCGGTGGGCGCGGAGCTGGAAAGGAGTCTGGCTTCTTGGCCGAGCTCCCTCCAATGCCCTTGGGCCGGGCCGCCTCGCCCACGGGAGAACCCACTGGGGCTGCGTGCGGGGACACGAGCGACCGCCTTGGTCAGCAGCTCCCCTTCCCTAGGCACACACAGTTAGGGACACGCACAGTTAGGGACACACACAGGGACACACACAGGGACACGCAGAGTTAAGGACACTCAGAGTTAGGGACACGCAGCTAGGGACAGGCACAGTTAGGGACGGATACATTTAGGGACACACACAGGGACACGCACAGTTAAGGACACGCAGTTAGGGACAGGCACAGTTAGGGACAGGCACAGTTATGGACACACATTTAGAGACACACACAGGGACACAGTTAGGGACACACACAGGGAAGCAGTGAGGGACACACACAGGGACGCAGTTAGGGACACACACAGGGAAGCAGTGAGGGACACACACAGGGACGCAGTTAGGGACACACGCACTTAGGGACTCGCACGGTTAGGGGTGCCCTGCCTAGACGCCTCAGCCACGAGCCCCTCAGCTCCATCCCGGCGGCGGGATTCGTCCCCCCGACTGGACACGCGTGGGTCCCTCGGGGGCCGCCTCGGCCCTCGGCCCGCGGGGGCTGCGCTGGGGCGCGCAGGGGGCGCGCAGGGGGCGCGCAGGGCCCCGTCCTTGGGGCCCGCAGGGCACGGAGATGCCCGGGCCGGGAAGGGGGTCCCGCGGAGCAGGGCAGAGTAGGGCACGGCAGGGCAGGGCAGCCGCGGCTCCCCGTCCTTCAGGCGCTACCTGAGTCTCGGAGAGATTGAGCTGGCGGGCGAGCTCGGTGCGCTCCCGCCCCACGACGTACTGGCAGCGCTGAAACTCCATCTCCAGGCGGTAGAGCTGCTCGGCCGTGAAGGAGGTGCGGGTCCGTTTAGGACGGTCCAGATCAAGCCCCTTAGGCAGAATAATCTCTCGGATTGAACCTTTGGCATCTGGCAAAGAAAGGTGCAGTCAGCTTCACACCCAGGCAACCTTCCTCTGTTTTTCTCTCCCTTTTGATACTTTTTAATTTTTCCAAGGGAAAGAGCCGTCCCCAGCGCCTTCAGGACCGAGGCACGAGTCGGGGTGGAGCAGGGTCCCTGAGACTGAGGCGCTGCACCTAGCCACTGCACCCAAGGAAGGGAAAAACCCACAACAGAGAAGGAAGGAGGGGGCGGTGGGGGCCCAGGGCTCTATAATTAATCCCTTCAGCCCGTTTAAAAAATACTTTGAATATATTGCACTCACAGTACGGCCCTGCAGCATCACCCACGGCCCCTCTGGGAAGCTGGGAAGAGAGAGATCCTCCAAGCCAGGCTTTGTGCTTGGAGTGCAGGGCTACTCTTTGTTCCCCTTGGGCTCCGGCTTAGGACTTGCTGGTAGCCACCATACACACTCTGGTCCCTTCCCAAAGTATAAAACCTTCTTAGTATTTTTTTTAATAACAAGTTGCTTATGATTAAAAAAAAAATAATAAAATAAAAAAGCTTTCCGGGGAGAGGCAGCACTGCCCCGACCTGGCTGCCTGCCACTGTGAACGTGGGACACCTCCAGCCCACCCTGCACCGCTGCCGCCGCCGCTTTGGGGTTTTGGCAACGAGGAGAAGCAGAAGGGATAAAAAAAAAAGGCGGGGGGGGGGGGGGGGGTGGGGAGGGAAAGAAACCAAGACATCAACCAGCCTGCAGAAACCTCACTTTTCTTGTAGCCCCGACTGAAGGAAAGCGGGACAAATCTCATTAACACGACTGTCAAGCTAGATCCCGATTCAGGTTACCTTAAAGCCTTCCCAACTTTACTTGCCATAATTTTGTCTCCTCGGTGCGTTTTAAATCGGAGACAACCACATAATTTTAATTTGACCCTTCTCTGGGTCAGCCAGTGACACAAGGATTAATTCTGGCTTTCAAGGCCTGCTTCCCACATATTTTGTTCCGATTCTCTTCTCTCCCTCCTCCCCAAAACACACCTTAATAAACCTTTAATTTCTTCAAGGAATTTAAAATTTTTTGAGGGAGTACGAATAAGATGATTTAACTATTTTAACCTAGAGAAGGGACGAAGATTGAAGGAAATCAAACGTATAACTATTAAAAAGTAATAATTAAAAAGCCCTTCGTCATTCCTCCATTTATTTTAAGGCTGGTAGTAATTTTAAAACAGCCCTTCCCTCTGGGCTGCCGGGCACGGAGAGAGGGGGCACAGAGGGAACCCCTGCCCCCCGAGAGGGCCTTCCAGCCCGCAGCCCCGCGGTGCGGGATGCGCGGGAGGAGCGCGCCCGGCCGGCGGGCAGAGCCGCGGCCCCCGAGGGAACGCTGCCCCGGGAGGGCTCCCCGCGGGGCCGGGCACCCCGGGAAAGCTGCGAAGCAGGAAAGAAAAAACAAAACAACAATGAGCGGGGCTGGTCCGTTGCGGGGCAGCGCCAGGGAGGAACCGCCGCGGCTTAACTTTGCGCCGAGAGGCCGGCGGAAATTCCCCGGGATAAAGGCGGCGGGAGCGGGGGCGAAGCCCGGCCGGGCAGCGGGGGCTCTGCCCCGGAGCCGGAGGAAGGGCTTTCCACCCAGGGCCAGACCCAAGGCAAGCGACAAAATAAACCCATCTCCCGGGCGTGAGCGCAGCTCACCTTCCCCCACCCTCGCCAAACACCTCAAACTCATACCTCTAACTAGGATCCTCCTGCAATAGTCCGGATCAGCCGAACTAGATTTACTTTTATTACAACCTTCCGTAGCTGCAGAGGCAGAAAAAGTCCCTTGCTGATCCTTCAAAAAAGAAGTAGAAATATTTCCTTCAGACCCTTTGCTTTCCTTGCCCTCTTTATGTCCGTTCTTCGAGACCCGGTTAGCTTCAGTCTCTGAACTGCATCTAACGTCCATTTTGTCTTGTTTCCCAAACATGTAGTGCAATAAAAACAAAACAAACCAAAAAAAAAAAAAAAAAAAAAAAAAAAAAGCGCCAACAACGATAACAAAAAATTTATAGAAGAGCAGAAGAAGAAGAAGAAGACGAAGTCTATGCTGGATATTGCACGACTTAGGGTGAGATCGGTGGGGATCTGTAAAGCACCTTGAGTAAGGAAGATCGGGTTTTATCCCACTGGAAAAGCAGCGGCTTCCTCAGTCCCAGCGTCCTAATGTGACTGTCCAGCTTCCCAGAGCGCCCAGTGATCAGGTACTCAACAGTACAACTCTAAAATGATTTAATGTCTGCCTTATTACAGAGACATGTAGTTGTTAGACACACAGAGGGACGCGCACTCGCTGTTTCAATTGATTACGGGTAATTTTGCAGCCTCCACATTTAGGTTACCTCATGAATACACTAAATTGTTTGGATAATATATCAGATCGTAATGGATGGTTTGTGTGCTTGTCCCCAATCAAGTAGAGTTTAGCCAGTGAATAAACTGAAATGATTGGTCTTGCTTTCAGGAAACACACAATCAAAAGACTGAGACTTCCAGAAAAAAAAAAAAAAAAAAAAAAAAAAAAAAAAAAAAAAAAGGAGAGAGGAAAAAAAGGGTGGGGGAGAGGGAAAAAAAAAACAACTTTTGACAAGATTCACCCTGAATTGTTAGCACCATTAGCAGCCATTATTAACTTTCTTCAGTCTGCCTTTGACCTCCCGATTATATAGTGGCTTTCTCCAAAGCACGCCAAATAAATCTGAATAAAGCTGCTAGGAAGGGCTGAAAAAATGCAGTTGCAGGGGGGTGAAGAAAAAGCAAAAAAAAAAAAAAAAAAGCCCCCTGAATTCTAAACAAACAAACAGATCCCCAGCACGCACACACACAAAAAGTTCTTCCTTCAAGCAGATCTCTCCAAGGAAGCAGGTTATCTTGGCCAGCAGAAATCCTCGTTAACACATCTCCCCACAGACAGCCATCTTAAACTCCTACCTCTCCTTATTTCAGTCCCGATACTTGCTTTTTGTGCTTCTCCCTCTGTGTGTGTGTGTATGTGTGCATGCATGTGTGTCTGCTAATTCTGCACCTTCGCAAACACTGAACCTATTCGCAGAGCCTGCTCATTGAAAAAAAAAAAAAAAAAAAAAAAAAAAAAAAAAAAAAAAAAAAAAAGCCAGCTTTGTGTGCAGTGGATCCAGGAGGGGGGAGAAAGAGAGAGGGGAGAAAGAGGGAGAGAGGGAGAGAGAGAGAGAGGGAGGGAGAGAGGAGGGAGGGAGGGAGGGAAGGAAGGAGGGAGAGAGAGAGAGAGAGAGAGAGAGAGAGAGAGAGAGAGAGAGATAGCCCGTGAAAAATCTCAACTGCGTGATCCACCAAAGGAGAAAAAAGTTTTACTCTAGCTATTTCATTGTCTCCGCTACAATATCTTTGCGAACCGCAACAGCCAGTAATCCAATAAGACCATTGATTAGGCTACAATGATTCAATTCAAGCAAATGGCCTTGTGCAAAGAGCATGCTCCAGTCCTTCTTGTCACCTTGCAGGGCAGAAGCCCTCTTCATGCTTCTCTCCTTATTCATTCCTTTATGGGAAATGTAGAGCAAAAGGAGTGAAAGATGGCAATTATCTAATTGGACTATTAACAAACAATTCTCTGAGTGTGGCTGTCTGGCAGTGGTTCTTGGGTGAGGTGAAAGGCCACATGTTGCACTGGCCCCATTCACAAAGAGTTTGGGGGCCTGAGAGGGAGAGAAAGAATTTTCCCTGAGAATTTTTCACACAAATGGCGGTGTATCCACCAGGCCGGCTGTTCCCTGCCTCGTCCTCTGCCTGCCCGCCTGGGAATTCCGCCCACCTGGAGCAGGCAGGGCCGGCCGTGGGTCTGATAGCAGAGGGCAGGAGCAGAGCGGGGCTCAGCCCCACCGGCCTCATCCTGCCTCTGCTGCCCGAGCAACCTCGTCCCATGGGAGCCAGGCTCTGTCCGAGGTGGAGTAAGGGAGGGAAGGATCCACTGCTGGCGCCTAATCACCACAAACAGGGAATTCATGGCTGGCAAAAAAAGAACGGCGTGGGGGGGTGTGTGTAAAGAAGAGGGGAAAGGAAAGGAAAGGAAAGGAAAGGAAAGGAAAGGAAAGGAAAGGAAAGGAAAGGAAAGGAAAGGAAAGGAAAGGAAAGGAAAGGAAAGGAAAGGAAAGGAAAGGAAAGGAAAGGAAAGGAAAGGAAAGGAAAGGAAAGGAAAGGAAAGGAAAGGAAAGGAAAAAATAAGAAAAAAAGAAAAGGAAAAAAAAAAAAAAGATGTCAGTTCATAGGTACATTTCAGTGAGCTCTCTTTATTGGAAATCTCAAATTTTTGTCATTTTCCCGCAAATCACAGCATCATTTATTTATATTTCCATTGTCTGAAAAGTCAGATTGAGATTGGTGAGGTGTACCTAAGATCTTCATCAAACCCTCTCATTCCAACTACATTTATAGATACAACCAGACATGGAACATCCCCGTTATGGACCAGGTTTCATTTTTCCTTACAGCCAATGCATCTCAGTGATGTGTGGTGCTCTGTGTTATTAGTCCCTACTTGTATGGCAGTCATACCCAGGGGCCCCAAATGAAGCACAGCCCCACTGTGCAAGGCCTCATGCAGCTAAGAAAGAGTTCATTTCCTCCATGGATTTGGCAGTGCTGCTCAAGGGCCTGTTGGGTGACAGGATGCTCAGGAAACAGTGCATTTCAGAGAGATGTGGTCTTTCAAAGGGAGATGCAACAAGTGGATGCTGATTAGGGAAATTTTTTATGTGGCTGAAGTATAGGCTGGGCTTAGCAGGCCAGCTTTGTTGTGTGATACAGATAAACATACACGTGTGTGTGTGCGCAGACAAGGCACCATCAACAGTCCCAGCTGGACATGTCTGTTTAATGCTAAACAAAACAAAGTTCTGCTACAAACATTTTTACCTAGCAGATTTCATTTCAGACAGAATAGGCATAGTGATTCCCATAAAAGGTTCACTGTGAAATACAGAGGCAATTACAATTATATTTGCATAGGTGTGTAGGTGTATGTATGACATTTCCCCCCTTAGTTTTCTTTATGCTAATCTCTGTGCATAGGCCATAATAACAAACACGGAGCTATTGAACTCAATTACACTGTTTGAAGCAGAATATCAGGAGATTAAATATTATGTTTGTGTGATAATCTGTCTTCTTTTTTTTTTTTTTCACAAGCCCCTGATCCAAAGCTCGGTAAAGACCAGGGGAATTTTGTTCTACTTGTGCCATATTATGACAAATATATTTCAAGGATCTTTATGTCCATAGAATTCAGTGGTATGAAGAGGATTTTCCCAATTGAATCGGTTAAATTTTCTTTCACACGTTATGAACATAGCACTGTTGAAGGTCTGGAAATTCAAATAATGAGTCTAATCCTGCAGGAAACTTGTAGTGAGCAGACAAGCCTGTCCAAACACAGCTCAGTTACTTTAATTGAGGCCCGCTCTTCTGCAACAAATAGCAACATCCAGAAGAGTACTGGGAAAATCAGAATTTTACCCTTTACAAAAGCAATGTTTTCTTTAGTCCAGCAGTCACTAAATTTCCTTTCACCTATTCTCATTCATTTTCCCCCTCACAATATGCTTAAATCATTCTTGAATGTTATGTTCTTTCAGGACATTCTATGCCCCTCTCTTACTGTCATAATTTCGTGGATCTCTGTAGCTTCAGCACTCTCACATCCACACTCATGTGCCACTGGATGAACAGGTTAAAGGTTACTTCTTTTCCCTTCAAAAATGCTTAAAATGCCTTAGCACACTGCACAGGTGCTCCCTGGCTGTGCTTTGCTGTGTAGACCTTGCTGCTTTTCAAATTCAGTTTCATTAGTTTGCATTGGCATGTAGAAGATTGAAAAATCTGTTTCTCGTTAAGTGCCGCTATTTATATTATTTTTATCTCTATTTCACATACAGGAGAGATGTACATTATAGCTGCTACTTCTTAGGCTCTTCTTTGTTGAGGAAGGTAAAAGTTTCAAGCCAAAAAGAATGGTTCAGAGATCTTCTGTGTCAAAGATTTATCTTAGGGTTAAATAGCCCTAAGCAGATTTTTATTTCATTAATTTCCCTGATTATTTTGGTTCAGATTATTTGCTTTTGAGTTTACAGATGCCTTTGGCAAGGATCTATTAGGCCTTTTTTGGATACTTGTTTAGCACAGGGGATGTGAGCTGGTACCTTGGGGCTGAACAACTTCAGGGTAATTTCCAATTAACAGAGAGTATGGTGGTTACTCATAATGATACATGTGGTAATGTCAAGGAAGCCCTATGAAGAGACAAGAAAAACCTAATTTTGACTTACACCAATGTCACATTTCTCTTGGACAGGGAGTTCCTGTCCAGTGTGAGCGACACTGCCAGTGCAGAAGTTTTTCATCAAGATGAAGGTTCACCAGAAGGTTCTTCTTTCCCACAAATCTCGTGATATGCTGACCAACAGGAACATTGGTCACTTTCTCAAAACAAAGTGCACAGCATAATTAACAACTCTTTTGCTTTTGCAGTTACTTGCTGCTGGTGAGGAAATTTCCTTACAACAGAAGATGAACTCCGGAAATTTCAAAATGTTCATGCTCTGTGTTTTTAGGGGACATTTAGAAGGCATGTGCTCAGCCCCCTATTGCAGACAGTGATTTATTCTGGTGTGAATTGCCTTCTTCTCCTATAAGTGAGTCTGGAAAATGAACAGGGAGCAGTATCCTTGAGGAATAGAATTGTGTTTTTATCTGGAAACTTTACACTGCCTTTGAAGGAAAGGATTGAAGTCTTTGACTCAGTTCTGCTCTCTGTGTGAAGTGGAAGGTAAGGTTTGTGGTAGTCTGCATGGCTAGAAACAGCTCTAATTCCACTTTCTCAGACTTTCCAAGGACTGATGCTCAGGGTCATTTGTATTTTTCAATGGCACGTGGGTCCCTGGATCATGACATAAAAGATGTACATGGTGTAATTTATGTGAAATTAAATGTCACAGGCCCACAAGAAATCTAGTGGGTACAACAGCAAGAAAAAGAAAACTCTCTGCCTTGTAAGTGGGCAACAACAAATATTGGTATGAAATTGGGATGTAGCGGTTTCCAGATATGCTTCATTGGCTCCCAGGCAGATGTTGTGTTCTTCATGCCAGTGCCCCATGTACTCCTTCTGTTCTGCAAGACAGCTGTTTAAAATAAATGGGTGCACCCAGAGATCTGTTTAAAATAAAGCATCAGATCCAGACAATCTAAGTTAGTCCTTGTAGCTGCTCCCTTCCCATGCTTTGCTGTGCTCCTGATTGCCAGCCTGGTGCAGAATCCTGCACTAGCTGCTTCTAAATTTTCCTGCATGCTTTGGCAGTAATTGCAGTATTGTCTCTTCCAGATATTAAACTGAACACATTGGCAGGAGTCAGCAGTGCTGTTCTGGAGGCCAGTAATAATGAGCATGGGTATCACACATGTATCATGACTAATCATGTTGTGGTCATTATGAGATGCTCCTTACAGTTATCAGTCTGGGCAGTGGCTTATTACAAAGCTTTATTGCCTGTATCATGCCCATGGCATATGCAAGGCATCTGAACAGGGCTGAGACAGGATTCCTCCCATGAGGGAAAACTGTGATTTAGGAGGAAATACTGTTTGTTCTCTGACAGCAGACTGAGAGCCTTTGGTTTCAGCCTCACCCATGTCACTGACTCCCTCTGTACTCACCAGTACCTGAGCACTCAAATTGCCTCTGCCTTCATTTCACCCTCTCCTGAGAGGGGAGTGAGCTTTACCAGCTTGCCTTGAGCACTCATGAGTATTTACCACCTCAAAAGCTGTTAGACCATGAGCCTTTACTATTGGTGCTAAAACTCTCACAATCCTATTTTTTTCACAGAGCTAATAAAAGCAAGCTTGAAGGTTTAAACAAGAGGAGATGTTTGCAAAGGTGACGTGTCCAGAGTAGTAAATGTGAACTGTACTCTTTCCAGTACTTGGAGTTTTAACACTGAAGACCCTTGCAGCAAATAAGAAAAAAAAAAAAAAAAAAAAAAGAAAAAAAAAAAAAGAAAAAAAAAAAAAAAAACAATCAAATTTTGATTTAAAACCATTTAGTTCTTTGATTTTGAAAGCTTAAGTCAGATCAGATTGAACACCAAGAGTGTCTCAAAATCTCACAAGCATGGTTCCAAGGATCCAGGGAAAGCTGCAGAGAGAGTCATGTTGGGGTGATGTGAGAGATTGGAAACTGTCCCTTCACTCTGGGGTGAGATAAACTCTGACATCATCCTAAGGCTCACCCAGAAGGCATCCAGTAAACTTGGTTAAAATCTTCCTGAAATGGTTAAAGTTTGATTTTTTTAATTGCTGTTTTTACTTTATTGTCATGCGATTACTTTATTCCCCATACAGAAATGGAAAATGTCAACAGCAACCACAAGGGCAAACCACAGACAAAATCAAATCTCTTCTGGAAAGGTTTGTCTACCTGGATCTCTTGGTTACATCTAATAAATAAGAGCCTAAACAGAAAATTATTGAACTGTGGGGCTTGAAGGCTCGCTCATAACAGAAAGGGAAACACAGTCACATTTACAGGAAATTTTTGGATTGAGTACGTAGCTTGAATGCTGGCAGGATTTTGTTACCCAGAAGACATCAGTATTTCAGAGGCACCCCTGAAGATAATGATTCAGTATAGTTCCTAACATTTTGTCATGGAAAATGATGGAAAAGATAGGCAAAAAATGAGTGCACTTTGGCTTGTTAACACCCATTGGAGATTGTGGGTCATCTTGGGATGAGTTCAGTTTATGGTGAATACATTGCCTGATGGATTTAAACACACTGGGAGGGTGAGCAGCACGATGGCAGACAGCTCTGAGCATGGCTAAATGAAAAGTAATGTAAATCATCAGTGATTAACTGTATAGCTCGAATAATCTGAAAAGCCCTGAATTTCCTGCAATCTCTGAGGGAAAAGAACCTGTACCAGAAGTCATCAATGTCTGATTTACCTCAATCTGTAGCAGTGGCTTAAAAAAAACAAAAACAAAACAAAACAAAACAAAACAAAAAAAAAAACAAAAAAACAAACAAAAAAAGAGGTTGTTTGGTTTTATTGCATAAAGATAGAGCAGAATGCCAAAAAACCATCAGGATAGCTGGTTTATGCCAGATAGCAGGATTATGACATAATTACTCATTAAATCTGTGTTTATTCTTTTCATCTTCTTCTCTCTTGAGCTACATAGTAGAGTCAAAAAAATGTTCAAGAATTTAACAGAAATAGTTATAGTGCTGCTAGGAATTAATACACAAGTCACGGCAAAGAATGGAATTATTTTGATGAGAAGAAGATGAAAATGGAGCTGATTGTGGAAGTCAAAATTCTCAAGCACCAAACATCGGACTCTCTTTTTATTTTGTCACATAAGAATAAGCATCAGGTTAGATTTTAAACCAGCAAATTTAAGAATTTTAATTTAAGAAATTTAAGAAGGTATCTGAAAGACTGGTGGCATTGGGTAGGAGAAAGCTACAGTAGTACAATTGGGATAGCAGTTAACATTGATACTAAATGTGGGGGACAGCTCAGAAGTGGGGTTTTGTAAAGTCAAGCTTGTCAAAGTTTGGCATGCTTTAAGTTTCTTCAAAGCACAGGCAAAGACAAGGAGGAGGAGAGCAGTAATAAGAAGAAATCTTTTGCATGGGTGCAGTCCCACAGATTCCCTTGACAAAGGGAAACAAAAACTTGGAAACCAAACTCCTTGGGCATCTCTGTGACGGGAGGTGCATTCCCCCTCTGGGTGCACAAGAAGGATGATTTCTTATGTTTTCCAGTTCCTAGAAGGAGATAACCTAGGTCAGATAAGATGATCCCACCATCGCTGGAAGTGTTCACAAAAATGTGGGTGGGGCACTGAGGACATGCTTTAATGAGGAACATTGCGCTGGTGCTGGGTTGATGGTTGAAGTTCTTAAAGGTCTTTAACAATTCTATGATTTTAATACATCCTCGAGTCCAGATCTTGCTGCCTAAATTCCAAGACTCACTTTTGTGTGAAAGGAGCAGTAGTGGGCACATAGCAGTTTCATTGTCAGGCAGAAACACTTCGGTCAGAATTCTTTTGGGGGCAATTTTTACCCTATCTCCCAGTTTCCTATTTATGAATATAAAGGAGTTTAGGTGTAGTTATAATTTTGCTTTATCATTTAAGTAACAGAGAGATACAAATCTCAAATAATAATATGTTTTGAAAGACTTGGGAATTACTAGTATATTGATTATCTATTTTTATTGCTAGGATGTTTCTACCATTGAATAGCACAAGAAAAGAGAAGTTACATTAAAACCATCAGGAATCTCTGTATCTATTCGTGCTCTTGATGGATTAGATGCCATGCAAAAATTTTGAGCATTCTTTAAGTTTTTAACAACCTGAAACTGACTAATTAGATAAGAAAAGAAATACAATTTCTTTTATTTTTATAGATGGAAGAAATTATTATTTTTACTTTATTTTATTGTATAGAGGGAAAAAAAAAAAAAAAAAAAGAAGCTCAGAGAATGCTATGCTTTCTCAGTTGTGCCAGAGAGACTGAGTGAGATCCTCTGGGAAGTACAAGACCATCCACCAAGAAAAAATAATATTCAGAAAACAGAAGTGTTAAACAGCAGGGAAGCTGAATAACTGCCAAGCCCCCATTGTTGAATTCTCAGGTGTAGAAATGATGCCACCCACTCCCTGCCCTTTAATATGGCACAGACAGCATCCGTGTGATGTCTGGCTGTGAAGCACAAACATTTGGCAAGATTTTAAAATGTTGAAACACTTACTGACATCCCCACGTGCCAGGTAAGAGGAGGCAGGTGAAGGTCCAACTGTGCCAACCTTTCCCAGTTCAGGAGAAGGCACAGCTCTGAGGGCTTTGCCACAGGGCTGAGGTGCTACTGATGTTATTAAATTGCTCTTGACTCACTCCTGTCATATCAGGGTCAGTTCCAATGACTTCTCAGTTAGCAACCTACTGCCAGCTTAGTATATGAAGCTGTTTCATGCAATTTTGTGTCTTGGTTTTATCTTTTTTGTCTGCTCTACCTCCATTTCCTCCTAATGAAGAGCAGAATTGGACCTTTTGGTGTCTGCATCTTTTATTTCATGGGAACTAATTCACTATTGTTTTGGCAGTGTTCCCACTGCTGTCAATGGGAATTATGTACTTTGAAGGAGAATGAGGCCATAACTGTTTAAGAATTAGGCTATTAAGATGGGACAAGGATTTTTATTTTTATGTAGCGCATTACATATGAAAAATCAAAACCACTTTGTGGAGGAAAGTGATAATAGACCGTACTTCACAGGGTTGTTTGGAGTGGTGCTCTGATACAGAAGGAAAAGGACAAATGACTGTACAGATGTGTAAAGAATAGCAGAAGAGCTGCACATTCAAGGCAATAAAGCAGCCAGCAAGTTTCCTGGCAGAATAGACATGGCAAAGGGGAAATGGAAAGCTGAGCTACCGAGAAGTGCTAAATGTCAGCTGGGAAAAAAAATTAAGATATTGTAGAACCTCAGTCTAGAGTAACCACTCTGTTCCTCTCCTGCCAAACACAGGCCAGTGCCTAGCCTTGAACTAAGCAGCACAGGTCAGTGGACATTTACACAGCAGCAGTTTTCTCTCTGTTATCTTACCAGTTCATGCTTCTGCCACCTCCAGACATGAGATGTGTTGGGGAGGTGCTGTGTGGCACATGGGGCCATGTTGTCACATTGGTTCCTGTAAAGTCTTTTCAGCTGGGGAAAAGGACATCACCCACTTGCCCATGTTTGTTGATAGTGCCACACTGGCAGGTGGCTGTCGAGTTATGCTGCAAACCTGGGTGTCACGGGCAGCCCTGCGCCGTGTCGTGGGAAGACTGCTCCGTGTGAATAGCTGCTTCCTTAGCAGATGGAGTGGCAATTGTTGCATTGCGTGGGAAGGCCCAGGCAACAGTTCTTTCAGGCAAATGAACACCACATCTGGATTTCTTTTCATTTCATTATGTTCCCACTCTTTGAGTACCTCCCTCCCATCCCCTTCCTTTTAAATGGGATCTATCCAGTTGCCCGAATCTGACAGGAATAAAAGGCTGCTTGCCTTGCAGCCCTTTCCACAGCCACAGCTTGTGCAGCAGGATGTTTCCATGTAGCTCTGGCCCTGCCAGGAGCAGGGCAGGCACAGCACCCTGCCCCTCCTGTGCTCAGGGGTAGTGGGAGCCGCAGGAAAAACCAGAGCAGTGCTGCTGTGTCTGACCACCAGCCATGACTCTGCATAAGCTGCAGTCACCGAAGTAGTTGAAATATAGATGAGCCCAAAGGCTGTCTCTTCTTCCACGAGGAATCTCGGGAGACTCCAGAGACACGGCATGTGAGGCACCTCCCTGCCTGCCTTCCACCCTGCTGCCTGCCAGGCACACCCCGGCTGCTCTGCACGGCTGGGTGCTGACCCTTCTGCTGGGCTGGGGGCTTGCAGAGCCTGCCTGCAGCAGGGCAGGCGGGCCAGGCCGAGCAGGCAGCACAGACCCTGCCAAAGGAGTCCTTTAAGCAGATGGAGTGTCCAAACAAAGCCATCCGACCCCAATGCATTGCACAGAAAAGGCCATACAGATGATCATCCCTTACAATGCACTGGGCAATAAAGCTCAGCTTCCTCAGCTTCATTCACTGGGATGATTTTGCTGCTGCGCTTTCATCTGGGGCTCAGTCATCCAGAATAGCAGAGCTCATTCTCTGAAATGTTAAGAAACAGTTGCATAAAATTGCTGTTTGATCAATTTGATCTCTGGAGCATATGGAAAACTCAAAGAAACATTTTTTTGCCCAGGCGGGTTTGCAATCAATATTTTTTTTCCACTTTTATTTTTTCAATAGAAGCAGCTTTCAACATTTTCTATTATCAAATCCTTGTCCAAGCATTTACTAGGCAACCGAGGTGAGATAAAGGAAATGTTAATAGTCTTCATTTTTGCAGAGGTGAGGTGAATCTTGAACAGGTGAAGCAACTTCCTTAAAGTGGGATACTGAACTTGTGGCACTGGAGAGGTGCCTTGCAGAGCTTTGTGGCTCAATTCCATGTTTGCAGAGCTTTGTGGCTCAATTCCATGTTTGCAGTGCTTCTGTCCCAAAGTCCCAAGTAAAACCAGTCAAACAATATAGACTCATAGCAGTTGAAATAAACCATATGAATAATTAAAAATTATTTCTATGGCCTTGGGATTTCCCTATTCAACCTCTTTGAAAGTAATATTCTAATGTACCATCCAGCAAGAATCATCTGCCTCTATATACAAAATTTAAGGTCTGCTATTGAAATGAAATGGAAATAAAACAGTCAATGAGTTCCAATACAGCAAGCCACTTAAGTATGTGTTTTTCTTTAAACACATCTGGAGCCCCATTGACTTTGACAGGGCTACTCATATGCTTAAAGATAAGCCTGCTTTTGTTGGATTATGGCCCTGAGGATCAGAGTGCTGGGGGAATCATTTTCATGCTCTCCAGAAAGGGCTTTAAATCACTCTTGTTTAAGAAGAGCTAACTGGTTGGATGTAAACACACCTAACAAACCAATAGATCAAGATTAACTTTTATGCTGAGCCACTTGACATCTCTAGAAATTACTTACTGTTGAAGTTTGGTCCTTATAGAAAATAACGATCCAATTATTTTTTAAGTGAAATAGAGTTGAAGGAAAACCTTGATACCTCCACTTGGGAGTTTTGTTTAAAAAAGGAAAGAAGGAGGACTGAGACATAGCAATATTAAAGGGAATGCAGTGTGCATGACTGAAGGACAGGAGAGTTAGGGGGATTATTGGATTTCAGCTCCTGAAAGGAGAAGCAGTGTGGTACGTACTAGGACTTTGCTGCTGGTTTTGCTGTTTTGCTGGTGAGGCTCTGAGATCAACAAAACACATGGGCAGGAGGACAACATGGCCCTAAAAAATAGGTTGTCTTGAGTACAGTATCTTTCATTTGTAGATGTTCAAGAGCATAATGCAAAGTCCTTGTAATCAGTGGAATTGTTCCCACTGACTCTGAAAAGCTTCACTTTGAGCTTGGCACTGCTCATCTCACCACCCAACACAGGCACTCTGCTCTACTCAGGTGTGTGGATCTGGACAAGTGAGCCCTGCCCATCCCCCTGGAAGGTGCACAGGCACCAGGGCTGAGATCTTGCCCCTGGCCTTGACACACACAGCCCTCCACTTGAGAAAAAAATGTGGAAACAGCACTTGTGTCCCAGGGTCTTTGTCTTTTTTCACTTCCTCACAGCTCATTGCAGGTTGTGGGGCTCTCCACATGTGTGCGGTCTCCATTTGTGGGACAGCAGAGACCAGCTTGGTCCTTAGGGTCTCAGGACTGCAGTGTAGGTGCAACCCATGCACTTCAACTCAGTCCTTCTCAATTGGCCTTGAAAACATAATAAAAAACAGCAGTAGACAGTGGGGTTTTGTTGTTGAGGTTTTTTAAAGCAAAAACCAGAATTGCTAATACTCCACGAAAACATTGCTTTTTAAGTGTTGCCACCTCTGCTCTGTGCCTCATTGGAAGCCTGGATGGGAAAAGCAATGGGAAATGCAGGATAAGAAAGCACCACCATCTAGGCCAAGCACAGCAATATAACATCACTCCAGCAGTAATGACAATGGAGAAGGAATAGAATGCTGTCAGGGAATAATGGTGTCCTGCTGGCAGCTAAATATGAAAGCCAAAGCAGAGACATTTATAAAATAAACAAGCATCAGGGAAGACGAGACTTTTATTACAGAGCAGGAAATAGTGATCTTTAACAATGGTCCATTTCAGTTTCTCTCATTGTTACAGAAATAAAGTGGTGTAAATGAATGCTTTGTCTCATGTATGATTTATTGTTCCTCTGGCAATTACTGGACTGCATTCAGTCTGGTCTAGGGGAGGGAATTGCACGTCATCTGACCAGAGGGCAGCTTGTGGGGGACCATGGTTTGTGTCCAAGCCTCTGACCACCACCAAAAGCAGCAGGCCAGGCTGGCTCACATCGACACACCCATGAGAGGTCTCACATGACGACAGAAAGCTGCCCTGCAGCACCGTGACATCATTTTGGTGGCAGAGCCTGGTTAAGCAGATTCTGCACCTCACCCCTGCAGATCCTCCTGCTGTGGCTGCTTGTCCCAGTGGTGCCAGCTGAGTAACTGCTTGAGGAAGCAGATGGAATAAAGCAACACTGGAAAACGGCTGTGTCCCCCCCAGCTGGAGTCCTCACCGTCACTGTTGTATCAGCTGCACAGACAGGGACACCCGGCAACTGCTGGAGGGACAAGCACAGGGGGTTACAGTGAAGATGGAGAAGGGGCCAGGAGATCCCTGTGTAAGGAGTAATTTTACCAGAGAGAGGGTGAGGCGGACCATACCCTTCGTAAGAGGGTAAAATTACATTGAGACTGTGACATAAAATGTACTACCCTGACACAGAAATCTCCCACATGCTGCCATACCATACATTTATTCTCTGTGGGGTACCAGCTCTATGTAAATGTTTCATAGAGGAAACAGCAGAGAAAGCAGCTTGGGGCAAATGCAAACAAATTTCCAACTTCTCCTGTCATTTCAGAGGAAAAAAAATGAATCTGCAAGAAAGATTTTGCTGTTTGCCATCAAGGTGTCAAATAAGGGAAAAGAAAAAGAGCAAGAATTTGGACATAAATAAGTAGTCAAAGTGCTGCCTGGAATGAAGCCTGAGCTAAACTCACACTCTTTTATTAACATTCTGTAGGGAAAAAGACCCCCAAACAAACCCCAAAACTCCCACGTTAAAAACATGGTAAGGTCATGGTGACAGGAGTGCAGATGAAGAAGAGAGAACACATATTTAGGTTGTCAGAGGGATGTGTGACTTATAGCAATTGGATAACATGAAACATAAAGAAAGAAAATAAAGCTGACCATCAGAAAACATTTCTTAGCACCTCTTTTTTAGTGTATTTTCACGCTTTTCTGAGCTATCTGTCAGTATAACAACCTCCGGAGACTGCAGAATAATTCCTACTGGCTATTTTTAAATTTAAAGCTGGACTAAAAACTGTAAGAAAATGCTGCTGAGTGAGGATAGATTAAATAGCCTAATAGACCATTTTCCTTTCTAATTTCCATTAAGGTGATTAGCTGAAATGTTGCAGCATATTAGCGAAAAACACTGGAAACACTGTCATAATGTGGATCCAGTATCCTAAACTAATGTTTACAGTAATAACAGTGATATAAAAATACATCTCAGGTATTTTATTATTCTAGTTAATGCCTGAGAGAATCACCATCTTCAGCACATGCACCTTGCAACACTCCCCAGGAGAAGAGATTTGTATCAACTCCTTAATAAGAAAAGGAGCAAATATACACAGGGATTTGGTTGTCTGGTGTGCTAGGGCAATCAGGAAAATTAATCTGAATTAACTGAAGCATGAATTTAATTTGGATCCTTCTGCCAAGTTGCATTTTGCACATAATCCTCATTCAGAAGGGAAGTGTCTTCCATTGAGTGCAGAGTATCAGGCTCTCGCCGCGTACCTGTTGACACCGATACCCATTAGCAGTTTACAGTGGATTAGTTGCACTGTCCAGTGACTATTAAACTGAGAGTTTGTTTGCATTTTTCTATTGCTTATGGTTTGGCGGGCAAGCTGCCAAGCATTTTAAAATTAACTACACAAAACCATCACCACCTCGACGGTGGGGAAAACAGAATCGAGAGGGCTTCGTTGGGTTCCCCGGTCCTGGGGAACCATAACTCCCACAGTATCGTTCAGATGGCGAGGGGCCAGCTAGCTCGAGAAACTGCGTCAGATTTGCCTGTTAAATAGATTACGGGTGTAAATTAAAATGACTAACAGCCTTGAGGTAATGGGCAGAGTTAGTGCTTTCAAATAACTTCTCTTGTTAAGGTAATACTCTCAAGTACCTGCCGCACAAGCCCCGCCAGTTTACCTGCCCCCCTCATTGCGGTGCTCCCTGCCCTGTGCGGCAGGAACGGCTCTTTCTCTCCCTGAATCCCGCTGCATCGGGCTCCAGCCGAAGGAAGAGGATGCTTTAAGGAAGTTGTTCATTGGGAAAGTGGCGTTCGAGGCTTGGTGTTTATAGCTTTGTTTTAAACTGCGGTGAATTGGCACTATGGAAGAAAGAAAAAAGGAAACGGGAAAAAAAAAAAAGGAAACGAAAAAAGAATAAGAATAAGAAAAGTGAAAGAACAAGAAAAGGAAAAAGAAAAATAATAAGAAAAAGAAAAAGAGGAAAAATGGAAAATGAAAAGAAAAAGGAAGACAGAAAAAAAGAGGAAAAGAAAAATAAATTAGAAAGGTAAAGAAAAAGAAAACGCGAAAGAAAAAGGGAAGGAAAAATAAATAAGAAAAATTGCTGAGTGGAAAAAAAAAGAAAGGGGCTAGACAAACAAAAACCTGTTCTGCAGTGTCGGCGATGCCGCTAAGCCCGGCTGCTGTCGGGGCAGGGAAATGCCCAGGGCCGGCGCGGGGGGCCCGGCAGGCTCTGCCCCGGCCAGGGGCGAGCGGCGGGCGCTGTGCCTGCCGCACGGAGCCCGGCTCTGGCCCGCCGAGCGGGCTGCGGGAGGCCAGAGGCGACGGGGAGCCGAGCCCGGCCACAGCCAGCGCGGCCCCGCTGGCCCGGCCCGGCCGCCCTGCCCCGGCTCCCGGGCCGCCCTGCCGAGGGCCCGCCCGGCCGCGCTCCGGGCCCGGCCGCCCGTCCCCACGGGGCACCCGCGGGCCCGCCCGCCGCGCTCTGTCCCTCGCGAAGGGGCCGGCGGATCCTGCCCCGCCGCCGGGATTTCGCAGCCCCGCTCGCCGGGGGTCGCCGGGGTACCAGGGCGGACCCCCCCCCCCCCGCCAGCCGCCCCCGGCCCAGCCGCTCCCGGGCGGGCGGAAGCCGCAGAGGTTTCTATTCAGGACCTAGGCACAATGGGGAAACAAAACCCTTTTTTACCCCCTTTTTTTTCGTGCGTGCCACCTCCCAAGATGGAGCGGGATTAGGGCTGCGAGTCCCCTGCACACGCGGGGATAGGTTCCCTGCCTCTCCCCGGCCGGGCTCGCCCGCAGCTCCGCTCCTCTCGCTGGCCCGGCCGGGAACCACCGAGTGCAGCGAGGAACACATCTCACAGCACCTTGGGAAAACCGTGGGCTTGCGTTTTATTCAGCTGAGGGGAAACTAGGAATGAGGAGATAAATGTCAGATTGAGTTCGTAATTTTTCCTTTATCTCGTTGTAGAGTAAGAGTATAAAGCATGTTTATCATGAACAGGAGAAGAAGGAAAAGAAAAGAGAGAGAAAGAAAAAGAAAGTGCAGAAAGGGAAAAAGAGAAAGAAAAGGAGGAGAGAAAAGATAAGAAAGAAAGATAGAAAAAGAAAGGAAGAAAGAGAAAGAGAAAGAAAAGAGCGCAGGAAAAGGGGTAAAAACGAGGAACGATGCTTTAACGTGCTCTTTGACAACTGAAATGAATTAATTTATCTTGATCAAATACAATTTTAAGGAGGTTGGCGAACCTCCATGGCACATTTTATTCTCTCGATAATGTGTCATGCACGTGGAAGCACAACTAAAATCTGTTTGCGTGGTGGTGGTCTGTTATTTGGAAGTATTGCCTCACATCTAAAAACCCACTCTGATATTAAACAGTTTAGAATCACTGAACAATTAAACGGATTTTTATTTATTTTAATAAACTTTTGTCAGTTTTCCGGTTTCTTTAAAATCTTTCCCTGTAATGATTGGTCGAATTGTACCTCAAATGACAGATGATTTTCAAAGATTTGCCTTTGTTTTATTTGTTGGGGGGGTTTTCCTTTATTTTTTTTTTCTTGTTTTTTTTTTTTGTTTTTTTTTTTTTTTTTTCGCATAGTCGGTGTCCGGGCTGGTTTCTGAAAAGCAGAAAACACTGAAATTTCTTTTTTTCTCATATTTTCTCGATGAAATTGTTTTCTTGCCTGTCGTCGACGGTCTTTGGGTACCACAGCACGGGGAGCGTGGCGGAAGATAATCGAACGGAATAACCGTTCATCTTTCGTGTAAAGGAAGGAGAAGTTATATAGAACAAACCGAATCGCGCCATCAGATGCTGCAGATAATTTATTCGTGCCAATTCGGGAGTTCGATGGTGCCGTCCTGGGGGCCGAGCGAGAGCGCAGACACACAGCACGGGCGCTCCCCCGCACCTGGTCCCAGCGCCGGCTGACGCCTGGAAACCGCCTTTTGTTTCCAGGATTTTACACCGGAACTTCGCCCACCGTTTTTGTTATTTTACAGGTGGTTTGGAAACCCAGAATAAACAGAGAGTTCCGCTCCCCACAGTCGCTTAACCACAGCCTCTCCGCAAAGGCAGCTTCGTGCCTGCTTGCACGGGCGGGCGGTGGTTACACGGAGAGACCCTGCGGGCCGACAGCCACAGCCCAGCCACGCTGTCCTGCCCCGGCCCGGCCCGGCCCCGGCCCGCCCCGCTCCCCTCGCCGCCGGCGGAGGAGCCGCTGCTGCCCGGCCAGCGGCTGGCTGACCGCCGTCCAGCGGGGAGTTTTCCGTTTATTTCCTTTATTTTCTCCATAGGCTTGGGCCACCCCTCGCATCTGCGGGCCCGGCCAAGCACACACCGGGGCGGGCACACATCGGGGCCGGGTGCACATCGGGGCCTGGTGCACATCGGGGCCGGGCACACATCGGGGCCGGGCACACCCCGGGTCAGGCAGACAAGGGGCCGGGCACACCCCGGGCCGGGCACACTCCGTGCCGGTTCGCGGTGCCCGGCGCGGGGCGGGCGCATCCCCTGGAGCCGGTGCCTCTGCGTCCAGAGCCGCCCGCGGCTCCGCGCCTCTCCTCGGACACTCCCCGGTACAACCAGCAGCGAAGCCACGAGGCAGCAAAGCCACGCTTGCGCCCTTTCCCAACTCTCGGAGCTGGGAAACTCAAAAGCCAAAGCGGAGAGCCCCGGCCTTGGCGGGGGCAGGCGCGGCTCGGAGCCGCAGCCCCGCCGGCATAGCGGGCAGGGGCCCGGGCGCGGAGCCCCCGAAGGGTGAACCCCTCTGTCCCCCGCCCCGACTGGCCGGGGCTCAGGCGGCCCCAGCTCGGAGGGCGCTCAGACCGGGCAGCGGCCCCGTCCAGGGCACCCGGGCTCCGCGGGGATGCCGGGCGAGAGCTACGCAGTCGGCGCCTTCCTCCTCTCCCGTTCCCACGTCGCCGTCGCCCCGCCAGGCAGGGGTGACACTCCGGTTGCTACTGCCTGCTCTCACCCTCTCTGTCCCCCTCGACGTCCCCCAGAGCCCGGCTCGCCCGCGGCGTTCGGCGCTCCCGGCAGCGGATGCTGCGGGCTGGGGACGGCACAGCACCTTCATTCCACAGCCGCAGCAGCGGGGAGTGCAGGGGACAAGTGGCAGCACGACATCCCAGGGGTTACATCCTTTCCCTTTGGCTTTCAGGGATCCTTAGAAACCTCGCTCGGGCATGGCAGCGAGTTTTTACTGGAGCTGCACAAGTGCCTCTCTTTTGGGCAGAGTGAGGGTCCTTCCCTCACCTCTCAGGTCAACTTCTGCAGGTCTGTCTGCTGGAATGTCTAAATGCAGGATAACCTCTTTCTTCCCATTACATGCACACGAAGTGTGGAGGAAAGAGGATGTTCCGGAAGGGATGAAGCCACTGGATCCATCAGAAGGTCAAGAAGAGCATTTTGCCCCAGCCTGCCCTCGCTGCCAGCAATGTGGGTACCATGCTGCACTCTCCTTGACTAGGGAAGTAGATTTGCTGCCTCATTCCTTGTATTAGAAGCAGCCCTCTTGCTCTCCTCCAGCCCAGCTCATTTCTTCCCTGGCAGAGCTTCTGGGCTCGATAATTTTGTTCCCATTGGTCACAACCAGATGAGAAGTGAAAAGCTTCCTTCACACCTTCAAGGGGGCACTGTCAAGGTTCACTGACAACTTGGAGGAGATGGAACCCTCTTGTCCCCACCCAGGAGGACACAGAGATGCAAGCAGAGACACAGGCAGGCCTTTCCCATGGCTTGAAGACTGTGCCCTCTTAGCTGACCCACTGGGCTTTGCAAGGAAACAGCACTTTTCCTCCCAGCAGGGATCACCACCCTGCCTTGCACATCTCAGCATGGAGATGTGTGTATGTATGTGTGTGTGAGCATTCAGCTCTCCAGCTACCTCTGCCGTGTCCCCCATTCTATCCCCATCCCAGCTGGAATGTTGTAATATCTTTCAATCCTTTTACTCCTTGCTCCTCCCTTGGCAGGCCAAGACTGTAAGCTCAGATGCTGTTTCAAGGGGAGGAAGCAGGCTTTACCTTCCACCCCCACCACCTGTACCCTAGTGACATTCCCTGTGGGACCCACAGGCAAGGATCAATGGGAAGAGTGGTACCTGCTAGAGCTGTCCATTGTTTGGATGTCTGTATCCCAAATTCCTGTCAAAGTGCTCATGGGCAGAGACCTCAGCAGAAAACTCTAAGAGACATTCATTTCATTTCATTTCCTATCAGGAAGGGCAGCTCCCTCCCTTCCTTCCCCTGGGGATTCTGAGTGACAAGGATGAACGGAGAAATTGGGTTAATTCCCCAACACCACCTGTCAAAACATCCACAACCCCTTCCTAGCCCTTCCCACTATTGTGACATGGCAATGTTTCACTGCCTGGAGCTGTGCCTGGCTAAGGGAGAGGCTCTCCAAGACTTAGGGGCAATCCTGAGTGTGCACCTGGTGATTCCCATGCCCAGCAGTCAAGCCACAGTTGGCCACCTCACCAGGTCAATGAGAAGCCTGGCTAAAAGCCTGTGCTGGCTGCTTGTGAACACCGTGAGCACACAACAGGGCTGATGCTTAAAAGAAAACTTGTAAGAGAAAATAAGGTTATGATGGAAGTATGATTTATGGACTCAGGCAATCATTCATCATGGTAGTTCCTTAATCAAAACATCTTTACTCTTACAGGTGAGGGAGAATGCTGCAGGCACACTCAAAGCTGTGGAGAGTTTTCAGCCACACGAAATGCAGCAGCTCCTGGGAACCGTTGCTGCTCACACCACTTGGCTTGGGCTTCTCTGCTCTCCTTGTATTTAATATTCATGAAGACAGAGAAAAGAGAAGGGCTTGGAAGGGCAGAAAACATTGCATGTAAAGAAGAGAAGGAACTAAAAGAATTGTCTGAGTAAGAGGGAATGGTTCAGGTGCCATTTCCAGAAGACCTTGGGTAAGTGTCCAACGGGCAGAGAAACCAAACCCATCTGCCTTTCCCCTCCTCCCAAAAAAAGTGGGAATCCTCACCAATGTCACTAAATGGAAAATTTCTTTCTGACCCCAGCTGTACTGAGTCCACAGGTACTAAGGCTTTATGTGACGTGTTTTGGTCGTGGCTCTTCCTGATGTTAAGAACTCATTTCTAAACATATATCTGAAGGAATACAGATGAGGAAAAAAGAACTTGACCCCAAGCAAGCTAATCTCCACCTGCTCTATTAGGAACACCGGTGTTTTTTGTTAAGCATCAACAGGTTAAGAAATAAAATGCAGGCTTTAGAAAACTGTATTTAGATTTACAAACATCCTTGTAACTGGATCAACAGGCTATAATTAGAATTTAATAATCCAAATGGAGGAGTACTATGCCCGCTGCTTGAAAAATTGGAGCTTTTCTTTTGCAGTTCTGAATATTCAGCTCTGCAGATTGGACTCCAACTTGCTTGACACAATTACTGTCCTAGTGAGGTGTACACCTTACAAATAAGAACAATAAGATCAACAATAGTTGAAGTCTAATACCATAAACAAAGGAAATAATCAGAACACCTCTTGCCCCAGCGCAATCTGCACAACTGGGATGGCAAATTAGCATGGCTATTGGAAAAAATACACGAGGAAATGCTATATTTTATGGACTTTTGAAAAGGCGTTAAGGCTGAAAAATATATTACAGGCAATCCCATCAGGTGCATTGATGACTTTTAGATTCAGTCTTTGTATTTAATTCTAAGGCCTACATGGGCCAGGGGTGACACTCAGCACAATTGATGAATGGGGCAGAAAAAGACCTGTGTAAGCCAGATTCCCCTCACATTACATTCAAAGTATTTGTCCCAAGGTGTATAATTAAGCAAAGGTTAATCCAAGGGACTCAACAGGCTTGTGACAAAATGGAGACAGTCCCCAGCCTGTGCTGGTATCACAGGAGCCTCTGGCAGGACTCAGGCACAGAGCAGACCCCTGGCCAAGCCCCTGCCAGAGTCTGACTGCTCAGTGCTGCAGCTCAGGCCAGATTTCAGTCCCAGATATTTAAAGGAGGCCTTCCCTCTCCTTTTGCTTGCTAAGAAGGCATCAAAATGGATCACCCACCTGGCTTGAGGCAGGACTCCTTTCCAGTCATTGGCCAAGCTGGCTGAGGCAGGCCAGCTTACCAACAGAAGCTATGGTGCTGCCATCCGTGCCATCCGTGGCTTCCTGAGCGCCCCTGGGATCTCTGCTAAGTGAATGAAATAGTGGCTCAAAGGAAAGGGAGTACAAGCAGCTCTGATCCCTGGGCAAGAGAATGGACTGCAGAAAGGAAAGTGCTACTTAGATAAATGTTTTCTCCTCCACAGTTCTTACCACAATGATGGGTATATTTTTCCTATTTGATTTAGATTACGTTGAGAATTTTGTTTTAAAATTCATGACAAAAGAGTAGTTCATGAAATATTACATCTGTGTGAAAATAAACTGTGCATTATTAACTTTCATTTCACATGGTTTCATTTCCATAGGACAGGAATAATCAGAAGAGGGATTTGGCCCAGCCAGAAGGTGATTGGAAGGATACCCTAAGTCAAAAACTCAGTTGAGAGGATGAGACAGATAATCTCTAATGAGACCTTTATCTGAAAGAATATATATTCTCTAATCCATTTTAAAATTTTTACTTGATTTCTTTACATGCCCTGACTAATATTTGCCTTCTTGTAAGGGCTTGAAGTTTGCCAAAAAAGTAATGACTTTGTGGAGTGTTTAAAGGGACTTGAAGGTGAAAGTTTATGCATATCCAGTGAGCTAGAGGTGACTAAACCAGGTATAGTATGAGGATGAATGCTTCCCATTAGCGGGACTCTGAGCCCTTCAGGTGTTTCAGGAACACCCAAATTATCCCTAGGCGCTGATATGAGCCCTCAGTCTGCTGGGCTGGCTTGAAGAGGTGTAAAAATCAACTGATGGGAAGAGACACAGCTCCCTTTGAAGGTGTTTCTGAAGGAAATCAGGTGTGTTTCTTATCCCAGCAAGTGCCTGGGACATAGATAGTTTTGAAATGGGATCAGGAGCTGTCATTTTGGGGCTGTGGGAATTGCAGGGGACCAGCTGTGTTTCTAGCTCCTGCCTCCTGGGGCAGCAAGGGCTGTACCTGTTCTCATGCATATTTTGAGACAGAGCCATGCTCCAATTTAGGGACCTTGTAATTCAGATTCATCATCACTGCATGTGCAGAGCTGAAACTCTGAAACAGGAGGGGACTGGGGCTCCACTCCTGTGTGCCCAGGCAAGACTTGCCAGAGCAGAGTGGTGCAGCAGCTGCCTCTCCTTTCCCTGCTGAAACAGCAGCACTGGTGGAGAGGTTCTCTATCACTGGCACCAGCTCTGTGAGACAGGGAGGCAGCCTGGGAGAATGTCCTCTGTGTTAGTGGGGAGATCTGGCAAGGAGGATGTGAAAGATGCTCTTAAGCTTGGCAGGGAGGTAGACCTTGTAGGTTCTCATGGTGTCTCTGTTCTTTCATCTCATACTAGTTTAGAGATCAGCAGGAGTGAGCAAGATCCAGTGAGATTCAGGGGACAGTTAATGTTATAACAAACTCCAGGTTTTTATGGTTAAAACGACACTCCTCAAACCAGCTGGATGGCTGCACGCTATTCACCATAGCAATACTTGCAAAACTCTGTAAATTTCCTTTCTCACTCTCCCCCGATTGCTGGCAAAACCAGGGGCTGTTCTTTGGTGTGCTGCAAACAAGATCTCTAAATAAGCCAGGGTGCCCAGGAGAGCAATGGTGAGCACACAAGTGGCACGGTGTCTCCAGAGTACCTCACAACTATTCCAGGCAGCTGCCTGTCCTCTTGCTACAGTTTGCAGCAGATCGACTCCCTCAGAACATCCATCTGGTCAACTGACCTAGCACTGACAGATCTTTAAGTGGAAATCCATAAAACAATGTGTAAGGGAGATCACAAGTGATTATGTTTGTGTTTGTGGGTATTTGGTGTCAAGAATTCACCAGCATATCCACAGGAGCTCACTGATAGCACAGAATCTTAGAATCATAAAATGCCCTGGGGTTGGAAGGGGCCTTAAAGGCCAGCAAGTTCCAAAGCCCTGCCATGGACAGGGACACCTTTCACTATGCCAGGTTGCTCAGAGCTCCATCCAACCTGGCCTTGAGTTCTTGTGGGGATGGGACATCCAAAATTTTCCTGGGAAACCTGTTTTGGTACATCACCACCCACATAATAATGATTTTCCCCCGAATATTTAGTCTACACCTACTCTCTCTCAGTTCAGAGTCATTCTGTCTTGTCCTGTCACTCCATGCTTGAAGGAGAACATGCAGCTGTCACCATGAATGGTTCCAAGCACCACTGCCTTCTTGTTCTTCCTTACAACTTTATACCATTCATCTCACAGGCATGACACCTGTGTGCCCTCTCCACGCTTCTGTGATTGGTCCATACCCCCCAGAATTCCAGGTCTTTTTACCTTTAACACTGCTCACTGGAGCCTCTTAGGGATGAGGTGATTCCCAATCGCCACAAACCGTGTGCCTACACATGCTGTTGCAAAAATTCCCTCCCCATCCCTCTTGAAAATCCTGCCTCGCTTTCCAAAGGAGTTTGGACCGCAGTGAAGACATGCTGGAGAGGCTGGCTGTCAGCTGCCAGAGGTGCTGGCTGTCCCTCGGCGCTGCTGGCCGCTGTCCCAGCCCTTTGGGGTGCGGGCTCCCTGTGGGATGCGGGATGCGGGATGCGGCAGCGGCGGCTCCGCTCGGCCCGCGGGCTTCGAGCTCTCTCTGGCGGCAGCGCGGCGGAACTGGCGGCCGGGACGGAGCAGGAGCATCCCTCCTCCTGCTCCTGCTCCTGCTCCTGCTCCTGCTCCCTCGGCAAATTCCAGCCATCTCTCCTGCGACACAGTGCCGAAGGCGGATAGCGGGCACGCCGAGCCCGTGTCACCTTTCCCGGCAGGTGACACCCTCCTCGATAAACTCCTGTTTTTGTTTTTGTTTTTGTTTTTGTTTTTTTTCAAGGGCTTGGGAATTATTTCCTTGCCACGGAAATACCGTCTTCGGCTCAGGAAGTCCCCGACCTGCAAATTGCTGGGGGGTAAAAGATTACTCTGGGAAAACACCGCTCCAGCTTGCTTTGCCGTCCCACCCGTTCCCGAGCCGCTGCTGGTGCGGGCAGGGCTGGGCAGGAGCAGGACTGCGTGGATCCTGCCCTGCCCTGGGGTGGCTGCTCCGTGTCCCTGCGGCAGGGCAGAGGGCACTGGCAGAGATGCTCTTTGGGAATCGCTTTGCAACGGGGTTCTGCAAAAAGAGATGATTTTTGCCTAGGTGCCTCTCTTCATAGAATCGTAGAATGGCTGGGGTTGGAAAGGACTTTAAAGATCATCTGCTTGGAACTTCCCTGCCATGGGGAGGGACATCTTGAAGTGTACCAGGCTGCTCATAGCAAAATCCAGCCTGGGCTTGAACACTTCCATGGATAGGGCATCCACAACTTCCCTGGACAGCCTGTTTCAGTGCCTAACTATTCTCACACTAAAAAAAATCACCCTAATATATGACCTAAACTTACCCTCCTTCAGCTTAAAGTCATTCTCCCTTATCCTATTTTCACACAGGGTTTTTTGGGCTGCTTACCCATCCTTCTGACTATGCCACAATTCACCCCTTTTGGGATCCAGAAAAACTGTGTACAGAAACCTCATATAGCCCAAGAAAGCTAGAATGTTCACAATGGCTTATTAGGAAAAAAAAAAAAAAAAAAGAAGAAAAGCTAATTCTGCTTTCTTATCCATTAAACTGTGTTGCATGAGTTTAAAAGAAAGCAGAATCTGACCAAATTCTGCTACAATTCAGCTATATAAAGGCATTAAGTTGAATGCTTAATCGGTGTAAATGGCACATTTCTGCTATTAGTGTTGGATTGCAGACAACCTCAGTTTCAAATAAATGAACAAAAATTCTGGTCATTTCAGAAGGGAGAAAAAGATCCAGATCTACAAAGGGCACTTCCCAAGATACTTTTGCTTATGTAAACATCTGACTGCCAGGAAGAAGACAGGTTCTACATACTGTTGGAACAAAATTTCAGCAAGGAGGGCTTCTCTGTCCTTTGGCAACCCTCTCGTGCATTTGGAAACAAACCTCAGTTATGTCCAGAGCTCCTGGATCTGAGATGCCTCATCCAGTCTGCAGGAATTTGACCAGCAACACTGAAGCCAATCTGCTGGCTTGGTGAGCTCTAGAGCAGTGATTTTACTGACAAAGAGCAGGAGGTTTGGCTGGGCACATCTTGCCAATGCAGTTATGGCATCAATATTTTGTTGAGGTGTCCCTGGTCTGTCAGAGTTTGCTGAAGCAGTTTCTGTGTGTTCCCTGCTGGGACCCACAACACGTTGAAAGGAGAGGATGGGGTTTGTGCCCTTGCTCTGTGCTGTGCCTCTGATGTGGCTCACCAGCCAGAGAAGCTGATCTGCAAATGGAATGTGGTGTGGGTCTGTTTAGGGGCAAACATTTCACACAGCTGTTAAGGATGGACTTCTAACAAATTATTCAGCATTCTGATCAGATATTTCCTCTGGAAAGAAAGAAAAGGAAAGTTGTGGCATACAGACTGGCAGGTTTGGTGTGATACCCAACAGCTGAAGTGAGCTGATGCCATGGGACACTTGGGAAGAGATAAGAGCTGAGCAACAACTCTCAAAGAATGTGCAAGAGCACAGCATAGGGTGGCTGCCACTGCAGTTCTCCTTCCATCACCACTCAGGCTGGAAGAATGAGGAAATGCAGCAGTGTCCATAAGGTTTCTTGTCAGGAATCTTCATCTTGCTCCATGCTGAGGACTGCTGGCAGCTCCAATGTTTGGGGGCCCTGGATGTGAACACACCCTTTGGTTGAGATCTGGCTGCTGTGCTCCATCCCCCCTTCCCTCTTGTTGCATTAAGAGGGCAGTGATGGAGTGAAGGTTCTTGGTGCTGTAGGATGCAGGAGGCTGAGCTTCTCCTCACAACCTGCACTGCCAGCACTCATTAGTTACTTCATGGGGACTTGCAGCCACTTCCCGCCCTGCCTGCTTCCCCCTCTGTATGTGCACGACCTTCAGGGCTCATCTAAAATCTCCTGTATCTCTCAGCTGCTCAACATTTAATTTCTGATGTTTTTCTGGTGTCCTTTTGTTTAGACAAATGATAAATCCCTAAAAGATGTAACCTAAAGCCCCATCTCTCTGAATATGATGCAACCAGCTGGCTTTAGCTGCCTGGTGGGATTCAAACATTAACCCTCGCTGAACTTTTATTTATCCTGCAGCTGAGCTGCTCCACCCACACATCTCAAATTCCCAAGTGAGTCTGGAGAAGGCCAATGCCATTTAGATGGCTTTTTCCCGCAGTCTGAGCACCAGGCAGCAGCAGCAGTGGGCAGTCTGGGTGCCAGGCAGTCTCGGGAAGAACCCACAGTCCCTGGGTAAATCCACAGGCTTCATTGCACTTGGGGCCTGGGGCCCAGATGGCTCATTTAGAAGTGCTAAAGGATTTTTCCTTGTGGAGAAAAGGGTAAGAAGAGACTTCATTCCACGTGCAATTTTTAAAGACATTCCTCAGAGAAGGTGGGCAATTTTGCACACATTTTTTCCCAACCCAAAATATTTTGCAGAAGGTGCTTTCATAGTGTGGCCTTACTCATCGACCCAGGCAGGATCACATAATTGAGGAATTATGTCTTAAATTAATTAAATATGTGGCCCAGAACCTGAAAAAGTGTCCCCCACCCAGGTGGCAAAATGTTGTTTACTTGTTCACTAAAAAGCATCGAAGTGCAATTCCCATGACAGCTAAAACATTTAAAGGGCCAGAATTGCAAAGGGTAAGAAATTAATGGTTTATTAGCTGAAATGAGCGGGACAGGATTTGAAAGGTTCATGTATTCCTGCTCAGAGCTAAAGGAAATCAGCAGAATTGAAAGAAATTTGAAGACAAACGTCCATTCAATGTTGTCCCAAGGCACACCCATCTGTGAAAGTGTCTTCCACCCCTCAAATCCACAATGACTAATGAGTGGTAGGTTAATGGAGTTAAAACTCTTCTAAGATTACTTTACACAAAAGGGGAAGAGAAATTGCTTAGTGTCATTAGGAAAATTGGGATGAAAACAAGTGATGGAAAATTTAGATTGACACTCCAGAAACTCTGAGCCACTGACATGAAACTGTGCCCAATCTGATTGCCAGGCAGAGAGAGAGGAGGCAGAAAAAGAGGTGTCTGATTGTGGGCATCTTACAGACTCCTGCCTGTGGTTTATAAAGTGCCGTGGATGATTGAGGGTAGAAAATACTGTAAGCAGGATACTTTGGGGATTTACAGTCCTTAAGGACCTCGGAGATCTTCCAATGCATATTTGACCTCAATGTTATCTGTAATACTTGGCCAGTACTGCAGCCTACAAAGGAAGAACTTTTTATCTGTGTTCTCTTTGACTGAACTTGTATGTGACATTGGAAATAAGATCAACAGATTTTTTTTTTTTTTCATTAGTATTTTGCATGCTGAGAGTTGAGAGGGTCTGTGCCAGTCACAGAGACAGTCTCACAAGAATGCTGTTGGCTATCTATAGCTAAAAGTTTGTTTTCATATTTGGGGTTTAAGATTCCCCTCTTTCAAACTGTTTATGATGCCACATTAATAGTAATAAAGAATAAGCATTTTTAAAAGAAAAGTGGACATGTCACCTTGAATCTACATGGGTTTTTTGCCAGTTCAAATAAGTGCAGAATTGCAAATAAATGCAGTGTTGACATCAATCATGATGCTTAGCTTTCATGCAGCATATAATCTCACATACTCTAATGTTAATTAAATTGCTAAGAAGCAGCTTTCTGATCTCTCTACAGGGAGCTTGTTTGCCTTAAAATGAACTACTGTGCTGAGATAGTCTCCACTATACCAGCATTACGTTCACTACATTAACTCAGTAAAGACTTGGCATAAGTCTTGTAGCTGAACCTCAGTAATCCTCTTTGCTTATCTGGAAACCCAGGGCTCCTGCCCCGTGGGGTCTGACACTGGTGACTCGTGGTGATACCAACCTTTCTGCTTGTTACAACACCCTGAAATGGTGCCACAGCTTTCAAAGGAGTCATAAAAAGAAATGAGCAGCGAGGTGGATTTGTTTGCAAAGCCATCCCCACCCTGACTGGGAATTGTTGCCCTCTATCCACTGGTGTTTGGTGCTGCTTGTGGCCCTTTTGAAAGGGTCTGGAGGAGTATTGTCTGTGTAGAGCAGCTTCCCCTCCCAGCCCCAAGTGTATTCTGACTCACCACATGTTTCAGAGAGCAGCAGGAGCAGAAGTGTCTGCCACAGAGCTCTGCTGTGTTGGAAGCCTCAGCCTTGCAGCAGCCAAACCCTCCAGATGGGCTGCTGCCCTGGCTACTGGGTGAAGCTCTGGGAGAGAGATGTCATCAGCTCACAAGGGAGGAGGGGTAATATTCCCTCATTTGGGGGTGCAGCTCTGTTTCTTCCAGGCTGTTGTGGTTGCTCAGGTTTGGGGAAGAGGAAGGCAAAATAAAGTCTTTCTACCCAGACAGTGATTTGAGGGTGGGGGAGAGGGGATCAAGTGGTTGGTTAGCCCATGAGTGAACAAAGACTGGTCCTGTGTTTGGCTACCAGGTGAAAAATACTCCTATCAAATGTAGACTATGTGACTTCATTTATCTTAAAAAAGAGAGAAGAAGAAACTAATACCCAAGCCTTAGCTGGTCCTGGGGTGTACTGAGAGTGTTTTTCTCTCGTAAGTGAAATGATGGGACCCCTTGCTTGGCTTTGGTGGGAACAAAGAATGAAATAGGAAATTCTCCTATTCAGGGTGAGAGTCCTGGCCATCTTTGAATCCACTTAGCATTCTGTGTAGTGTCAGGATGTTAGCCCTGAGTGCTCTCAAATATTCCCAGAGGTTACAAGCTCAGGCCCTTGACTCAAGCAAAAGCTGAGACTTTTAAAGATGGATACAAAGAAAGCTAAACCTTCCCTGGGGCATCCAACACACCCTACAACGCCAGTTTGTGCATTTCTGCTCAAACTGCTCCATCCCAGCAGTGTGAGGTGTAAGGGCACAGCGGTAAGAACGGGAGGTGTCAGGGGAATTCATATTACAGCAGAATATGGAATGTGGGGTTGTGAGAAGAAAAATATTTGCAGAGTGCCTGGACAGCTCATGTGTCTCATCTGTCAAGGGACATTGGATCTGCACAAGTCATGGGCCTGAGCTTGGGCCAGCACTGCTCCTGGGCCCCACTGTGGGCTGAAATCCCACAGGGAGAGGCCTCAAAAACCCCAGAGCTGGGAGGGATTGGGATAACCATTGTGGGTGGGAGGAGGAGTCCTTTGAAAGTGCTGAGGATGCTAAAAGTGAAACTGCACTGGTACTGCCCACCCAGCTGAGCTCGGGTAGTGTGTCCTTGTGTCTGGGGATCAAATCTAATGTTTGCACAGCCCTGAGATTGCTTTCTTAAAGCAGCTACTGCTGCCACTCGTTTTTTGCTCTTTTGGGGTGCTTGGGGGTGATATCACCATTATATCAAAACATTCATTTTCTTGGGGAGCTTAGGTATATTAATGCATTCTGAAAATACTTTCCAGGGGCCTATAGTAGGGCAATGGATCAAATCTTCTATGATCCTTGCTAACATTCCACCTTGAATGGAATGTTTTTAATTCTCGTTATCATGAAGTGTTGCCAGGCTGAGGTCTCAGTGCTCTGCCAAAAAATATTCCCATCAGAATCAATGCCAGGTGTAAATAAAAGCAAACCATTTGCCACTTATTTTTAAAAAGCACTGTCATCCTTCAAGTCACTTTGATTTTCTCTTAAAAAGGATGACATTACACTCTGTCAGTACAGAATGGTGACTCCAGTGGTGTTTCATGGAGGAGGTAACACAGCAGGTCTTTGGTGGCATAGCAGATGAATTAATGCAAGGAGAGTTTTACTGATTATTGAAAAACATTTCTCTCTGCCCAAACAATGACCTTCTAGGTTTAACCTATGTAATCCAGAAATATCAGATAAAATAGTAATTTCATCGTAAGTATATTTTTACTGGAATTATTTAACCTTGCAGCTGTAGTCATAAAACTTCCCTTTTAAGCAGCACCTTACAGAGCACTCACATTTGCCCTAATCAAAGAAATGGAAGTTGGGGCAAGTGCAGGTTTGCTATCCATTAATGTGAATAGGAAATGTGTATTGCAAAAATCTCTCTCAATACAAGTACCAGTAACTCAATTTGGAATAACTTGTGGTTAGTGGGATTTGCTTTTAAGCAACTAAGTTCAAATATGTAATACAGCAATAGTGGGAAATGGTTTAGATTAAGCAAATAATGTAAAAAACATTTCTGATTTTATTTTTATTAAATTTTCTTGTTGTCACAAGCTTAGAGCTTGTTGCTGCAAATGGCAGAGAAGCTCCTGGGAATTGCTAAATACTTTGCAGTACCATGTGTAGGAGGAGGCTGAGAAGATTTTAAAGCACTTTGTAGGAAAGATGTTTATATCTCAGTTGTAGATGAAAAACTGTGTGGGACAAATTGTATCAGAATTACCATCCTGGACAGTGAAAACCTATTTTGGAACATCAGTATGAGTATGTTGCCTCAGACAGGGTCCCATTTGGCCCATACCCCTTCTTATTTTCACAGCTGCAAGCTATTTTCAGTTTAGGGGGGTTGTTGAGCCCTGTGTGTTTGCAGTCAGCATTAGTGACTGTTCTTCTAAACATCTCTCCATCCTCTTTCATGTGTGGAAACCCAGCATCCTCTGCCAAAGACTTCTCTAGCTATGTGAGAAACAATCCTGCTTTGTTTTGAAGCAGATTCAAAGCTCTCCTGGCTTCTTTTGCTGGTCCTCAATTCTGCTTCTAGCAGAGGCTTCAGAGAGCTGATCCCTCACCTGCCCTCCCCAGAACACCTGGGAGATTGAAGGCTGCTGGTATACAGTTCCTCCCTCACAATGTCCACCCCCTGGCCAATGCCTGCTCAGTCATTCTTTGTCTGAAAGCTGTCCACACCTTCAGCACCCTTGTTGCTTTTGAAATTTTCCCAGTTTTTAACAGTGCTACTTGGGAGCAGGGTGGCAGAACCACCTTGACTCCTCCAGGTGTGTGTAACCCATGCACTTGGACAGTAGTAAACAGCTTTCCAGTGTTTTAGTCTCTATTGTAACAATTCCCAGCATAAAGGACACCAATCCTATGTACATTATCTCCTAGTATGACCTCTCAGGAAGTTCTGTTGCTTTTGACTAATTATGAACATTAGCAGTTTTTAACCCTGTGTTTCAGGTCAGTAGGGGAAAAAAAATCAAACAGAGATTGACTGCAATAAGAGGATTTATAAATCTCTTGCCAAAAAGCAAGACTGAGCCAACAAGGCAGATAACCAGAAAAACAGCAAGCACACAGGCTTGTTTTTCTCTTAGCCCTAAAATCTCTTTTTTATGGTGGAGACTTGCATACTGATGAACACAAACTATCTTCTGATCGAATTTGCTGAGAGTTTGACCTAGAAGAAATCATTGTAAGCATGTAGGATTTCTGTGTGGACATGTTCCATATATACAGCTCAGTAGGTCTTGGCTACACAAGACCGTTTCAATTTTTAATGAAAGATGCCTGAAGATGAAATATTTAGCACTTCTTTCTGTAAAGTCCAACTCCCCTTACTACCACTACAAAAATTGCAAAGGGCAGTGACACTGCTTGTTGCTCCAAGTGTTTTAGAGCAAAGAATGAAAAGAAAGGCTTTATTTTTAAAGTTTAAAAATAAGAATATATATATCCTTCATATAAGGGTATACTTTATATATAAGAATATCCTTATAAAAGGATATAGCTTGCAAGGATCACTAACCCTGAACTGAATCTTGCAATTCTTACTAAGGTCAGTGGGAATTTCAAAATTAAAACTTCTATTTATATAGAAAGGTTTTATTCAAGTGTGAACTAGGAAAAACCTTCTTGACTATTTTTTTTTAATTTTTCTTGGGAGAAAAAGAATTTAAAATTCAAAACATCCTCTCTACAAAGATCAAGTCATAGAGAGAGATTCTGTAATCACTCTGAAAGAGAAATTAATTGCTCTATGGCCTGCCAGGGGTTACAATTAACATCTTCTTTTGATTAATTTTAAATTTTCCTGTTTGTTTCTGGGAGAAATCTTTAAAGAACTCCATCCCTTACAGTGTGCATTTTCCCTCCTGGGAGCTGGAAGTGTTTCTGCTCTATCAATGGGAAGCTGATGTTCAGGAAAAGAAACTTTAAGCACGAGTTGGCTCCAGTGGAAGCTGATAGGAGCTGGTAATCCATGTGCATTACAGTGCTGGCTGATTAATAATAATTCAGGGGTAGAGTGGCATGGCATCAACTGAGAAGTATTTCAGGGCTTGATCAGTTGTGCTCCTTTTCCGTGGGGACTGTAGTGCAATCTTCACTTATAAGACATGTGATCTGAAAGCCTGAGGCAGAACAATCCTTGTTTTCACAGGAGAAGCTGTTCTTGGCTGCAAAAGCTTTTACATCCTCATCTTTCTTTCTAAAAGCTGTGTCTTCTCCACAAAATTATATATTAAAGAGAAAAAAAAAAAAAAAAAAGAAGAGCTTAGGATGGCGACAGCATCACAGCCTCTGCGAGGTAAAACGGCATGTAAAAAAATATTTTGGGCAGTGTTTCCTCATGCCTGCTTCATTCTGTCTCTTGTCATCTATGCTTTCCTTGGGGCTCTCATGTTTTCCCACATTGAAAGTAGCCGGGAGGTCACTGTAAGTGAAGATTATAGAGCATTTCTGCAGAATCTGACCTACCTCGCCAGAAAGTTATCAGGTATGTACTGGAATTTCAAAACTACTTAACTGTACAGGGAGCTACCCATTCTCTTGCTTTTTGAATGAGTTTTCTGGGTTTTTTTTTTGTTTTTTTTTTTTTTTTTTTGCTTTTGAAGATATTCTTCAAAATACTGACGGCTGACCCTGCAAACAGGATTTTCCCTCCTCCTAGCTAATGACTGCTGTTTTCTCCCTCAGCTGTGATTTTTGACTGCAAGCTTCCCCAGTCCTTATGTTCGTGCCTGGAAAGACTTTTCCTGAGATGCCTGTGCTCTCCCTTTTGCCCAGGTTACCTTTTGCCCAGGTTCTTAATGAGCAGCTGAGATTCCTGTGGGATTTCCTTCTGTTTGCTGGGGGCTGAATCTTCTCTCTCAGAAAGTTTCTCCAGTTCCCTCTTGCCTGCTCTGAGCTTCCCTAGCAGCCCTCTGGTGAGGGGATGCTCAGAGGGAGGCAGGTGCAGTTCTGTACCCCAGACCCAGTGCTGCTGATTGCAGGGGTGGAAGAGAAAGGAAGAGTTGGAAATCCTCCTGGATTTGTGATGGGGCTTGTACATGGGCTTGGAGATTCACTCAGGTAGCTGTGCTGACACAATGATCAGTTTTGGGCAATTAAATATTGTAAATAATGTCCTTTCAAACAAGGCTCAGCCACGGGAGGAGGATGAAGGGTTGCAGCCTCTGGGATTCACAGCAGGGCATTGGGCAGGGACATCCAAGTGGTTCATATTGGTTCCCTACTGTTGACCCCACATTTCTTAGTGCCTTTGGTTCAAAAGGAGACTAATCTCCTGGGAAGTCCAAAATGTAACAGGACATTTAGGCTGGAAGCTGATTATTCAATCATCTGGTCCTGCTTCTTTGTATTTATGTTTATTTGTTCCTTATATTTTTATTCACCAAAGCCACTGAACCCACATGATTTTTTTCAGAGGTGGGGGTGAGGGGCTTGCAAGGGGACTGTGAGAAGGTGAATATTTTTATCTTTTGAGAGAATACGAGCAAATCCTCAGCTGCAGTATATTTCCCTGGAGTAACAGGCAGACTGCTCCCTGAGGGGTGGTCTGCAAATACTCACTGTGCCTCCTGCTGTGACTGTGACAGATAACGTGACAGAAAATGAGAAGATGTTTAAGGATGACATCCGTGAGCTCTTCAACACAGCTGACCCAGTCTGGTTTATCAGTCCAGAAGACAGATGGAATTTCTTTGGGTCTCTCTTTTTTTGCTGCACAGTATTCACAACTGTGGGTAAGTACAGAGGTACATTAACACCCTTCAAAATCAATTCCTATTGCTGCTTTCTCTAATCCATTTCTTCCAGAGAATTAAAACCACTCCAAACAAACAAACACACACACACACACACACACACACACACACACACACAAACAAACAAACCCACCCCTTCTAAACCCAAAGCACAGATTCCCTTGAATTTTTCCCCTGAGTATTGATGATGAATCTCAAGCAGTTCTGCAAATACAAACTGCAGAGACATAGCTGAGTCACAGAAACAAGTCAGAATTTAGTAACTAGTGATGGTACACACTAATTAACTGCATCATTACATATATACTATAATATGTATTCATATATGAAGTGCACAAAGCTATTGAACTAGAAAGAAATCTCCATTTTTCAGTCAAACCTTATCTTTCCCACTGTTGTGTGTCCTCTTGGGTAGTGTTTTCTTCTCTGGAAAAGGTAATTCATAATGCATATATTGTTTTTCAATTGCTTCTCAGTTACTTATGTCTAATTCAGCTTTGTTAATCTGTGGTTCTCTAATTAACCACGGTTTCCCTGGGTTAACAGCACATGATAGTGTTTAAGTCACACCTTTGAAATCTTTCAGTCTGACTTCATATTTCAAAGGAGGACCTAGATCAAATAGAAACATCTGCTCTGATTTTGGCTGCCTCTGCATTGCTAAATACAACTCCTCATGCTCATTCCCAAAGCTACTTTTATCCCTTTGTTAATCTTTCTCAAATGCTGGCAAGTACAGGCTCTGTCTATCCAAATTTGTCAGAATCAAAGCTAGATGGGAAATATTCCCACAGCATTGTATCAAATTGCAAAGACATTTCTCCACTGCAGTAGGATATGCCCACAACCCCAGCATGGGTGTGCATTTCACTGTAAAAGAAAAACTGAATCCTAAGAAAGAGCCTATCCTAGGCAAGGAATGGTGTGAGAGCTGATGGACTCAGAGCTCCTGTGTGCTGTGTCACAGCTCAAACCTCAGATCCTCATTTCTTAGGTGACTGCTCAAACTCAGCTTCTTGCAGTTTGAAGACAGAAGTCTGGGTGGTCAGAGACACGCTGGGGATGTGATCAAAATCCTCATCCCTGTGAATATAACACAGATGCCAAGAACTTTTGAAAGGGGATGTTTAATCAGAAAGCTTTCATGTCAGCAAACTGATGAAAAAGGGTGTTGTTGGAAATGTCTTCCCTGGGTGTATTTGCCCACCTCCATTAACCTGGGACTTGACAAATGTCCCCACCCACACTGACCCAACATATCTATTTCTAAACTGCCAGTACTTCTTGTTTTCATAGCACTGAGTATTAATGCAACTTCCTCAGTTTTGACCTGAGTTCTGGGATCAGTAGAAAGCCTGGAATATTTGCTGTTAATGGATGGAATAGGTGGCTATTTCCATTGCAGTGGGTTTGTTATTTGCAGTATTAGGAAATGGTAAATCACCTTGGGATAGAATCAAATTATCTAGCTTGAACTTTCTGGGAGAATTGGGGCATCTAGTCTGAAGTCTGATGGTGTGAATTGCCATCTCTTCACTGCCTGGGGAGGCTGCTTAGTGTCTCAGCTAGGATAGATTTCTGGATAGATAAATTTAAGCTCAGGATAAGTATCAAGCCTGGAAACTGCACAAGGTGTTTTTAATGTATAGAAATCAATATTTAAAAGTGTAAATAAGATCACTCTGTTGAATAACAACAATAATCTTCTACAAGTGTTTCAACAGTAGAGGTTAGCATTCCCAGTTAGCCTGTGGGGAAGAGAGTGACCAAGAATAAATGGTGTTTCAGTGCCTCACAGGAAAGCAGGTACAGAGGTGGGCTTCAGACCAAAGATTGTGGCAGCCGCAAGTGAAAACATTAATGGACGAAGAAAATGAGGGAAACCATACCTCAGCACATGAGCTAATAATCTTACAGGCTAAGGACTTGTCCTAGAAGCTCATCTGGGAAAGAGCAGGTTTTTTGGAGGGAGAGAAGAAATACTCAATGTCTCCTGAAGGATGAAGAGAAAAACCGTTGTTGAAATTTAATACAGTTACTATAATACTAATGTTTTCTCCCACTATAATGGAAAAGCACTGACTTACAATTTGAGTTCCATATCCGATATGTTAGAGGAAGGAAATATGAATATGAAATATGAATACCCAAATTGGATTTAGGGAAAGGGCATAGCTTCTGCTACATATGTCACATCTCTCTCTTTCTCTTCTCTCCCCCTTCTTTTTCTTGTTCAAGGTTATGGTAATACCTACCCTGTGACACGGATTGGGAAGTATCTCTGTATGTTGTATGCTTTATTTGGGATTCCTCTGATGTTCTTGGTGCTGACAGACATGGGAGACATCCTCGCAACTGTCTTATCCAAGTCTTACAACGAGTTCAGGAAACTACAATCAAAAATTCTTGCCTCTAAACTCTTTTCTGGTTCCACGTGTAGCAAAAGGGATGAACTGAAATCCAGGACACAGTCTAAAATAGTCATCAATGAGCCCCTGACCATTATGGAAGTGCTGAGAAGTCAGACAGGTATGAAAGGGAGGCCGGTCAAATATCGCAACGTGGAGCTTTTCGAAATGTTAATTGCCAGGGAGAATGAAAGCACACAACCAGCAAGAAATAAAAACATGGAGAGGTGGAGTTCATGTCCTGAACTAGCCAGCGAAAAGACGGTGTCCAGAGTAATCAAGAATTTTGACAAAATAGGAAAAGAATTAGAAAAATTAGATGTGCCCTTTGTATTGATGGTGCTCGTTATCTTCGTGTACATCTCCTGTGCAGCTGCTGTTCTTCCAAACTGGGAGAAAAAAATGGATTTTCAGGAAGCCTTTTATTTCTGCTTTATCACTTTGACCACTATTGGATTTGGAGACACAAAACTAGAACATCCCAAGTTTTTCTTGTTTTTTTCCCTCTACATTATTATTGGCATGGAAATTGTCTTCATTGCTTTTAAGCTGGGCCAAGATCGTTTAATTGTTCTGTATAAAAAGGTGATTTCATTTTGTGCAGAGAAAAATATGCCATCAAAGAAGATATATCCAAAATAAGAGCAGTCATTTCTCCTTCACTTGTCAGCATTGGTCACTGCAATGAGATGAAATTGTTTCTGTGCATTTCTGCCTTGGGCTGGCAGGTGCCATATTTTAATCTGATTTCCTCTGAGAAATGACTGTGAAATGGCTGAATACGTCTGGAGGCACTTGGTGAAGGCATCTCCAGGGAATACTTTCCAAAGAGGTCCCCTCTCCTAAATAATCAAAGATGCTGCATGATGAAGAAGCTGAAGTCTCTCCCTGCCAGTTCTCCCTGACTTATTTTGCAAAGCTCTGACTTTCTGCAGCTTTTCTGTCCCCCACCCACTGCAAGCCAATTCAGGAATGTTGTTTTTAGTCTTTGTCCAAGCAAGGCCCAGATCTCCAGGAAGGCATCCTGCCACCTTCTCTGCAGCCAGGGCCAGCTCCTGCCAGTCCTGAGCTGTGACACCTGCTGCTGCCATCTGCTCATCATCAGAGGGAGCTGGGGACGGGAGGGATGGACCCAGCTGCAGTGCACGGCAAACACCACACCTTGCACAGGCCAGGGAAGTGTTCCGTGGAAAGGAAGGACGCTCACATTTTTCCTCCTCTGACACCTGTCCAGAAAGCAGCCAGAGGATTGCTGATGTGTTCAGGGCTGAAACCTCTCCTGTCCTCTCATGACTCGTGATGTCTGCACTCAGCCTGGGTCTCTGTGTGTCCCGTGGTGTCCAGGCACAGAGGTGCCCATGGCAAGCTCTGCTCCTTGGGGGTGTCTGGGGGAGCAAACCTGGAGTGGTTGCAGCCCTGGGGTGATGTCCATGTCCCTGTGCTAAAGGAGCATGTGTTGAACCCCGGCCACAGAAGTCTCCACTCCTCATCCACGTTTCACTCTGCACAGACTGCTCAACTCCTGGGAGTTCCTGGACCCACCTGCAGAAGGAAATGCCAACCTGTTTCACTGGGATGTGGGGAGGATCCTCTCATTATATAATTGTGGAGCACATTAAGATGAGAATATCATTGTTTCTTCAAGATTTTGCTTATGTTATTTATTATTTGAATTGTCAATAATAGCTTTTCATTAAAACCAATAATTTAGTATAAAAATATATAATTGATATAAAAGAAACAACTAACGTTAATTAATCACCTTTTAACTTGTTGATGATATGCATGCCCACTAAATGTGAACATCTCTAGATAATAAAAAATGCTTGATTATGACAGAATGTACAACATTCTTCATTAGCAAATTTACTAGTTGGAGCTGAGATTTTCAGAACATTTACATACCATCTTATGTCTGTTGCACTCCATGTATGTGGCAATATGTATTCAGTCCTTATTAATAATTAGATGCAATTAAGCATTGATGATATGCAAGATATATAATGACTGATAGTAAATAGAAAAGTGTTTTATAAGAATAAAAGCTGAAGCTACAGAAGCTGGAAGAAACTTTGGTTAGCTCTGTCATGTTTGCTGTGATTTTGGCCTTATGTAGAAAGCCCCTCCATTCATCTCACTACTGTCATATTACTTAATTTTGTGTTTTCAGATTAAAATCAGTGCAGAACTTTGGTACCATGTCAAAGTTCTCAGAAATCAGTGAAAGAACTTGCATGATATGGCCTGTGGATCAGATAACTGCACTTCCTGCCCCTCAAGGTTTTCCTTGAGATATTCCAAACCTGTCAGTATTTTTAATAACTGGTCTTTATGTAATTTAATTTGTTTCTGTCACATCAGTGGGATCTCATTTATGGAGAGCGGTTACTCCTGAATTTATGCCCTATATATTTCTCATTCGCACAGTACCTTAATACCTTCTCATTTACTTCACGGATTTAGGGAATTTTGGCTGGATTTACAATCAGGATTCTGCACCAAATCATTCTTCTTTTGGCCAAGGGATGGCAGTAAACAGCTTTCTTTCCTGGGAAACCTGTCAGTTAAGGGGGATAAAAATTGATTTTGTAGGAGAGGGAACAAGTCACATAACAATTACCCTCTATAAACCAATAATGCACCTGACTGTTGAATATTGTGCACAGTTCTGGACCTTCACCTCCCAAAGGATATGTAAATTTGGAAAAAAGTTTACAACCCAGTGTAGAGGATGAACAAAGATAGGGAACAACTTCCATGCAGGACATGTACAGTAGCTCTCTAGTCTGGAAAGAGGTGAGAGACTGATGGAGAGATGTGTAACATAACAAGGGCTCAGAGAAGGGAAACAAGGAATGATGGAATGATTTTCAAACATCTCTCATTATGAGAGCTTGGACTGTCAAATGAATCCCACATGTGACAGGCTTAAGAAAAGAAACACAAAGAAGAGAAAATGGTGCTTCAGACAACATATAATTAAGCCGTAGATACTCCTCGTCATGGGAGGATGTGACAATTAAAAGTTCCCATTAGATCAATGAGAGATGGGACAAAACCATGAAAGAAAAACTTTAAAAGCAATTAAATCCAAAGATAATATTTATGGCTCAATAATCACTGAGTTCTTAATCAGGAGATAAGGAGAAACCTCTCTACAGATTTTGCTGTCCTTGTTTTCTTCCTTTGCAGCCTGCTATCTCTCAGAGACAGAAAGTATTCTGTCCATCCTGTTCTGGCCTGATTTCCATGCCTGTAAGGCAGAAACATTTTGCTATAGAGCTTAAAAAAACCACTCAATCTAATGCCTGAATAGATATTTAGTTTTGTATTTGTGTGTCAGGTAGACAGACAAGTCCAGTCTAATTGTGCAAAACACATCACCAAAAATTGTGATTTAGGCAGCACAGCAAAACCAGTCTGCAGTAAAAGTAATGTGGTCCTTTGGCACGTGTCATGAACCTAAGGGAGGGTGGAGCATTGGACACACATTGCATTGTCAGGTATAAAAAGGTATTTATGTCTTCTGTTCAGGTGCACCGAAACAGTGATCCCACACAGACAGGAATGTCTGGGCCTGATTCTCTTCCTCCCAGAGGTGGGAGCCAGTTTCCAGATGGCAGAGCAGTGTGCAGCAGCCTTGGGCTGACAGTGACAGCAGCAGCTCACTCTGCAGAGCAGGATCTAAATGTAAATACAGTAAATATAGTCACAGAGCTAATGAAAATGAAACAAAGTAGTGAGTAATGGCTCATTTAATGCATAAATATTTATGATTTGACTGTTCTTACCACGGACTAAATCCTGGAAGAGTTCACAGTCTCTGCCCACAGAAGTTTTTATTCAACACAATTGACATGGAGATCAGCTTTGTTTGCTTCAAAGCAGCACAAAATATTGCTTTTCATAAATTTTCCCCATCACGATCTGCATGAGATGGTGCATTAGATGTGAAGGGCTTCATTGAAGAACTCTTCTATCAGGAAAGACGTGACTGATGGGGAAAGAGTTGCTTGATGTGTAACCCACAGCGGATATGAGTTATTACAGCCCCAGCTGGAGAGCTTTACAGATCAAATGCACTTGACGCTGAAGGATGCTGGATCAATCACCCTTGATTGGGCCAAGATGGCAGCTGTCACGAGCACTTAGGAGCAGAGGGCAGGGTATTCCTGGTGTGGGAATCACAGGGGAACCACGGAGGAATGAGTGGAAGGAGCCGAAAATAATCTTTGGGCAGAAGGGTTAGAAGGAGAAAATGACAGCAGTGGCGGAGGAAAAAGCCATTTTCTGTGTAGACATAAATATGGTGATGAGGTGCTTGAGACTGCAAATACAGTGGGGGCTGGTTCCCCTGCCTTGGGAAGGTTTGTGCAGCTTGGCTGGAGAGCTCTTAAACCAGCACAGTGGTTGTGGATGATGGGCTCCAGCACAGGTCTCACCAGCAGGATTCACAGCAGGGCAGAAAGCCTGTGCAAGGAGTCCTCCTGAGAGATGAAGATACAGAGTCTGGACTGAAAAGCCATTAATGAAACCATCAGAAACATTCCTCTTATCCTCTGCTTTGCCATTCAAAAATGACATTTCATTCAGAAGCACATTTTGCAGGAGCAGTACGTCTGAGGACTCAGGAAATTCTTAATGGGATGTAGGACTTGTCATCTGTGTGCCAGTAGTTCAGATGTAGTCCAGATTTTAGTGGGCCCAACGTTAATAACATCTGATAACACTTTGATGGCTTTTATGCTTTTTCAACTTGTTCCAGGTGGAGATGCACCCACATCATAAAAACACTGCCATATAATGAATGCTAATTGCATTAGTGTGGTGGCAGGCTCAGCAGAGGCAAAGGCTGGGGCTCCAGCTGGGAGCAGTCCCTGCAGTCCTCTGTTTCCAGGTTCCCAGCATACCTTGTGATCCTAATTTCCAGACCACAGGGAGCATCAAATGTAGCATGTGTGGCTGTTGCATGCAATGTGAATGTTCTGTGAACCCAGAAAGATGGGTCTTATCATTTAACCTGGCTTTCATAAATGAAATGCTTCTTGGACATTTATTATTCTTCTATATAAGTAACAACAATTTTTAAAATTATTATTACTATTACTAAAGAACTCCACAGGCTGTATTCAGCATGTTCTGCCAGGACATGCTATATTCTAAGGCCAACCTTAAGTACTTAGCTGAGTTATCTTTCCATTTCTTCCTCACCTTATGCACAACTTACAAGGTAGAAAAAATATTTTTCAAGGCATCCAACACAGCAGCATACATTTACACACAGAGCAAGGGAGATCAGGTTGCTCAGGATAAATTTCAATTCTCTCTGTTAAAGTACACAGGCACAAATAGTGGCAGGAGTATGAGGAATTTTCTCCATCACTCATATAGGAAATCATAGCTGTGTGAAGACAGCAGATCTCTCATATATGAAGCCAATATTTTTAGGATAGCAGCCTGAGGTCAAAGTGCAAACCTTCATGAGCAATGAAGTCCATGAATGTATTGCTTGTACGTGCCAATAACCGATCGTCTGCACGTGGTGTTCATTAGAGAGTTTTAGGAAGTGCTTGAACAAATGTTAGTTGGCTTGTGTGCTTATGGGCTTGCATGTGAATCTGAGGTTTTTCCTTATTTTTTTTTTCTTTGAGTTAAAAATTCAGCCTCTGAGTAGATAAAATGTAGTTCTTTTGAGGTTAGTTCAGGCTTTTTCAAACTGATGAAGCTCTCAGTATCTGGCTGGAGACAGAATCCTTCCAACACTGGTCTTTATGTCTGTGCATTTTCAGGATGCAGCAAAGGCCAGAGAAAATGGAAAGCAATGGGCAAGAAGGGAAAGGAAAGCAAAGCAAGAAGAAAAGAATAGAAATTTGACAGTGAAAAATGAATTTCTATGTTAAGCATCTACTGATGAGAAATCAGGGTAACGATGCTAACAGCATTGATTCATTACATTATCTGCATGCACAAATTCCTGTGTGAACAGGAAAACTGAGTGAGAGAACACCACAAAATCAGCATATAAAATTACCAATGTACTTGATGTGCTGCTGGAAAGAAAGTTCCTTGATCTGCTGTGCACTGCAGACTGTCATCGTGCTCTCTGATCTGTGCCCTGTGGGGGAGAGCCACCCCTTTGCTGCCTTTTGTCACATGTGGCAAAAAGATTTGAGAACCACTACCAGAGCTGGAGGCTGGGGTTCTGGCTGTGGGTACAAGACACTCACTTTCTAATATTTCCCCTCTTCATACTTTCCTTGTGGGAAGTAATAGAAGATGTTGCAGCTAAAGGAATTTGGGAGTTTGGGGAACTCAGTTATTAAACCTTCTGCTCACCAGCTTGATAATGCACATGATTTTAGGCTGTATATCTCTCACACAACCATCCAAACTCTCAGGGGAGCACTGACTGCCCAGGTTTCACTTAGTGGATGGTGTTCCAAATACACTTGCCAGCCAAGAGCTGTGAGTGTTTTCAAAGCAATTCTGAGTGTAGAGTGGTATTTTTGGCTGAACTGCAAAATGCTGGTGGTGAAGAGAGGGCTTTTGGACACTTTAACAACCCCACCTTTGAACGACTCTGTGAGATGAGCCATTCATGTCAGCAAGAAGGGGAGGGCCTGAAAGGCAAAGCTCTTTGTGGTCTCTGTGGCTGTCACTGTAGCTGCAGCTTCTCACACAGAGACAAGTCAGGTACACTGCTGATGAATGAAAGAAGACTGGCTTTGTCCAGGGCTCATTCCAAGCTTTTCTCTATCTCTCAGGAGAACAGCAAACAATGGTATGATCTACTTCAGGCAAAGCAATAGTTGGCATTCTTGATAAAAGTGTTCCTCAAACAGTTTAAATAGCCTTATGATAAAACAGCCTTGTACTTCCTGGGAAGAGGAAATAAGAGAGCAAATGAAGGCTCATGAATTTTCCTTGGAGTTTAAAAGCAGGACATAATTTGCTGCACTAAGAAGTCTGATTTTCTGAATGGGTCTGTAAATAGTGAATGCTTGGACAAACATTTGACAGCCAACAGCACCTCTTTTCTATCTCCCCTGCAAGAAATGGTTTTCACAGCAATTTGCTCTGCCAAGGAAATGAATGCATTTTGTGCTCAAAGAGATTAAGGAATGACATGGGTACATGTGTTTGCCTTCTAAAAAAGCCACTTATAAATGGTATTTAAGAAGAAGCAGGCTGAATTCTGATCTTCTTGATATCCATGGCAAAGCTCACAATGCTTTAGAAAAATCAGGTTTGGAGAGAAGTGACAAACAGAATATATTTTGCCATTAATCGCTTTGATCCTGGTTTCAGAAGAGCCATTTCATGCCTAAATTGTCCTCATATGGAAAGTTTTTTTCCTATTAAAAAAACTGCCTAAATTACTGATAACTTGTTTTTTGTTTTTTTTTTTTCTCTTGAAAAAATTTTCCAGGTCAGCAGCACTGACCTAAAATCAGGACAAGGTTACAGATTTAGGAGAAAAGGAAATTTCTCAATAAACCCAAATTTTTCTTTTTCTTGGTCAAATCCAGACAAACCTTAAGATGTGTCTTATACCTACACTGAGTAGTCATGTGGCTATTAATTATTATTTTTGTGGCTGTGTTTGCCATTGCCACTGGCTTTGGACAGAGCTCCCTGTCTCAGAGTTCCCATCAAAGGCCCAGCATGTCCCTGGCTGTGTGTGACATGTTCCCTGGGACAACAAGGCTCACCCTGCAATGGGTCAGAGATTTACTTCTTCCTTGGAGAAGCCTGGATATATTCCCTCTCTTGCCCTTGTTTTCCATTAAAAGGGAAGCAGTAGCATCAATAATAACAACACTATAAACACAGCAACTAAGGTAGTCATTAAATCCAGTCTCCAGGTGACTTTAAAATAGATTTTAGGGATGATGTTCCAATAAACACTTTGACTTGAGCTTAATTGAAGTCCAGTGTTTTGAGAGTCAGGTATTTTATTTGTTCAATTATAAGCTTTTACTGATAGGAACGGGAAACCATGCTAGAAACTGTTCTCAGTGTTTCCAGTGTTTGGAAAAAGGTGTCATAAAAAACCATTAGGGAATCTGTTCCTGTAAAATTCTCTAGCCTACCACTTTACACAGAAGGATTTGAAGTGGCTGACTTTGGCAAATGCTGCAAATGCTCTAAAAATCTCACCTGCTTTTAAGTCTGAATAGCATCACCATGGGGCTATACAACCTTTCAGAGCAGCTCAATTATAAATAAGGAGGCCAAAAGATTTGGTCCCTGACTCTGATTACACTTCCAGCAGTTTCAGAGGGAAGAAGCTCTGTCAAAGTCAGAAAAAAAAAAAGAAATTATAAACCCAACATGGGATTGAGGTCAGGCTCCTTGCATTCTGTTAATAATTATTATTTCTGGAGTTTATTATTTTTATTATGGTGGTTCCTTGGAGCATCTTAGATAAGGACTTTAAATCCCCATTTATCTGAGAGTTTCTAGCTGCACGCCTGCTGCAGAGAGCATCTCTGTAACTAAAGCAGCTCTTATCACTTCCTGCCTGTCCTGGCTGAGCAAGAAAGAGAAACTCCTTATGGCACGTGCACAAATATGTGTCACTGGGTGATGGAGGAGATCTGTGGAGCAGCTGTGGTGTATTTCAAAAAAGAAGGAACTCAGTGAAATCGGAGCCGTGGATGCAGGAGCCTCCTGCAGCTCCATGAAATTTCGTGACACTGCCCATCTGCCCTGCTCCAGCTGTGCCACTTTCCCCCACAGCTGTGGTCAGCTCGTGGGCACTCAGCCTGGCCAGTCAACCAGGGAGTGTCCCACCACTGCACTGGCTTTGGGGGCTAGTATTTATAAATATCTCTACTGATCTCTACATAAACCTCTTGGGTAACTCTGAATACTGAGCAAAACATGAGTGTGTCAGCATTCAGACATTAGTTTAGTGTTCATGATGATGGATAGCTCTCGTTCAAGGTGCTTGAGCTGCCTGGAAAGCTGAAAGAGTGGTGTAATCCAGCACAGCAATAATTTGACAAGCACAGACTGAGGAAATCACTTTCACCCTCTCTAGAGTGGGGAAAGAAAAACATGATAAACTTGCAAAATTTCAAATCATTGTCACATTTTATGAGACTGGAGTAGAAGGTATATGTGTCATAGGAGTGTTTGTAGTCATATTATTATATTACCCAGATTAAGTGATTTATAGTAAAAGAATCTGTACTCAGGGGTGCATGAGCATCACTTGTTCACAGGAAAGAGTTGCCTTAGAACCAAGCTGACACAGGTGCAGAAAAGAGATCAGTCAGAAAAGCAACCCCACTTGAGTGCTTGTTATTGTTGAGGAGAGACTGAGACCCTTACAGGAGATGTTCCAATTCAAAGCCTTTTCACTCCCTGAAATATTTGCCAAAATTATATGGAAGGATGCTTGGCTGGAAGAGAGCTTCATAGCAAGAAAGGCTTGAAACAACATGATTTAATGAAAAAGAAAGGAAATCAAAGCAAAGCAGATTATAATGTCTGAGAGAGCTGGGCAATGCACAAACAGTCTGATGGGTAATAACTGTCAAACGTGGAAGGGAGATGAACTCCTGCACACAGGATGGCCCTCCCTTCACTTTTGCAGGCTTATATGGGTCTCTGAAGTCAGCAAAGCAAGGAGCATCCTTCCATTCCTTTAGCTCTCCAGAGAGGTCTCTGGGTCCCTGCAGTCTGGAGAATACACCCCTGCTCCTTCCTGCAAGATTAACATAGGGATAACCTCTCTGGACTATTTGCCTTTATAAATTTAATTTTTAGTCCCAGAGAACACAGTGAGTGAAGGGATGTTAAATTTAAATTTACAAGTGGAAAGCAAAATGCATAAAAAATTGCCCACTTGAGATCACATTCTCTTAAAGTCCCGGAGCCTTTTAAACCAAATAGGCTCCTGTTGGCTCTGCAAGCTGTAGGGCACTCTTCAGGAGGACCCTAAAAACAAAAACTTCATGGCAAGCAATGACTGCTCAAATTCCTAGAAAGGCTTTCCAGGTCACAGTGTACTTCTGTTCAAACATGACCCAAAGGCTGTTCTCAGTGATTACAGAATTCTGTCCAGGTAGATCAGGAGGTTGTGTGTTTCATAGTGGATGTGTTCTACTTTCTATGCATATTATGCTGTTTTAGGAATGAATCAGCTGTATTTGAAGAAGTCTTTAGGCATTCATTGAATGGAACCTGGAACTTCACAGCCGAGTTCCTCTCTCTCCCTGGAAGCTTTCCATCCTCTGGCACGACCATGGATCTCCATGGTGGGAGAACAAGGTGCTGTTTGCTTAGTGCAGGTGAGTTCCCACACTCAGAGTGACTGACAGCAACTGCAAAGCTCTTATTTTCTTCAATGGAAAACCAGAGTGTGTCACTTTAATGTGACTCTATCCCTGAATAATGCAGCTCCTGTCATTCCAGTTGTACTGAAGTCTTTGGGGATGCTTTTCTTTCCATTCACTCAATAAGAGTGATGAGACACTCTGTAGCTTTGCTTTCACAGCTCTACTTGTCTCTGGAAGAAAGCAAAACTGTTCTTAAGCAGCTGCAAAAGGAAGGAAGTGTGGTAATGATCACAGTCTGACCTCCATAATATCGATCCTGGAAGTGAGATTAGACAGATGCCTTCTTTTGTGTTGTGGAAGAACTTTCTTCCTTATTTTATTTCTTAAGGATTCTGCTTTTTTTTTGTGCTTTGAATGGTAATGGTAAATAAAATTCGTGTCTGGGGGAAAAGAACTTTTTAAAGAGAAAATTCCCATTTTATTCCTCTAGGTAAGTTTGTTTTTAGCGTTTCCTGTGTTCATTTAGAGTTACCTGAAATTGCAAACGCCTCATCTGTATTTTTATTATTCCGGCTCGTTGGGGATGTGTGCTGGAAACAGGGAATCCCTTTGGCTCGGTTACCTGGAGCCACTAGATGGTGCAAGCAGACCTCGTTCCTTCGGGAGCCCCAGTGCCAGCAGATGGCACGGCTGAGATGGAGTCAAACCCTCCCGTTTGTTCCCCAGCGTTCTCTGCCCTGGTAACCAGAGAATGCCATAGAAAATTCTGTGCAGCATTAGGAGCAGTGGGTCTGCTGGCCGGGGACTTTAAAAGGAGGAGCACATGAATGAAGTTTAGGAAGGAAAGAATAACAAAATACTTCACACAGAATAGTGAATTTGTTAATGGTTTTATAGCAAAAAGGAGCCACAAAGATCATTTGATGTGATGCCCTACAGTTATCATCACAGAGTATAGATTTTAAGATGCTCCTTGATAATTTCTTATTTTAACATTCCTTTTCGATAAAAAATATGTAGGAAGAATTGAAAAATCTTAAATTTCTTAATCATGGCCATATGAATGGGCAAACTGGCACAGAAGACAGAGCCAGAGAGCAGCTCAGAGCCAGAACCAGCACCAGCAGCTGGATCTGCTGACTCCACAGGGGTGCTGCTCCCCCTGCCTCTCTCCAATTCCTCTTCTGTTCCTCAGGAGGTGAAAAAGAGTTTCCTGCAGTGGAACCTGGAGATCACTGCCCAAAGCAGAGACAGAGGAGGTGGCAAATGTCAGTTCCTAAGGCAGGCCCCTCCAAACCCACGTGGGAGGGCCAGGAAGGGTAAACCCACTGTCCACATTGCTCTGCACGCCCGTGGGGGAAGCACTGGCTGATGGCAAGAGGAACTGATGTAGAACAGGGCATTTTATGCTCTGTTTTTTATTTTGCATCAATTTGGAAAAATGATCTAAAGCAAATTACAGCCTCCTTTGGCTTTATTTACCCTCATCCATTGAAATGTGGTAATAATACCTTTGAGGACTGTGGCAAAGCCTAATATGCTGTTTACTTGCCATAGGATAAAAGATTTAATTAATACCAGAGGAGGAGCTAAATTCTAATTCTTTGTTCCCATAATTGATCTCTACAGGCCTTTCTAACATCATAAAAATGAACATCTCAGACAGAAAGACTTATTCTGAAGTTTATTGTCTTGTACTGACAAAAAATCACTGGACCCACACACAAAATTTTAAAAAGTCAAACCAAACCACCATCCATCACACTCCAATTAAAATAATGGTCAAAACAAACCTTAACACAGCCAGAACAATGCTGACTTCAGGGTGTGTTGGAAGACAGGGGGAGTTCTTACAAGTCATAACACCAAGTACACCTCATATACAACTGAGAGGTTTGAGATGGGTAATCCCTTCAGGAACTCAATGGGAAGTTACCATTTCAGGGTTGGGAACACAGAAAGAAAATGGATTTTCTTGAAGGATACCCTGAATGCGCAAGTTTTCAGGCAGATCGGTTTCCCCTGCATTTCCCACCATGTCCATGGAAACAACCAGCAAGGAGGATGTTTTCACAGCCACTCTGTATAGCTGGTGTCACCACTGAGCAGTGCCAGGAGTTGGACTTGGTGATCTTTGTGAGTCCTTTCCAACCAAGGATATTCTAATCTATGAATACTAAATGCCACAATGCATCCTGGATGTGAAATTTATGTCTCCACTCAGATTTCACATGGAAAAAACATCCCTGAGATATCCCCTTCAAGGCACACAGTGCCTTTTCTCCTGCTTTGGAGCCCTGGTTTTTGTTGAAAGCCTCCAAACATCATTTTTGCTTCCTGAGTTATCTCTGAAGCAAACTCTGCCATTTCCATCCCACTGCAAGCAGTGATTTTCCTATTCTGCAGCCAGTCAATATTTGAATTGGCAGGAAGATGGGGTGTTTCAAAGGACAGATAATCTTCTATTTGCTCTGTTCCATCCTTGCTTACACTCGGCCCAGACTTCTGCTTAAATGTCTCCAGTTTCTCTTTTTGTTATTTTTAGTGGAATTTAAGTTCCAGTGGTAGAGGCCACGGGACTTGAATCATTCCAGCCTCCAGTCCTGGCAGCATGGCTGATTATAACTGCACGAGGCAGATCTGATGTAAACCCACAAAATGTCAGCTCCTGCACCACAGGCCCATCCCAGAATAACACCGACCTTCCCACCCCTCTAAATGCTGCTCTGGATGCTGAACTTTCCCTGCCCTGAGTGCAGGAGGAAAGAGAATGGCTGGCAGCAATGGCCATCAGTACATCAGGAGCCTGTGAAGGAACAGGAGCTGTAACCAGTGGTGATGTGCCCGGTCATTCCCGGGCCATGGGGGGACCGTGGGACCTTGGGGTACCTTCCTGAGAGGAGCAGGGAGAATGGTGCAGATCCCTGCTGGTGGCCCCGTGCTGTCCCAGCGCTCACCTCGCAGGGCTTTCTCCGTGCTTGCCTTGGGGGAATACAGGGCAGGGGCAGAGCAAACCCTGTGCCCCTGCCCTGCTCTCCCTCTCCCCGCTCCCACCGACTCCTCCAGGGCAGTTCTCTCATCACTCCAGACAGAAATCGGGGCAGAAATCTGCGCTGCGTGGAGCAGCGTGGATTTACTGGGGGCTCCTGAGAGGGAGCAGGGCAGCAGCAGCACTGAGCCCCCCGGGCTGCTCGGCAGACCCAGGGCTGCACAGAGGGGTGAAAACTGGCCCAAATCCATCTTCCCAACGGGATTTGGCACTCTGCGCTTCGTCAATGTCCTCATTGACGTTCGTGCAAGCCGCGGCTGGGACTCTGTGACTCGGGGCTGCAACAGTCCCTGCTTTCCCAGCAGTGGTTATTGTCAGATAAGGGCAAGGCGGAGGAGAGGGGCTGCACATGGACAGACAATGAGCATTCATTTTGCTATCTGCCCAATGACTGTTGCTTCTCTTATTAGAAAAGGCTGTCTGGAAAGCTGTAACAAAAGGCTCAAGGGTTGTATCAGAGCAAGCAAATTATTTTGGTGAGTGTTAAGTGACATCAATTAATTTTTTGGGGACAAACAAATTTTAAAAAGAGCAAGATCTGTTTCATAGAGTTACCTTTCGAACACCTATCACAAAAGCAATATGTTTTAAACAAGATTGTATAGCCATAAGCAATTCTTGGCAAGCAGAAAGGAAATGTTAACATTTAAAAGATGTCTTTGTTATTGTTTAATGATCTATGCTATACATTTCAGACCCTGCTCTCTTTCTGACTCTACAAGTTGTGTATATAAAACTGGCAAATAGAAACAGAAGCATGTTATCTGTGCAATCAAATAAGACTAAACCACACACAAAAGAGTTTCTAATATTATCATCCTTTTACACTGAATGGATTATTGTCTCACAAAGAAATTCAGCTGGATTACAACATTTGATAAACACCAAGGAGTGTTCTGCTTGTGCAATATCCACAAGGAGAAGTTCCAGCTACAGGATATTGTTCTGCTTTTGTAAACATTTCAAACACAGCACTGCTGAATGGTTGATGGAAAGGCTGTTTGGACTTACTTAGTCATGCTCAGCTGCAAAGTAACAAACTGCTCAGCCGAGTGCTGTGTGAGAGAGGGGTGTTGCAAAGAGCATGGATGAAGCACTATTGGTGTGTTGGTTCTGATATGGAGGGAGCTTGTAGTCCCAGCCCAGGACTGGAAGTCCATTATGTTATACACTGCCTAACTAAATAAATACAAAGGCAATGCCTGCCCTGAGTAACATCGAATTACTCCAAACAGCAGAGGGAGAGCTGCAGGCAGGAGCAGAAGGGGCAAGTGGGTAAAGCAGGCAGCAATTCCTACGTGCCACCTGTGCCAGGATCTTTGTACTCATCATGGGCTGAGGGAGGAAGACAGAATTTCTTCAATCTTCGGAGAATGTTTTTGGTGCCAAGAACAGCAGAAGAGGAAGGACTCTGTATTTGTTAAAAACATAACAGAGTGTGCTGGAGCTGGCACAGAGTGCCACGGGCACACCTTCAGGCAGGCTCTGTGTTATTTAAGGCAGCCTGGTCACTCTGCTGTTCGTGGACATGGCCACTGCACTTTCCAGCAGGTGCAGTAAATGCAATTAGTTGCTATGGATATTGATCCTGCCTTTAGAGCCTAACTTTGAAGTTGGTTTGAGTTATCTGAGAAACGAAGATGTAGCACGATGCTTTGCCTTCACTAGGATTGCAAATTATTTCTTTTATCCTCGAATTTTCCTTCTATTGCTTTGCTTTCTCTCTTTTATTTATCCTTGTGAAGACACAGTCTGTGCAAATATTGTGATTTGAAAATAGAGGCAGTGGAGACTGCCTATTGAAAGCTCCTTTCATGTAGATGCAAGCTCTAGCAGAGCTAAATCAGAGGTAATTCTTTTTGCAAAGAAGTGAGAGTACCTGATTATTTTTGATGACGAGAAATCATATGGAAAGAAAAACATAGTATTTAATTGCAAGTGTAATTCTAGAGATGCTCAAGATACAATTGGATTCAAACTGAGCCTGTGAACAGCCCAGAATTCAGAAGTCCAGCTTATAAAAAAATCCAATGGCTATTTAGAACTATCAAGATTTGAATTTTGAATTTCCAGAACTCCTGAAGATTACAGGAGCTTGATTCTAAGATCCTTGGTTTGGGTTGCCTGTATCTTAAAGTTATAAATGAGGGATCTGCTACTATATACTTACATGACAATCTAAGAAAAAAAAAAAAAAAAAAAACAGGAAACAGATTTTACATTTTAAAAATCATTATTTAATTTAGGAAATTAGGAATATTTACCTCAGAAAATTAATTAGTTTTAGATATGTAACGTTGAAAAATTGTGCTCTGTTAATATTTTGGTGCTTTATATTTCTTATGAGAAGCTTTTCCTTATGGTGATTTTTCACCATGTAAAATTTAAAAAGCATACTTTATTTTCCCTGAAAAAGAATTTTTAATCAGAAATCAGGAAAAGTTATTGGGAAACCCAGAAAGGAATCATTACACAGAAGCCAACTGGCACCTTCATCACTTCTTCACCTTCTCTACTGCAATGATCTAGATAGTCAATAATAAGTATGATTATGGGTATAATTTGCAGCTTTTCAGTATATCTTACCTGGATTCCTTCCTCATGTAAAAGTCACAGAAAGAGAAGAAAAAAATTAATAAAGATGTGTTCTCCTGTTAAAATCCAGAGCCCTTTTTCCACATCAGGGCTTCAAATAATGAACTAAACCAGAGAAGATATTCATCTTTAGCACAAGCCATTGTGATGCTCAGTCCATTTCCCTTTCAATCCAGAATATGTGGTCAAAGTTGGATTTCTGCTTTAAATCTCCATACAATTTTTTTTTGGTGAAGCATCTGTAGTGCCTGGATTTCATCCCACTAACTGCAGTCATTTCTGAAAATGCAAAACTTGCTTTCTTTATGTAAGAATTTCCTTTAATTAAAACCAAAAAAAATTGTAGCTTGTAAACTTTGGACTGCTTATTATTCATAAAACTATTCTTGTCCATAACTTCTCACATATGATGGGGGGTCCCTAGAAGCTAAAAATCAAGAAATTGTGTTCAAATATTCACCAGCACAGAGCCATAAAACACAGTAAAGGACCTGAAGGTTGAAGGGAAAAGGCTATGAACATGGTTCTCCCTCAATTTAGCTGAATGAAGCAAACAAACATTTGGAAAACGAAAATGAAGAAATCAGATAACGAATAACTCTAAAAGCTCATTAAAACTTAGATGCGCACCCCTCAAATATAATTACCTTTAATATGGTTTCATCAAACGTCACCGAAGAGCTGGAAACTCATAATGATGAAACACTCTTCACCTTACAGTGAGGAGGTCTCATCGGGCTTTATAAATATTGACAATGACTTTATAAATAATGACAATTTCCTTCCTGCGGGGGAAATCTGGTGCCTGGCAAACGTGGCTGTTTGATCTGATAGCGAGCCCAGGCAGCGTCACAGGGCGGGGGAGCCCCTGCCCCACTCAGCCCTGGGCCCCAGCACCTGCAGGATGCTCACCCACAGCTCACACGGGGCATGCCAAACCTCTGCCACATCCGAATGTCTAACCGTGGAACTCCCCTCCCCTAAAATGTTTAAACTTCCCAAGGATTAACTAACCTGCCCTGGATTAAAACACCAGTTGTGGTGAGGTGCCGGGTAAAGCAGAGGGGCTAGAAGGATTCATGACTGTGGAAAAGCTGTCCCCAAATATTTCCCGTGTTTGTTGGCTTTGTTTACACAGGAAAACGGAAGGAAAAAATGGCAAAAAACTATAAAGGTTAAAAAAAGTTATATAAAGCCAGGATTGTATGACAAAGAATGCGCTTCATGTCACAGAATTACGTAAGTTCTCTTTCCTTTTCAGAAAGACAAAAATGTTTTATGGTGAAAATTTAATGCCCTTGATGTCATGCACAGAGGAATCCCTCAGTCCCTTTGCAGAAACACTCTCCTGCTCATGGGCTGGTCCCCGGATAAAGATGGATTTACTGAAGGTTTTTAAATGCAGGGTTCAGCAAATCACATTTTTCGATTTCATGGCTTCTGTGGTCTCATCCATTGCATTGCATTTGGCTATATTAAAGAAAAAATCTCTCGTTGCCAAGAGATTTTAATGCTTTCAGGGAAAGCTCTGGCTTCAGCTTCGTTTTTACAGTTCATGGCTTCTCAGTTTGAACAAATGCATCTTTTGATTAAGCACTGAATCAAAAAGATGATATTTGTCGTTAATTTTCAACACCAACATTTTCTCTGTCCCTGGACCCTGTGGGGAAGATTGGTGCTGATCTCAGTGTCTGAGTGGTGTCAGGTGAGAGCTGCTCCAAACTCCCACCTGCAGGAGAGTCCCTGCTGATCTCTTTCCTGTGTGAAGGCTGATGGCATTTTGCTCCTCGAGATCATGTGCTTCACACCTCCCTTTCCACATGCCAGACACAACCAGTCCAGGCTCCTTGCCATCATATCTGTTAATTCCTGGGTTTTAACCATCTGACTCCAGGCCAACTCTACTCCTCTCATGCTTTACTTGGGTAAAAATGGCAAAAATGAAGGCATCTGAGAAAGTGCAGATGTAAAGAGGTGTTCTATTGAACTGCTTTCCCCTGGAAGACCCATGGAAATCCTCTAGCCCTTGTACCATTGAGGGCTCATCTAGCACTCCTGTGGCTCTGGGAAGCTGCCACTGTCAGCAGGCCTAACACACCAGGGAAGTTTTGAGCCTTAAAAGTGGAATCTCACATGAAAATATGCAGCAAGCTCACTGACAGCCAGAACTTTCTTCACTGCTTGGAGCCTTCTGGCTCATATTTGCTTCCTCTTTTTCTGGATGCATTTAACACAGCTTCATGCTTTTACTCATTGTGTTCCCTTGGAAAATGTCCATAAAGACACCAGGAAAAGCTCAGTCAAATATGCTGCAATATAAATGTCCAGTTAAAAAAAAAATTATATGGTTTTTTAAAAAGTAGGATTGAAAACAAAGCTGCAGACTCAGTTTATTAATATATTGTATCCACACCTACATATAAATGTTTATACATCAGTGTGACATTACATGTCTGTGCTCATGGACCCCTGCACATACTACACAAAATGATCTATCACATGAAGACTACACAAGACTCACAAATGCTTGAAACACTGACAGAAAATAGGAGGGAGCACAGTCAGTTTTGATGGCTTCTGACAATAAATAATAACCTTTATTTTTCACTTACATAGGACAGGCCATGTATCACATCTATGGGCAAGCCCTGCTGTAGATAATGGAAATATATCCATTAACAACATCAATTTATTCTCCTTTCATTTCAGGGTTCTACAAAGCAAAATAAAAATATGAAACAAAGAAGGCTTTATGCTAAGGGAAATGTAATTTTGAATTTGAATGCATTGATCAAGAAAGAATAATTTGCCCCACGTTTTGGGGTCATTAGTGTGGGAGACAGTGCAGTGCAGTCCAACAGAGTATAAGTTTAGCACAGATATTTCTCATAGACCATGGAGCTAATTAGTCCCTCTGAAAATTCCTTCTCAATCCCTCGTGGATTTGTTTCTGAAAAACCTCAGAAAGTCACTACAGAAGTTCCTCTTAATGCTATGCATCTCAAGTTAACTCTTTATTTTCCAGTGTAGGACCAGGATGAGTCTTGAAGATTGTTCACAGTTGTTACACTTTTAAATACACACACTTTCCTGGGCTTTATATTCCAGTCACTAATAAGGAAAATAAAAGGGGGTGGGGTGGGGGTGTGTTGTCCTGCTTTGATTTTCTATTCCTAAAGCCAGTGCTGAAGACAAGAGGGTGTGTGGGAACCCTGGGATTCACACCTTCAGGCCTGGGCTGCAGGCACCACACGCACACGAACACAGGTGATAAATCACCACGGATTTCAGGGGATCCTCAGGGAAACCCACAGCTCTCCTCACAAAAAAGAGGATGGTTCTTCACCAGAGTCCTGTCTCCTGCTGCTTCCATCACTTGTGATTCTTCCCTTCCCCTGTTTGCCTTCTATCCTGCCCTGCTTCCCCTGTCCAGAGCTTATTTGTGCCACCTCAAAGGCTTTTGGAGAGAAAACATCATGAAGATATTTCTGCCAAGGGCAGCCCAGGCCAGGACTTACACCCCTGTAGTTAGAGGACACTAAAAGAATGACACCTACACAGTTAAGTGTTAGAGTACAAAGAAAGGTGTTTAATTTTTGATTTTGGCTTATATAGCTTCTGGACAATGACTAGGGAGTGGAGAATGAGGTTGCCACCTCTCTGACCCCACTGGTCAAAGTAGAAGTCCATCAAATTGTCCTTTCCTCAGAAAGGAATACAAAAATAATCACTTGTTTATGTTACAATCTATAAGAAACTGTGTTACAAATATACAAACCTCAGAAGGCTGTAAAAACTCAAAGTAACACACCCCTGTTCTTAACTCGGTCCCCCACAATGATTTCCTTAGCACTGATGAGTTTTCCCTTCAGTGGAGCAGCTGCAAAAAATTACAGGCTCTGAAATCTCTGGGTATTGTTCCCTCTGTGAGTGGTGGGGATCTGTTGGAGCCAAGTTCCCTTCCATATGTGTAAACTGTTCTCCCCAGGAATACTCTTGCTAGCTCTGCTCTAGCCAGCCACTGCCAGATTATTTCTAGGCATTAAAAAGATTTTCTTCAACCAAACACATTTAGGATTTTCTAATAGCAATTTAAACCTAATCTGAGAATGTCTGGAAGTGGAAAATGACTTCTACATGCTGAGGATAGTGTTCCATTACCAGTAATTTATTGTCTTTAAGAGCATCACTGGAACATTTATTGACACAACAAAACACAGACATTTCTGGTTTATTGTAAAATCTCATTGTGCTCAGCCATTTGTGACTAAGCACAGCAGTGCAATTTATACTCCCAGGCAGGGCTTTTTATTTTTCCAAGTGTGTTTAGACTCATATGAAGATTGTATGGTCCAAGGGACAAAAAAAAAAAATCTGCTGTTGAAAACCAGTGTAAAACCACAAGCACTATTGGTGGAAGAAAATCAATTAAGATCTTTAGAAAGGAATCTGTCTGAAGAAATTTACTGCAGGGTTTCCAGTTGTGTATGCTGGTATCTAAGAGATTATGACCGGTTTGTTGAAGCAAAGGGTCTCAGTCATTTTAGATTGTAAATCAGGTTTTTCTGTGTTAAGAATTCAACAAGCTCATGTAAGATATAAACTTAGTATTTGTCTCTTCATTGACTTTAGAACAGATATTTCAGAGAAATATAATTTCTAATTAAGTTACACAAAAGAGAACTGTTCAAAAGGTTTGGTTTTTTTTAAATACTTAAATATTTGTAATTATTGCTAAGACATTTTAGATCCAGTCCTGCCAAGTCACATCTTGAAGCCAGGGGTTTTACATGTGGTAACTGTTAGGTGTGTCAGAGTACTAGAGCAGAAATCTTTGAATTTCATCCATTAGCAGTGGGTGAGGGAGCAGGTCCATGGATGGCTCTGGGTGTCCAAGGAGATCCTGAGCGAGTCACACACAGCTGAAAGGTACAGCTCATGCACCCCACATTTCACTGCGTTATTCAGAACAATCTCAGAACAGAATTTTGCAAGGAGTCAGAGCTGTTCAATGTCAATTTTTAACCTTCGGATATTTCAGAGGCTCTCACGCATTTTTATTTTCATTATATTTATTTCTTGGTACATTTTACCAAGTTTTACATCAACTTGACCTCTATCACCTACCAAAAGAAAAATTCATTGACTTCTTAGATTTTTCTGGGATTGCTCCTACTTGCAGATGTAGGTAGGTGGCAGAAATATCTTCTTCTGCCTTCCCATCTTTCCTGGAAGACCAGGATATTTCATGTAAGGCCTTGTCCTGTAAAGCTAATGTGATTTTCTCCAGACCAGGCAGTTAACATTTCTCATTGACTCCACTTATATCTAACATATTGCATAAAGGTCTGAAGAGATTTCATTTATGCCAGCAATATAAATAAGGCTACACAAAAGCTTTTTGTCCCCCAGCTGATCTAGTATCTTTGTTCCTGCATTACAGCTGTTTGTTTTCTTGCAAGCTCTGAATGTTTCTTTGTGCTCTTATCCCATAATTATTTCATTAGGACCCATGAGGCTGCTGCATCAGCACAGCACACTCAGCCCAGGTGTTGCTAAAATTATAATCTATGGGAAGCAATCACAGTATTCAGCAGCCTGCAGGTCACACCTGCTCAGTTTTTCATTATGAATTTTCCACAGGGTTTATTCCAGGATAATACATTTTGATGTAGGTCTGGCAGGCAATTCAAGGATTTTAGAGTGGGTTCACTTTTCATGATGGATAGGATTTGCACTTAAACGTTAATTAACTAAGGCAACTTTTTGAAGCCCTTTTCACTGATTATGTGTTTGAGGGACTCGACTGTGACATGATAGCTTTTAAAATGGCAGATGATTTTTTTTTTAAATTTTATTGACACTTAACTTGCCCTTTAAAAAGACAAAGTTACATCTTGGTTTAACATTCTTAAAGCCAGCTGCACTAAAACTGTGTTAAAGAACAAGGAATGGCTCCACAAGAATTCCCGGGGTGAGTGGGTTGTGCACCATTACCTGAGTAACTGATCTCAGACACATACATCCCTTTGTGTACATATGCCTGCAAATACAAAATCAAACTGCATTCTTATTGCTAAACATTTTTCTTAATAAAAGGAGACCACAGCTTGTGCCTGGAGGGGACTGTGTTTCCTTGCAGAGCCACCTAGAAGACACCAGTTTCAAAAGACATGTAAGCAGTCAATATAAACACAATTCACATGCAATGACTGAATTCCTCTGAGCTCCAGGGATAAGAAGGATTTTTTTTTTTTCTTCAGAGGTTTTTTAGTTTCAGACAGATTTCTGAAGAAAATAATTAGGTTTGTAAAACTGAGACTAGCATTTCTTCCGAGTGATCACAGAGCTAAGAGTGGCCTCAGGGCTGTGTTCACTCCAAAAGGAAAACCGGCTTGGAAGGAACAGATACAAGAAGGTGTTATTCAGCCTAGTTATTTTCCAGCTTTTAATGTGCTTGGCAGAGCCTCTTTTCTTCTCAGATGAAACATATCAGAGCCATATCTCTCCATCACTGCCTGTGGTCAGTAACACCAGAGCACTCAGACAAAGCCTGCCATGGAAATGCTAAGAATAGCTTCCCTGGCCATCCTGCAGCATGGGGATCTCCTGGGCAGCTCATGAGGACAGACACCCCAAATCCTCATCCCCGTGCAGCTCTTGGGAATGCTTGCTCTCAGGAATGGAAAATATTCTGGGTGCAAAAAGCCAGCAGAGAAGTGATGCTGTGTTGGTTCTTGAGGTTAAATTTTCAAGCAAGTCCAAGGGGTGAGGATATACCTGGCATGGCAGGAAGCCATTGCCACTGGTGAAGCATTCATGGTGGTTATTCTGTCATTATTTTAGTTACCATGTGTATATGTGGACAAATATTTTCCCATCTATACCCAAACACTCTTTTCATGCTGTAACTCATTTAAGTGTCCCGGGTTATGTGTTTTATTCAGGGGTTTAGACAGGGAGCAGGTTAAGTGGTGTTTTTCTACTCAAGCAGTTCCCCAAGTCCAGCATTGTCAAATGCTTTTTTTCTATTGGGAATAGAAAAATAGCTTAAAATTAATTTTGGAGGTGTTTTACTGTAGAATACAATTTCCTAAATATGAAATGCACTGAAATTTTCAGACCTTCATTGAAACCCTCACAATATTGTGTTTTTTGATTTGTTTTCAGTGTGAACTGTACAAAGCAAACCTGATGGAACACTGTGCCTGACTGCTACTACTATTTTGGGTCAAGACTATGTGTGAACAATATTTTAGAATAAGTGCCTTCACTTAAAAAACTTTACTTTTTAACAGGTTAAATTACTTAGTGCATATAGATAGCCTATGCCATTATGTATAGAAGTCCAGGATTTTGTCCATGACACATATATATGTGTATGGTCTTCCAAGAGCATCACAACAAAGCATCACCTATTTATGTGCATCTTATCATCTGCTCTTCCACCACAGCTTTCCTACATCTGTAAGAGCCTCCTGCATAATTTCTTGGTGGATGGGGAAGTGCCTGCCCTGTGCTCTGACATTAAAATTAATGTTCTTGCTTCTATTCAAAGGGGAACAAGTGATATTTTAGTCCTTTTTAGCAGAGGCTCAGGAGCTTTTCAATCTTTCTTCTTCTCCACCCCCCCCTTTCTCCAGCCTGAGCCTTTCCAGCTTTAAAAATGACCCCATCAGAGCATCTCAGGCCTGGTTATCACACACACAGCTGTTCAGCCAAACAAATGTTTAGCATTATTGATTAATTGGTCAGTGATTCTCTTAAAAGCAAAATTTCTGGGTTTTTTCTCTCTCTCCTCTTAACATTACATGCCATAGTGAGTAGTTGTATATATAGAAATACACATTCACACATACATTTTCTGTAGGTTATAAATTCTGCAGATTAAAATATAATGCACACCCTCTGTGCCTGGAGAAGAGGAGATGCATTTTCAGTGGAACTAACTACAACACAGTCTACTGCAGAGTAATTAGCAGCATGACTCTTGGGCACAGAGGGGAAAAAAAGTCTGGAAAGAGCTGCAAAGGATGAAAAAGCTGACTAAGTGTATTACTTGCTATTAGTAAAACATAAGCTGCCAGGTATGCCTTCCAACTTAAATTGTAAGAATTATTTATAGCAGGAAATTTCCCAGCAGCAATAACTGCAAATGATTAATTCATACAGAAAGCTAAGTTAATTATGAAGTATTGCAAATTAAAACTCCAAGCACTAAAAATAAATGTAAATCTTAAAAAGAGACAGCTTTAAAAGGGATTACTTGTCCCAAAGAAGCCAGCAAGGTAGAGTGTTTCTCAGACTGGATTGTGAGAACCAGGAGGGATTTTTTTCTCAATTTCAACATTTAAGGAACCTGTAGGCAAATGACCAAAATTCCACTTCTCCCTGGCGCTTGAAATGAATCATAGAAAGCTTTTGGTTGGAAAGGGTCTGAAAGATCACCTAATTCCAAAGTCCCTGCCATGGGCAGGGTCACCTTCCACTTGACCAGATTACTCCAAACCCCATAAAACCTGGCCTTGAACACTCCCAGGGATGGGAAGTATTTAAAATTTTATTTCTAAATAAATATTTGCTTTTGGAACTAATTTCAGAGTTTATTTATTTTTAAATGTTCTTATTAGAAGTTTATTTCCCATTAATTTCTTATTAACATTAATAAAGTGATCCCATTATTAAATAGGGGTCTAATAAGCATGTGTATAGTTAAAGAAGTCAAAGCAAATAAAAAAGTAGAGACTTAGCAAAAGAGATGAAGCTGACCAGCATTTTTCAAAGCATGAGAGCATTTTTGCCTCACTGTTCTGTTGAAAGTTAAAATAACAACTGGAAGAAAAACACTCCCTGGTTTTTCTTCACTCTTTTTTGACCAATCTTCACTAAAAATTACAGAACAGTAAAAACTTAAAATCATCAACAACTGATTTGGCTGTGGTCCTGCTCCTTTTCCTCTTGTTCTGCAGCAGCCACAGAGACGACTGATCATAGACAAATGGATATTAGTGAAGGAATCATTATTTGCCTGAATGAGGTTCACACTGCAGAGCAGCAAACCTGGCAGGCTCTGCCCTGTTCCCTGCCTGGGGGCAACCACAATTCCAGCAGCTGGATGGGTAAAGCAAAAGTATCCATGTACCAACAGGCATCTTCACATGCAAATGAATGTTTGAGTGCTCTTCTGTCTGCCCGTGCTAAGAGCACAGGCATGATCCTGCATTTGTATTTCAGCATTATTTATCAAACAATCAATTAGCTGAAGGCAAGAGAAGCCAGGGCAGTAGGAAGGGGGAGTGATGTAAAACTCCAGCAAAGGGAGCAAATATTGTCAGTGTGTTGTATCACCACAGCAAGAGGGGGATGAGGAGGAGAAATATGCCAGAAGAAAGGACCAAGAGGAAGCAGCAAGGGAATGTCCCCCTGTCATGCCATTGATGCTGAGAGATAGAAACAAATTGCTTCTACAATCATGTCTCTCTTCAGTAATGGTTGGAAAAACATCTTATTTCTCTCCACATCTGCTTTTTGACAGGTGACAAAATGACAGAATTGCTGTAGATTCACTCTCCTGTGAACTGTTAGGAGTACAAAATACCCAGGCCCACATTTTCCTGGTAAAATATTGCTATTGACATTCCACTGACGTGCATTCCATATTAATGCTGCTTCTGCTCCTGGCCAGAGCTGGTGCTCCCCTCCTCCTACTGCAATCCGTGCTAGTTGTCAACTAAATAATGTCATTTTTTGACTAAGTGCCTCCAGTATCTGACACTCAAAAGATGAAACATTTCTCCTCAGTTCAGTCAATTGTATTTTTCTATTTTCTTTTTTTTTTTTTTTATTTTTCTTTTATTCAGATACAGAAGTCCTGTTTTGGAAATTCATCTTTACACATGAATGTGTCCAACTCCTGAAGCTGCTGGTTATACAAGTTTAAAACCCCCAAACCAATCATAACATCTTAACAGCCTTGGGTGATACTTGCCATGTGCTGGCATAATAGGTTCTATATAGAAATAATACATGGTGGACATGTCAAATAAAATCAAAGCTACCTGCATGCAAACAAAAGGGTGCTGAGCTGTCAACAGATCCTTTCCTCTCCCACTTTTCATTCTTTTCAGAAAACTCTGTGTATAACAAATAACCCACTGCCCTGAAAATTTACTCCCATTCCTAAGATTTGTTAAACTTCACCCAGAGATGGGTTAAGACCTAAGAGACCAATTTAGACCATGAACATTTATCTCCTACTATGACTGATGCTGGCAAAATTCCAGTGTAAATGTCTTTTATTTACAGCACAAAAAGGCTGCTCTCACAGAGGCACCAGCAGAAGTTTGAGCACTTTCCTAAGAAACCTGCATCAGCAGTGAAATCACATCACACCAAAGATGGAAACCACTAAACAGATTAAAATGCACTGCAGGCAATGTAGATACAGAAAAAAATGACCTGTGTAGTGATGATGTCCTTATCGCCAGCATGACATTTGCATCCGGGGCTACTGAGCTCCTGAAGAGACTTCCCTCCCATTCAGTGGGTTTTACCAAAAGTGAAGCTCTGTGAAGAAATGAACAGTTCACAAGGTTCAGTATTTGGTGGTTGAAAGAAGGTAGTACGTTATGTGATATGAAAGACTAGAGTTTTACAAAAGTGGAAAACTTTGTTAGAATGTGTTTCTTGGCCAGTTCAATGTGGTTAACGTCTTTTTTACTATAAATTGAGAAGAAATTTGTAAGGCTGAGTCAACTGAGTCAACCACTTGGAATGTCATGAAGAGAAGACAGAAAAATTGAGGGGAGACCTCACTTTGGTCTTTAACAACCTCATGAGGGGAAGCTGAGGGACAAATACTGATCTCTTCCCTCTCATCATCAGTCACAGGACTCAAGGAAAGGCATGAAGCTGAGCTAGGGGAGGTTTAAGCTGGATACCAGGAGGAAGTTTTTCTTCAGTGGTTGGGCACAGAGTCTCCCCAGGACAGTGGGCACAGCGCTGAGACTGCCTGAGCTCAAGGAATGTTTGGACAATGCTCTCAGGAACATGGTGAGATTCTTGGGGTGTCCTGCACACGCCTGGGAGTTAGACTCAATGGTCCTGGTGGGTCCCTTCCAATATTCCATGGTTCTGTGAGATTCATAATTTTAGGCAGCTGTTCCAGAGGAAGGAACGGGGCTGGAGAGGGGCTAGGAACACAAACCCTGTGAGGAACAACTGAGGGAGCTGGGGGGGTTCAGCCTGGAGAAAAGGAGCCTCAGGGGTGCTCTCCTCACTCCCTACAGCTCCTGAGAGGGGGCTGTGCTCAGGGGGGCTGGGCTCTGTCTGCAGCAGCGCTGACACAGCCAGAGGGCTCAGCCTCGAGCTGCACCGAGGGAACACAGGCTGGACAGCAGGAAGAGGCTTTTCACAGAAAGAGTGATAAAGTACTGGAATGTTCTGCCTGGGGAGGTGGTGGAGACACCATCCTTGGAAGTGTTCAGAAACATTCTGGATGTGGCACTGGATGCCAGGGTCTGGTTGAGGTGTTAGGGCATGGGCTGGACTCGATGATCCTGGAGGTCTCTTCCAACGTCGTGGTTCTGCGATTCTGTGATTCCGTGTGGCTCACCAAAGGCTGCACTGATGTGCTCTGGTGTCTGAACAGCGACTTTTCCCCACCCTGCCCCTGTTCCGGCACATCCCCCTGGGCGCACGATGGTTCGTTGGGCACTCAGAGGTTCGCTGGGCACACAGCGGTTCTGGCACATCCCCCTGGGCACACAGCGGTTCTGACACATCCCCCTGGGCACGCAGCGGTTCTGGCACATCCCCCTGGGCACACAGCGGTTCTGACACATCCCCCTGGGCACGCAGCGGTTCTGACACATCCCCCTGGGCACGCAGCGGTTCTGACACATCCCCCTGGGCACGCAGCGGTTCTGGCACATCCCCCTGGGCACACAGCGGTTCTGGCACATCCCCCTGGGCACGCAGCGGTTCTGGCACATCCCCCTGGGCACGCAGAAGTTCGCCGGGCACACAGAGGCTCCGGCGCGGCCCCGCAGCCCGCCCCGCCCCGCCCCGGCTGTGCCGGAGCATCCCTGCCTGGGGCGGGGGCACAGAGAGAGGAGGGCAGCGCAGGGGAGTGCCCCACGCCGCTGCCCAGCGCTCCCCGGGCTCACACGGGGTCCAGAGGTGCCGCCCCTCTCCTCTCCTCTCCTCCTCCTCCTGCCGCTCCTCCTCTCCCGCTCCTGCCGTGCCGCCTGGCAGCCCGCGGCCGGCCGGGACGCGCAGGGAGCGCAGCGCCGAGCGGGGCTGCAGGAGCGCGGCCGCCGCCGCTGCCCCGGTGCCCGGTACCCGGTGCCCGGTACCCGGTACCCGTGTGCCCGGTCCCCGTGTCCCCGTGTCCCCGTGTGCCCGTGTCCCCCCGTGCCGTGTCCCGCGGTCCCCCGTGCCGTGTCCGCCGCCGGGCCGGAGCATGGCTTGGGGCGAGCTCGGGCTGCTCCGCTGGCTGCGGGAGAGCCGCCAGTCCCGCAAACTCATCCTGCTCATCGTCTTCATCGCCCTGCTGCTGGACAACATGCTGCTCACCGTGGTCGGTAGGTAAAATGGGCTTGGGCTTGTTTCCCTCTCCCGGTTTCTGCCGGGAATCTTCTCCGGCGGCAGATGTGCTCCCTGAATGCCTGATTAATGCTCTCGAACCCAACATTTTCAAACGCTGATTAATTTATTTGTGTTTTAACCATGAATTATATTCCAGGCATTGCAAACGAGCCGCCGTGGACATCAAAGTCTTGCTTTATTTCCATGTTAATTGCAAGATAAGGAATGGTATAAAAAGGTCTTAATAACTCCTTTTTTCTTTTTTTTTTCTTTTTTTTTTTTTTTTTTTTTTTCTTTTTGTTTTCTTTTTTTCCTGCTAAACGCCGCTAATACCTCATAGAACGACAGATAACAGTATTTTTAGCTCATCATCTTTTTTTCTCCTGTGGTCATGCAACTGAAACAACAGGCTAGATAACATTGGAGGTGCCTGTTTCCTTGTGATAGTTCCTGTTTCCCCCACATTGGTCTTAAAATGATAGGTTAATAAGAAAACTATCTAAGTCACTTTCAAGAAAAGCACTTCCAGGAGTTAGTTTAATAAAATAATCCAAGTTTTGATCAAAGTCTAAGATCCAACTTTTAATGGCTTCAGTGGCACCGTGTCAAGATTCAGAAATCCACTCAAATAAAACAATTGAGTATTTTTCACTGGTAGATTTAGAACTCTTCATATTCGAATGTTTATAAGAATTGAAAGAAAATGGTCCAGAGAAGCCAGTGGCTCATGGATGTGCACACAAACACACGTGAATACACATGGTTCTCCTGGAAATGACTTGGTCTCTGCACAGCCAGCTCTCAGGTGGTGCTACCAACCCAGCTTCTGAATCAGACTCCTGAATTTCTTGAACAAATTTCTTTTGGTTTCCACTTAAAAGTTGATGCCACAAGGTATACCTTAAAAAAAAAAAATCCATTTTTCGTGAGTTGATTTTGTAATTTTTTTTGCATTAATATACTTCTTTGTAAAATTATTAATATTTAGTTACTTGTTTAGCAATATGTATGGTAGAAGTTTTTGAAATTATTCTAGTTTGCAGACTTGAGAGGCTTGGGCTTTTCCAGGATGAAATGCAAGATGGGAAGGGGTGAACCTGTCACTTGTATTAAAATAAATGAACCTGACACCTGTTTTTACAAACTCTGAAATCCTAACGTCTGAGATACAAATTAATGCAGCAGAATTGCAGCTAAGATGCTAAAACATATAAACATGATTCCTTTTGAATGATATTTTCAATTTAAATTTTAAAATAATGAGACCTGCAAAGATCAGTGTATTCATCCTGATTCCTTGATACAGGTCTGTAACCCTTTTTCCTTCTTATGGCTGATACCTATCAATATTTGTGTGGTTTATTTTAGAAATGTTTTTATTGTATTTTTTTATATTTTGGTTTAATAATCATTCCAATGTTCTTCTCATTATTCACACATTCACAGCCAAATAAAAGGACTTGTGCAGCCACGTGCAACAAAGAGGCTTCAGACATGGGTTTTGATATTTCTAATATTTCTAATTTCTAATTATATATATAAAGATATTTCTAATATCTTAGTGATGCATGTATAGAAAACCTTACGGAAATCTTATGACAACTGGCAAAAAATAAAGAATAATGTAAATGAACTTTTTGTTTTAAACTGCACTTCTGAGTTATGGATGTGTTTTTTCCCATGAGCAAATTTCTCTTTCAGTTCTGTGTTTCTGAACGTGCTCAGTAGGAAAGCCTTCTATGTCCTGATCAATGGCAGAGCAAGCAAGGCAATTTGGTGGTTCCATTTACAAATAACCTGACAGTAAGATGCCAATGTATTCTATTTGTTTTTCCAGTGCCAATAATTCCCAGTTACCTTTACAGCATCGAACACGAGAAAAATGCCACAGAACTCCAGACTACTAAGCCTAACCTACCCTCAGCAACGATGGACAATTTCCAGAGCATCTTTTCCTACTACGACAATTCCACGATGGTCACTGGAAACGAATCTGACAGGACACAGCCCGGGGAGCTGCCTCAGACCCAGACAGAACAAATGGTTGTCAGTGTGACTCCTGCCCCCTCTGACTGCCCCAAGGATGACAAGGAGCTGCTGAATGAAAACGTCCGGGTCGGTCTCTTGTTTGCTTCAAAAGCAACAGTGCAGCTGATGACCAACCCCTTCATAGGGCCTCTGACAAACAGGTAGGTTATTGCTGCTGCACCTCCACTGAGGGTTTCACACTGATGGTTTAGCCCAGATTAGTATTCAAACAGATTATTCTTAATTGTCTCTTGGCCTGGGCTTACTGCCTTCTTGCTTTTTCTGGAGGAATATTTTAGTGAAATACATTTGGTGAACACTTCTAAACACACCCTTTCTAAAGTAGCTGCACACCAGCCATCAGTTCCACAACTTTTCCTCCAGCTGCTGAGACCTTGAGTTTTTATAGAAACCTTTGCTGAGTTGGTGTTGAAATATCTCCCATACAGTTATAGGTGGCCAAAAGACACTGCAATGTGGTATTGACAAAGACTGTGAACTGTCAGTATTGCTGTGACACCCACATTAGGCAGAGATGATGCTGAAACTGCAGGCAGGGTTCAGCTCCTTCCCTGCTCTCATTGAGATGAGCAGCTCCTGGTGGGAGTTGGTGTGTGATGGTTTGGAGTTGTCTGAGGTGAGAATCGGTGGGAATTTGTGTGGGCTTCAGTGAAAAATGAACAAATGTCCAGCTTTGCCGATGCTACATTCATGATCAGGTTCAATGGGTCCCACATTCCCATCAGTACATGACTCTGCCCAGCCTTCTAGTTGTTCCCTCTAAATTCTTGCAAATATTTGATATCTTGAAGCATTTTTGTTTAAATGGGATGTTACAGAAAATTTATTTGAGCCAGGATCAAGCTTATGAACACTAATATAAATGACTTAAAGCCCCTCTCCAAATCCAAGTACTGATGATTGTTTACATGAAAATTAAGAAGTATATATAATGTCATTTAAATTGTTGATGTTAATAATAAATTGGATTTCATTGTTAGCATTTTGTGTAACTGCTCCCCACAGAAGCAGCTTCCCAAACAGATAATGAGATCAATCTCTTCAGGAAATAAATTCCAAATTGTATTTAGTCAGGCCCCAGATCTGCATATTTCTTATAAGCTGTTTTCATATAGAATTATTCCTTTCAGAAAATAATACACAGCAGAGATTTGTGCTTGTAGAACACTTTTGTTTAAGCAGTCAATGTCCATCATAGGTGACAATATTTAAAACAACCAACACACTCCAGTGCCAGGTATTTCAGATTTTGAAGCCAAAACTCCCTTGTTTAGGTTTTACAGTATATATAGTCTGAGTGTTTCCTTTCAGTCCAATAAAAAGTACCCAGCTGAGGGCTAAGCAGCGTTTGGACTCACAGCATTATGTATTCAAAACCTGTGTTTGGTCTGTGGAACTGATTGAAACACAAAAGCTTTAAATGAGAGGCACAGTTTCATTTCTCTCTCATGTCCCCAGCTCACCAATACATATCACCTACACAGATATAAATACGCCACCACAAAATTACTTTTGCACAAACAGTGCTGCAAATTGAGAAGGATGTTTCTTACCTGTATTATTTAGTGAGGATATCATAGCCCCTCTGCAGGTAAAGTAACATAACATCAAATAATGTCTTTATAATAGATCTTTGGCTGTGCTTCTAGATTTTCCTAACTACCTAGATTGCTGCCCTATTGATGTTTGCTCTTTTTTCTGTTAGCACCACCATGTGCAGAGCCTGCCAGGACAGGAGAAAGGTGTGTGGTCACCCCTGTCCCCTGGGGACACACATGGTGCATCCCTGGGTTTGGCAAGGAGGCAGGAAATGTTCTTGCAGCATCTCTCTTTCCTGTTAGGGGCAGGGCTGGCACCACACCGGTGTGAACTTCAGTGCTGGGAGCTGAGGTTTCCTCCTGGAATCATCCTACAGGTGTTTGCCTGGGGCAGGGTGTGGGACTGCAGGCACAGGGGCAAGTTTGCCCAGTGAGAGTGAGAAGGAAAACCAAGGGGAATGTCATCCCATCATCCCACATGACAAACTCTTCCCTCATGCCACTGAAGGGAGTGCCTTAATGGCAAAGTGGCCCTAAATTAGATTTAGGGTTCACTTGTTTGCTTTCATGCATTATTTGCATCTTGGAACTGGTATCTGCCTTTCTTCTGAGAAATGTTTAGTGGGAAATATCAATAAACACATTTATGAATGAACTGTAGAAATTATTTGATACCCTCCCACTCTTAAGGTGACAATTTCTGATAACAATGTATATGATCAGCTAAAATTTGTGATTGTATAAATCAAACAGAAAATATTTTGTCTATCATTAGAAAGACTCTTCCTCACCACTGATAAGCTGTTTGGTTATTGTTAAAATTTTTGCCTTTATTACTTCTACAAAATTCCAGCAAAATATCAAAGCTTAAAGAGAAATGGTTGCTTGTTTCAAGATCAGTGTGCACAGTTGGTTAAGATGCCCAGTAAGTTTCTTTTTCAAGTGAGTAGCACACTGTGGACAGTGATTTTTATTTTTCAACCAAATATAGCTGTTCAAGCTATGGTTAAGAATTTTAGTCAAGTGCTGGTTTTCACCAGGCACTGGCCTTTGAGTGCTTGAGTTTGTACAGCCAGCAACAAGATGTTCTGCTCATGAATCTGTGCAAATAATCATTATTTTTTAGTTTTTCCAAAAGTTTTGGAGGCCCATTTTCCCTTCTTTTATAATTACCGAAGGTATAGATTTTCAAAAACAAATTTCAGAATTAGTTTCAGTCAAGGAGTATGTTCTGAAAAAAACCCCATTTCTTGTTTAAAGCCCAGCTCTTTTCATGGAACACCAGACACACACACCTTAGAGAACAGGTTTGCAATTCCTGAAACAATACAAGTTCCCTGTGCCCTAACACAGTCCTAGCAGAGCAAACACCAGTGATGGCTTTGCCATAGGAAGTCAACAACCTGCTTCCCACCGTGGCACAGTTTCAGGGCAGAGCCGATTTTGTGGGTCAGAAGCACTTTGTGTTTTTCCTGCTGGTGAGATTTGTAAGAAACTATACACGAAGCCCAGTGTTTGACACAGGGCTCTTTGTGAGGAGGATGCACTGGCAGGGTGAAGGCTCTGCCTAAAGCTGTCCAGTGAAGAGAGTGGGTAAGAGGCTGCCCTTTGTAACTAACTGGTTTATCTGGTTGTCCAGAGAAGCTGTGGCTGCCCCATCCCTGGACGTGCTCAAGACCAGGTTGGATTGAGCTCTGAGCAACCTGGTCCAGTGGGGAAGGTGTCCCTGCCCATGGGAAGAAGATGGGGTCTAAGTCCCCTTCCAACCCAAACCATTCTGTGATTTTCTGACTGACCTCACTGCTTTTCAAACTCTCACCAAGCTCTGTGCACCAGGCTGTGAGCCCAGCTGTGCCAACCCCTCAACCACCAGAGCCAATCAATGCCTCTGCCTTGTGTGTCCCCTTCTTTTTTTCATCAGTCTGAAAAAATATGTAGTTTTAACCTCGTGCTTATTCATATCAGCCTCAAAATCATTAGGAAATTATTAGCTATTTTCATAATCGCCATCATTTTGATGGTTACAGCTTCGAACTCCTTTGCATGAGAGAGAGCAGCTGGGACCACAACATGTTCGTGCCCAAGACACACACAAAGGAAGAAGAGGAATAAATAACATTTGTAACTACAGTTTTACAGATCAGCTCCTGTGTGAGCTTTCCTTTCAGGGCAGGTCACTCTGCCTCTCTGCCTTCCCTGTGCTCCAGCATGGGGGTGGCGAGTACAGGGATCAAACGCCCTGTGCCTGCTGACCCTGCATGTTCTTTTTTATCTCCACACATGTTACATGGTTCATTGGTCCTCAAGGAACATATCCTTGCCATAAATCCTCCCCAGCCTCCACTGCCAGTGAAGAAGAGAGCCAGAGTGCCAGCCTGACAGAGTGAGCAAGGGGTGCTCACAGGGGTACCATGAACTGGTTAACAGCAAGGTTGGAATCAGTGCATTTGCAGCACTGTAATTGATAATTAGGCACTAATAATCCAGAGCTGCTCACCTGGTCAATGTAACCTTTACTGTGCTCTTGCACAGAACAATTTCTTGTCTTATTCTAGAGTAATCTTATTAATGGGTATAAATAATTTCCTGAGGGCCCTACAATCTGGAGAACAGTAACTGGAGTTCATTTGGACATTCTCCATCAGTGGCAGCCTTTCCCTCCTTCAACTAGTGACTCAGACTTTTCCAGAGATCAGAAATACTCATAAGAAGTACTTTTAGCTGCAAGTAGCCTTGGTGAGACATGCTGGACTCTGCTTCAGAATTGCCTGAAGGGTTTTGAAAGGAGTGCCCAAGAAAATTATATGCTTGGCCATAGTAATGAGAAAAAAAATAAGAAAGAAGACAGGCTGTAATATTCTTTGGTGTTGCATACATGCAGAGGAGCAAAATATAGAGGTAATTGTGATGGAGGGTGCTGAGGAAAAACTCCATATTCACTGTTTTCACATGGCAAGAACATGAATGCCCAGGAGCAAGGGACAGAATCACTGAATTCACCTGTTACAGGTGGTGCCTCCCTTTTTTATGATTATTTTTGTTGTACAGGGCACTTGTTCAGCAAAACCTCCTGGTCTGTGCTCTCCAAAATCTGTAGAAGAGATCAAGGAATGCAGCTGCAGATTAGACATTTGTGGCAGCACAACTGCCAACTAATTAGTGCTGCTATTTCAGGAGGAGCAGGGTTTGCTTAGGGGCAGGGTGTGTTGAGATTGCCCGGGAAAGGACAATCTGCATCTCTAAATAAATGTCAGCTGGATGTGGGCAAGACTATCCCCTGAGAAAGCCCAGCCACAGCTTCTAGAGGTTCAGCAATCCCATGCAGGGGCAGCACTCCAGAATTGTGCCTCTCCACATTGTGGGGGATGCTCTGGGCAATATTATCCTTCCAGAGTATTCAAAGGACTTGTTTAACTCCCACCCTCTGCTATACTTCCACCTTTCTGTGGCCCTGTTTGTCCAAGGAAAAGGAAGAATAATATCTACAACTGCAAAAATTAACAACAATGCTTGATCAGTATTACACTGAGCATTAGAAGTGACTTCCAAAATGCTTGTTTTCTTCCTGCCTTCAACCACCAGGAAGTTCTCAGGTGCAGGAAGCCCGCTGGAAGAGCAGAAATCTTTATTTAGTATGATAGCTCTGATCTGTGTTTAACTTGTGAATGTTTATGGAAGATCTCACAGCTCATGTAACAAGGGAAATGTGAATGTGGGAGCCAATTTGGATGGCATTTCTCTTCATGCAAATAACTGAATATTATTTCAATGTGCTTGTAGCAGAAGCAAATTGCTATCTCATAGGCCCTGTGTCAAGTCTATGAATTGCTTGATTTCTGTACTAAAAGCAGAATTCTCCCTCACAGTGTCCATCCTACATATGTCTGGGATGGCCTTGACAGACCCAGCCCTACTTTACTTTGCAATGAAAAAAGGCATAAGGACATTTGCCTTCTGTTTTCATACCCCAGAAAAATCTGATAATGCCTACCACCAGCAGTATCCATACCTGCAGGGTTTATATTTTTTTTTTTGTCTGTACTCCTATCAGTGCTTTCTTTAATTGAAAAACTCAAAATCAAAGCAATTATGATCAAACTCTCTGTGGCCTGTTCTACCTGGGCCCACTGGGAAGGGAAGTGCTCACTACAGCTCTGAGGCAGATAAGAATTTGGCAAGAGGTAATTTTTTATTTCCTCATGTACATAGAAACACCAGTGGAGACCAGCATCCCATTGTGTAATACCTATTACACACACAGCAAGGGAAAGGCTGGCTTAGAAAAAAATCATTCACTCCAAATAAAGCAGACAAAAAAAAAGTATTTTTCTTTTATATATCATGTATGTAGGTTCTGGGGTATTAAAGTTATTATCCTAAGGCCACAGGGGAAGTTTGTGACAGGGATTTAATTTGCTTTGGAGACACCAGTTCAGGTAAGTAGCACGTGAGTAACCAGTCTCTGCTGGATATTTACAACACTCCCTTACATATGCAACTAGGAGAATCTGTGCACTCTGCTTTTATCACATTTTAATGCAGTGAATATTTTAATGTGGTTTTAATTTAAGGCAAAATACCACGTGAAAGCTCAATTTATTTCATTCACAAGAATGAGATAAACAATGAACATTGAGCTCTGCACTTTAGGGAGTTTTCCATTAGTGAAGGTCCCTGATTGTATAAAAATATTAATACAAAACCAAAGCTTGGAATAATTATTTTTGTTTGCCTGTGTCATGACTACTGTTACTAAAAGGGCCATAATTGACACTTCCATTGTTGGATTGACCTGCTTTAGCCAATAATGCCCATTTAAAGGCACAACAGTGTCAAGTCATTGGAAACTGAAATTCTTTGAAAGTATTCCTCAGCAAAGCATGATCCATTGTTGAAGAATTTGACCATTAAATAATGTCCTGGAAAATGCATTTGAAATGCACAATTCTACAAAAAATGAAGTTGTGAACAAAGTGTGCTAGATAAAATATGCACACTGTATTCAGAGCTACCTAGGTTTTGACTCTAGGTAGATTTTTGATGGTGGGGAAAATAATATATTGTGGGGTTTTTTTGGTTGAATTTTCAGTTTTATCTGCTCAAAAAATGTATTTGCTTCCCAGCTAGGAAGTTCTTTGTTTCCTGGAAACTTGAAAATACTTGGAACAATCAGGCATTTCTACAGGCTGAAATTTCTACATTTAGAGTCCTAATGAAGAAATGGGCTGATGAAGAAAGCTTTGATCAACTCCATTTCTACTCCTAAACCCATGGAAAGCAAAAGTATTATTCTCAGGCTCTTTGGGACTCTTCCAATGCTCCTGAGGCAAAACTCCCAGAAAAGCTGATGACAAATTTTTCCAGTAAAAATGCCATTGTCTTGACTATGTCTCATTATAATCATTGTCTCATGAGGATGGAAACAGATGAGCATGGAAACACAACTGGGGTATTTCAAAGTTCAGTACACTCAGGGAAATCTTCCCTTGGCATATCTTTGGCAAACTTGTGGAGGCCCAGAGGGGTTTTACTAGGAACAGTTAAGGCAGGATGAGAACAGGGTGATCATGAGAAGAATTTCTTCCAGGGATTTCAGATACAAAGTCTGCTGCATCAGATGGAAATAAATTTGTAATGTGGACAAATATGGCCATGTGCTCCACAATAAATAGTTCAAAGCCTACCAAGAAACTACAGGCTGGGTTTGTGTGGTGTGTGAACTCGTGTAAGACTGACTCAAAACCTTAGTGGGACAACCTCAGAAATGTGAATATTCGTTTTGTTTTCCAGAATAGGCTACCAGATTCCACTGTTTGCTGGCTTCTGCATCATGTTTGTTTCAACAATCAGTAAGTGTCCACATCTTATTTGGTCTGGCCCAGGCACAACTTCTAAATAAACAGGCCATTATAATTCTCACTAGGAATCCTTCTTGTTGATGTATGGGGACTAATTTCCAAGGAAAATTTCAGGGAGTCAGCTCCAAGTGGTGCTGATGAGATTGAACAAGTGCTGCTCTGAGGAATCACAACCTTTCATCCCACCTCAGCTGGTCTCTTCCTCAGCTGGAGCTTTCAGGTTTTTCTACTCTGGAGCAGTGCTCAGATAGTTTTAAACAGACAGCCATGGGAGAGCTGTCTTGCAAGGCCCTGAACAAGTAGATATTATGGGTCTTTGAGGCTTTATCAGAAAGATTGTGAGGCTGCAGTGGCTCATGAGTAGAGCATGAGTCAACAGGATCCCAGCGTTGCTAAACATCGCTGTGGGATGTGCAAACAGGAGCACAGCCTGCAAGTCAGCTGAGATAATTTGCCTGCTCTAATGGCATTGATAAGGCTTCAGCTGCTGTTTTATGTTTGGTTTTGCCTGACATTTAAAGCTGTGGCCCAGACAGGAGTACAGAGAACATCGAGGTTTGTTAGAAGCCTGTGAGGAAGAACTGTTTTTGCCTCAGAAGACAGATGTAAGATGTATTAGAACCTATGACAAAAAAAAAGGAAGGAGACAAACACTTTTCCGTGTCCACTGTGCATAAAAGAAAACATAATGAGAGGTTTCCCAGAGGAGATGTGGATGGCCCAACCCTGGAAGTGCTCAAGGCCAGGTTGGAGAGAGCCTGGTCTAGTGGAAGATGTCCCTGGCCATGGCAGGGGGTTGAGCCAGGCGATCTTTAAGGTCTCTTCTAACCCAAAACATTCCATGATTCTATGATCTTTAAACTGTATCATCAAAGGGACTGAAGTACTAGAGAAGATGACTGGTCTTAGAGCCACTGACAGCTCTGTGTTTCAGGAACATGTTAGATAAATTCTGGTTGGGATGTAGATTAGTGAGCCTAATTCATGGCAGAGGAGAGAACTGCTGATCTGCTGAAATCCTTTTTACCTTTATTTTTCTTGATTTTTGTGTGTCCACACAGTAAAGATTTTTGTGAAATGTGTTGAAAAGTCCCAAAAAGAGGCACAATCCCACAGGGCAGGTGGGAGGAGTGAGTGCACATGGATCCCATGTTTAGTTGGTGCATCCTGCAGCTATAACCTGCCCAACATAATTACTTAGGTGGCCAAGAGATGGGAGCTGAAAAAAAAGCTTTATAAACTCACTGTAGCTTTAATGACACTGACAATGACGATCTATAAGCAGAGATGTGGCTGGGTTTCAAGAAACTCCATTTTCCAGTGTTGTGGATGGGGATTTAGCCAGGCTGAATCCAGGGGATCTGTCCCAGAATGCAGGGAGTGGCTGAGGGGGAAGCCTGGGGTTAAATCTCTTGGGGAAAGAAATAGTGGCACGTGCTGTGGTGCAATTTTGGGAGGAGAAGGAACTTGCTGAAGGTTTTCACTGGGGGGATCTTTCTTCCCTGCACCTTCAGCCAGCTGGGCTCCACACATCTGGCACGGGGCTGGCAGCACCAGGGGAAAAACTTCTCTCCACCCACTCATTATTGGAGGAAACATTGGTGAGTGGGTGTTACACCCTGCCTTCCCTTCTGGAGCTCCAGCCTGGGCAGCCTTAAAGGAAGCATCGTGGAGAGGTGAGGCTGCAAAGAAAAGTCTTATTACTCCTCGTGTGTGCAGCTGAAGCAGAGCAGATGTAATCAAATCCTAACTAATTAGTTAAAACTGCTTGAGCTCTTGCATTCTGTGTTACCTGGAGGCTTAGACACCTGAGAGCAATCCAACACTGACACATCTAAATGCAATAAAAGAAAATAATGCAGTTAGCATTGAAAGTGGCACAAGTCACTGTAAACACTTGACTAAATTGTAGGAAGTTTTTGTGATAGTTTCAAGAAATCTAACTTTTTAACCTAGTTAGACTTAAGTTAATTTAAAAAAATTACCTCTATTGTTTTTTTTTTTCCTGCAGTGTTTGCCTTCTCTGGAAGCTATGCACTACTATTTATTGCCAGGTCCCTTCAAGGAGTGGGCTCCTCATGTTCTTCTGTGGCAGGTAAGAGATGATAAAGGAAGATGCAGATCACTTTCAGTCATTTTTTTAACTGAATTTTGTTCGCACGTTCAATAATTAATACAAAAATATTCAGTTGTACCAATATCTTATCTGAGGTCTTTTCTATCTCTTTCATATAAAGTAGCTCCAAAGCAAATGTCTTTTAAGACTTCTTTGGTATTTGGGTTGCAGTAAGGTAGAGCACTAAATGAACTGCACTCTCCCTGGGATTTCTGCACCTGTGTCTTCAGCATTTTAAATTCATTTTTAGCCATTTTAAAGGTCACTGGGAACTTTTGTTGGTACTCATTACAGTTAGAACAGAAGCTCTGTCTGCTACAGAAATTTCTGTTATAAAATGTTGTTTTCAAGGGCTTACCATGCTGGCCGCCAGTTTGGGCTCAGTATATCTGTACCATATTTCCAAAAAAAAAGAGTTTTTTACTCGTTTTTAAATAAGTAGGTAAAACAGAGTATGGGTTTTCAGCCCAAATTATTTGAGCAATCTTGAGGCTAAGGCTGGAGAAAATATATTTTGTTCATGCTGAATATTTCAATCTTGGGAAATTTTCCTGCAGTGGTAGGAACGGATATGGGTTAAGGTTGCAAGTCAAGCTTTCCCAAGGGAAGACGTGGCAGAACCAAAATGATTGTTCAGCTGTAACTCAGCCCCTGTGCAAGGGGGCACCGCGAGCACAAGACTCTTTTCTTTTCTCAGCCAGTGTACACAAAAGAGCAGAAAAGGCCAAGGGACCATCTAGGCCCCCCCTTCCTGAAGGCAGGATCAACTTAATACCTGTCATTCCTCATGCACACTTGACAGGCACGACCTCAGAAGCCTCCAGAACTGCCCTCAGCATCCAGCTCGGGGCTTAAGTGCCTTTACGGGCAGGGAGGGTTTTTTCCTGATGTCTCATCTAAAGGCTCTTTACTGCCACATGAACTTATTTCTGCTTCCCATCCTTCAGAGAACACAAAGAACAGTTTCCTTTCTTTATCTTCCTGGCTCTCTTTCATATCACAAGACTGTTATCACCTCTCACATCAGTTTTGTCCTCTCTGGTTTTAAATGGGAAGCCCTGCGGTTGTCCCTCACAGATGTTATTCTGAGCCCTTGCTCACCCCTGTTGCCATTCTCTGCATGGTCTCCAGCACCCCCAGATTTCTCCCTGTGCTGCACCAGAAGCAGACCCAGCTTTGGGAAGAAGCTCTGCCTCCTTACAGGCGTGAGCTCTCTCACCAGCAGTGAGAGTCTCATTATGTATCTCACAGGCAAAGGAAAATTTGTGTACCATTTCTGCCAGTCATTTACTCCACTGCATTTGTGTGGAGTAAATGTGCAATCTTTCCCATCTAGTAAAGTGTAGAACTTTGTGTTACTGTCTTTGCATTGCTCCCTCCTTCTTTTTTTCCAGAATATTTCCCCAAATCCCACATTCATTGTGAATTCTAATGCAGTTCTCTAGCAGCTCTCCAGCTGTTCATGCAAACAATTTGATGTCGTCCACTCTTTTCAATAAACATGATAATCCACACAGGACCTCTGCTCTTTTGATGCACATGATGGATGGTATTTACTGAATGATCAACCATGCAATGTATTGTTTTCCTTCTCTGTGAAGCTGCAGACCTTATTTACTGAGTCCTATGTAAATCTTGATTTGAAAACAGAATTATTAATTTCTATAAGGACTCTTCTGCAGCATTTGCGTCTGCAGTGTCTGAGTGCTCCACAAAAGGACAAGCAAATTAGGCTTCATGTTTCCTTTTGTGAAATGAAGGTTCATAATCAAGTGCAGAAATAAGGCATATGGAGATAAAGGTCAAAAGGATCCTTTAATTTTTTGATGCTGAACTTGAAATACTCATTTACAAAGCAATCATCCCTGCATAATATCTCATGCCCAGAGCACTGGCCACAATTGGAGCTAAGTGGTCACCAGACCTTTGTGCACTCCGGGTATAAATAAATGATGGTGAATACTTGTCAAAAGCTTTGAGTCTGCTCGTTGGAAGGCGTCATCTAAAAGCTCTGTGACAAAGAGATGAATAAAGAATCTAACAAATAAGGGCATCACTAAATTACCTGACTCATACTTCACAGTAGAGCATGGTCTTGGGAACCATGGATGTTGCCAAAACCATTTTTGCATGGAAGTTAATTCTGTGGAGAGGGAATACATATATATATACACACACACACACAAATACTTGGTCATTTCTGTATAATGCTTAGTAGGTGTGGCAAATTGACCATAAACTGTAGCACACAGTCCCTAATTTTTTGCTGAGCTTTTTTTTCTTTTCTTTGTCTCCCTTTTCAATTTTTTTTTTTTTATCGTAGGGATGGGTTTGCTTGCCACTGTTTATACGGATGATGAAGAGAGAGGCAACGCAATGGGAATTGCACTTGGAGGCCTGGCTATGGGAGTATTAGGTCAGTGAGTTGGAGGCTCTGCTGGCAAAAGAAACCATCTCCCAGCCATCCCAAAGCACGTTTTTGGGCTCTCTGAAAGCAGCAAAGGGTCTCTTTGGGTGTCAGAGTGTTGTGCAGCCTCCAGACTGGATTCATGGTGCACGTGAAGAACAGCTTTTCCCACAGCACATATTCCCTATGTGGAGACACGTGTCAAGCAGTAATCTCTGAGATGTTTGGGTCTTTTTGACACTGCAGAGTGTTTTGGGGAATGGGGAATGTGGTTATTGCCATGATCAATAATCTTTGTGGGGATTTTCAAACTGGATTTTTGGTGGCTGTGTGCCAGTAGCTGGGTGTCCGAATGCTCGCAGGGGGTTTGTTCAGAGTCAGAGTCTTCACAACTGTGTCCTTTCCTTTCCTTGGCAGTGGGCCCCCCTTTTGGGAGTGTCATGTATGAGTTTGTGGGGAAGAGCTCTCCTTTCCTGGTGCTGGCAGCCCTGGCTCTGTTCGATGGAGGTCAGTAGGTACCCTGAGTCAGAATCCCCTGAAGCACCTCTCCCGTTCCTGCCATCCATCCCCTTCCTGGAGCAGTGTTACAGCACTGATTTCTTTCCACAGCTGTTCAGTTACTTGTTCTGCAGCCCTCCAGAACACAGGCAGAAGTGAGTATTAAGGTAAAACACTGCAGAGTGGGTGTCACTTGGCCTTCCCTAATCCCAAGCTTTTGTTTTGCAGAGTCAGAAGGGGACACCTTTACTGACCCTTTTGAAGGACCCGTATATCATTATTGCAGCAGGTACCTGACCTTTTGTTTTCCTTCTTTACACCAGCCTTCGATGTCATTCCTGGCCTCTTGGCACGCCTTGGGCTGAGCTGCTTTAACAGCATTGTCATTTGCTGGTTTACTTTACATAAAGATCTAAGAGTGTTGTGGTAATACAGGACGAATGTACCGGTAGAAGCACAATAGGCAGAAAATTTGAAATAAATGTGTCTTTCCAACTGAGAGGCAGTAATGACTTGCAGGTGCCTGCTGAGGCAATGAGATATGGCCAGGAAATTTCCTGTGAGGCAGGTGACTTGGGCTGAGGCTTTCAGAGGGAGGGATTGCCTGCACATCACAGGCAGGCACAGGGAATAACATTGAACTTTGTTCATGTTTGAAGAGGAAGTGAGTTTGGTCTCTTCTGCATGAATTGTATTTCAGAAAATGTCTGGGTGGAATGGTAAATGGTGTTTGGTATTATATATAGAGTTTTTCTAATGAGCCTTTCTGTCTCAAGAGAAGTTTGCCTTTTTGTATGGCACAATGTTGAATGCTTATTCCAAAGTCTGTAATTAAGCCTGTCCCTTTCTAATGTTGATAAAATACCTGGAAACAGATAATTATTTTCACAGTTCTGTTTCTTCATCCTAACTTGCATGTCCAACAGAGCAATTCTTCCAGGCATTTCTGGAAGGTTTCTGTTTCTTGGTGATTTAGGGAATTATCATAACCTTAACTCTGTGACTTGGTTGAGCTGTGACTTAAGTTATTCAGACCCTTTTGCTTGAGAAGTTCTTGGAGAATGAAAAAAAAAACACTGAATAAAAATATTTGAGGGAAAAGTACAGCAAAGACAGTACTTGTCATAAGAGATCAGATTTGTCATTCAGCTGATTCAGTAACTTCTCTTACAGCAGTTAAAGCACATAAAGTATGAGGAAGTCTCTCCCATGGATTATCAGTGGGATTAAGGGGAGCACCTGGGGTCTCTCCCTCCCAGGACAGAGGCTGCCCAGTGCTTTGACAGCACAAATGATGCTGATGTTCTCTAACCTCAGCCTCTTCTCCTTGCTCTATTTCCCTTGCTGACCAAATTCAGTTTTGTCAGAGCTGAATGTCAAAAGCCCTGGTTTGTGTCAGGGTGATGCTTCACAGTCTGTGCCATCAGGACCCACTAAATAGGCAGAAGAAATGTCACTGACATGTTTTGTCACTGCTGGTGGCAGCTCAGGGAGTGAAATCAGTGCTATTCTTGAAGCCAAACCTCACTGACAGGGATCACAGGAAAATCAGTGCTGCTGCAAGACAAAATTGCATGGACAGACAAATGTTTAAATGACCAGATGCAAAAACCAGAGCTAAGACAGACAGCACTATGAGCACACATGTCCTGGAGAAGGTGAGGGACAGCTTTTCCCTGGGTGCCTGCTCTTCCACAGGAAAATGCCAGTGATGTCAGGGGCAGTCTGCCAAAACTGAGGGGGTTCTCGGCTGCAGAGATGGGATTCAGCTGGAAGGCTGCAATTTCACACCTTCTGGCCAACACAGGGCATTTAATCTAATTCAAGGAATAAAAGGTGTAGGATTAATGCCCTTGACACGTGGCACTTTATAGAAAGGTCAGCTGCATGCAAGACTGAGGAAAAAAAAATTATTTTTTTTGGGGGAAGCTTTGATGAGGTAGCAGGCTCTTGGACATGCCCTGAGATTGCAGAGTACCAGCTCAGGCTGTCACTTTTCTCTTGGGGCATATTCTACAGATGTGAAGCACCTTTATCACCATATCCCTGAGTACTTTGGTAAGCTCTGGTGATGCTTCCTGGCCTAAGGAGCAGTAGGTGCCACAGCCATGTGCAAGCACACCTTTTTCTCCTTCCTTTGTGAGGTTTGATCGGAACAGAAGAAAACCTTTGCTATTTAAGCTGTCTCAGTTAGAATGGTCCTGCAGACTGAAATGTTTTTTCCAGCATCAGGGAAGCTGTTTGAGCATGGCTGATTTTGGCTTGGAAGAGCCCCAAGGTGTTTAACTGGGGCTCCTTACAGACCCACTCTGGGAGCTTGCACCCAAGTGGAAAGGTTGGCTGTTGTCCTTAGGGCAAAGCAGTGCTGAACTGTTGCTCCTTGCCTGGGGAAGGGAGCGAGCCAGCTAGCCAGCAAGTTCATTGTAGGAATTGTGGATACACAGTCTAATATATTCTGACAGCTCTGAGCAAAGAATGACATCAGTGCTCATTTGGTTTTGAACTTTATGATCAGAAACTCCTTCTGAGAGAAACAGTGTTTCTCTGACCTCTGAAAAATTCAGCTTTTTTTTAAAAAAAAAGGAAAAGTAAAATTTGTATAGAAAATGACTGAAAAAGTCTGGAATATTATACTGAAATTCAGAGGTTATAAATATTAAGAAGAAAGGTGGGAATGGAATTTTGAAGTTGTCACTTCCAGCAGTGACTTCCAGAAGCCATTTTGTAAGGGATTAGCAGAGGGGACATGTCCTGTTGCCCTACATTAAGCTTTGAGTGCCTGAGGGTCTTTTGAGTAAGTGTGAAAGGCATCTTGAATCCAAAGAAATACCCTGGGAGTTCATAATCCCTCCACTAAAGCTGAAGTGCACCACTGAGGAGAGATGAACAGACACAAACCCCTGGAGCCTGGGTCTGCAGGCAGTGGTGTTGGGCAGAGCTGAGCTGGCAGGCAAGACTGAATCAGCACTTCCACCACTTGTTATCCTTTGTGGCTGGGTTATTAAAGGTCCGGGAATTCAAAAGAGATTCATAAGCATTTGAAATTTGGCTGTGAAAGCTGAAAGCCAAACCCATGTTTGCTGCACAGGCTGGCTGACTGTGGGATCTTGAGAGAAAATTCCCATTTATGGGGACCAGACAACCCTGTGGCTGTATCTTGGCATTTTTAGGATCAAGACCTCCACATCCTGTCATGTGATGCAGGCATGATCTCTCAGATGACAGAGGCTAGGGTCAGAGCCTGAGCCTCTTACACAACAGGGCTCTGGTATGGCCCCAGGAGACCAGGTGAAGACCAAGTGATTGTAGTTTTAGCTAATCATTTGTACAACCTCATGAACTTTCCAAATGTCATCAAGCTCACTGCAAACTTTCACATTATGAAATAGCTTAACCTTTATTGTGGAATTTCTAGGAGAATAGAAACATATAAGAAGTTAGCGTTCAGTGATTTTACACTGTGTTCTATTTAATGTCGATCACCATCTGACTCATGACAAATAGGACTGTAAAAAGTGCAATATTTTATGTAAAAGCACCCTTTCTTTGCATGGAGTTTTGTTTACAGTCAAAAGAAATAATTATTACTATTTTTTTCCCCTCCCCTTCTTTCTTTAAGGATCAATCTGTTTTGCAAACATGGGTATTGCTATGCTCGAACCAGCTTTACCCATCTGGATGATGGAGACCATGTGCTCAAAAAAATGGCAGCTTGGTAAAGTACAGTATATTGTTTGCATCTCTAAATTTTGTCTATTGAATGTCTGACTTCTGGTCCTGTTAAAGATTATTTGCTTCAGTGGGATAACTTTTTTTTTTTTTTTTTTTTTTTTTACAATCTGCAAAGTGTCAGTGTTAAACCTGCACAATTACAAACACTGGTATGTTGGAAAAATCAACTGGGGTAATGTTATTGCAGTAGAGGCTCCTGTAATGGGCTGCACTCACATTTCAAGGAAAAATAGTTGCAGGCAGCCTCAGGACTGGGGTTGATCCAGCTCCATTGAGAATCCCAGCACTGCTTTGGCAGTGAATGTTGGCCCGGGCAGCTGCAAGGTGCCTGCTGAGCTACAGAGCCAGAATTGCAGAGCACAATCATTTGTTTGTGTTTTTCCCCTGTAGGGAATCCCTCCTCAGTTCCTAGTTTGGATTGCCTGAGCAGGCAGGCACGGAGATCTGCAGCAGGTGCACTGTGCTTGGTGCAAAGCACGTTCCTGGCAGCACACCCTCCTTCCACTCTGCCCCTGGTGACATGTGGGAGACTTCTGCTTAAAATGTGGCCACAAGGACACAAGGAGGACTTTCCTTGGAATTGATATATCTGGAATCCTTTAGTGGTTACTTAATCATCACTTTCAACAGAAAGCAGTGGGGAGCCCCACCTTGGACCTGGTTATGACTTTTAGCAGGGGCACAGTCCTGGGGAATCAGGTCCATAGCAAACATGGCACATGCCCCACGTATCCATTTACCCTCCAGAGTAAAGCTGGGGCACTTGCTTTCTCTTCGAGGTGAACAAGAGCAGGAAAAAACCATCAGAAAGAGGATTAAATTCTAGTGAGTGACTAGAGTTTAAACCGTGAGAGGTTGATGTGAATCTTCTTATGTGGGGGATGCCCAGCCTTCATTTATCTCTGATTAATTTAATGATGTGCTCATGAGGGTATTTTTTAGTACCAGTGTGTAGTTTGAAAGAAAAAGAAAAATCCTTCATGAAAATGATGCTCAGCTGATATCCCTGCTCTGTGATAATGTAGGTGTCCCTATACCCTGTAGAAAGCACAAACCTTAGTTTTAATTAATGCAATTGAGCTCTACAGTGGCCACAGATGCAGTTTATAATGTACTGCTGAACCTGGCAATAACTTCTAGCCTGTAATGCAGCAGGAGGAACATGCAAACCTAGGAATTTTGGACCTCATAAAGGAAAAATTAATATTGCCCATCTACCTCGCCTACCAGTTTCACATTGCTGGTGCAAGAGAAATGAGATTTACAAATCTCTTCATTGAACAGAAGTTACTAGAAGGAAAATATCCATTTTAAATTAAGACTAATTTAACCCCTTAATGATACAAGTAATTGACTCCATTTCACTTTGTCTGATTTGAGAGTATTAATGAAAATTTTTAAGCCTCTTAAATTGTAAATTGAACTGCAGGGTTTTAAGCAAATTATTATCCTATGCAATTGGAAATCCAGCTTTTTGAAGCATGATCTGAAGAAGGTATAAAGAACCTTGATTTGACCAATGAATATTACTGTGCATAAAGCCTATTTAGAAAATTACGGTTCTGCCTCAGCATACCACGGCTTACAGACCAACCTGTGCAAGTCTTATTTAACAAGCCTTTGCAGTATTATTTCACTTTTACAGCTGTCAAGGTCTGCTCTCTGTAACCATTTGGTACATAACCAGACAGCTCCAAGCAGAACTGAAGTAGCTGTGGTTATAAAGGCTAAAATTAAATCTTTCTCCAGCACCACCACTGTAACCCACAAGGTTTTTAATCACAGGATATTGCTGTGCTAAAAATTACCTTTTGATTTTTTTTCTTATGAATATATCAGAGAGATTGGAAGGAAGATGGATAGGCAGGAAATGAGAAACCCTGCGTTGCCCCAGTGAAGGATGAGGAGCATATACACGTGAAGGCAGAGGTTGGATTGTGTACCCTGATGCCATAGCTGCTTCTAAATCTCTGGCTGGGTCCTGCCCTGGGACTCCTGAGTCAGGACAGGATGAATCCTCCAGCACAGACTGCAGTAACTGGCTTTTAAGCCAGAGATGTCACCAGACAACAGCACCTACTCCAGCTGCAGCCACTGCCGTGGCAACCTCAGGGATAGAAAAACATTGCTGGGCCAACAATGTGATTTTCCAGGTGGAGTGGGAAATGAGAGAGACAGAATTTACTCAGGTGTCCTCATCTGCAAGCTATTAAAGTTTCTAAAATTTTATTTTATTTAAACCAATATGTGATTTAAAAAAAAAAAATAAAAATATGTTGGCTAAATCATTTTGATACAACTTTTAAAGGTTTTTTACCCTTACAATATTGACACATGCTTGACCAAGGGCCTTACCATGGCACCACAGACTTGCCTGGAACGGGAGCTTCATGGCATTCCCAGGCTGAGAGGGGATGTCAAAGCCCCAGCATCCCTGCAGGGGGGATTCTCCCAGCCCTGAGCACCCTGGGCTGGCTGCATGTGCTGAGCAGATGCTCCATGAGCCCGGAGACTGCAGCAGAGCTGCTCTCCTTCACCTATCCCAAAGCTTATTGTAGTCAGGTATAAACTTTTTGCTCTTTGTTGTTCTGTCCCCTCTCCCTGACCAGTTCTTGTATCTAATCCTGAAAAACTCTTTTCAAAGGCATCATGTTGCTCCTGCATTTCACAGATGATGTCCTTAGATTTCATGGGAAGGCTGCAACAAACCGGATATTTGATTCTGTGGGCTCTATTAGATGTGTCCAGATCAAAATTGCAGTGTCTGGGATTTATTAGTTTCTTCTAGCTCTTCACTAAAATCCTTGCTGATAAAACATCTCATTTGTATTTTTCAGGCGTTGCTTTTCTTCCAGCTAGCATCTCTTATCTCATTGGGACGAATCTTTTTGGGATACTTGCCCACAAAATTGGAAGGTATGCTTAATTTAAAAATACTAATCATCTTCCAGTCTCTCCATGTACCATTTCCAGTGTTTCACAGGGCAGTTTATTGATAGTGGAAATTATTAAAGCTTATCCTGTAGGAGCAAAATTGCTCTTTTTGGAACACATTGCCACTTTTGCTGTTTAACTCAGCACTTCAGACACGGCACTGAAACATTCAGGATCAGCTCTAACATCTCATTATCACCCACCTCTGAGTGATGTCTCTTCTTTGATAGGTGGCTTTGTGCTTTGCTCGGGATGCTAATCGTGGGACTAAGTATTTTATGTGTAAGTAGACAATCATGCATCTTCTAAATCATGGGAATGTTTGTGTGCTCATCTTCAAATGTGCTTTTCCCATGAGAGTTTTCTGACACGTTATTAAACAATGCATGGTTAATAGGTTCCAGATCAGAGTTTTGAGTGCTTTCCAATTTCAGTGCTTCAATTATTTTTAGAAATGATGACTCTGAGAGGAGCATGCTCCTCTGTTGAGCTGTCACTCAGCAGTTTATAATAGTAAGTGTGTCAGTGGCACAGTTGTCTGAAATGACAGCTCAGAACAATGATCACACTCTCAGATCTGTACAAAATGGGCCATCACTACTTGGAGAATTTATCTCAGAAAAAGAAACAAACCTCATTAGCATGTGCAGCATGATGTAATTAACTGCCTGAAATTTCCTTTATAGGTACCGTTTGCTAAAAACATTTATGGGCTCATAGCACCAACTTTTGGAGTTGGATTTGCCATAGGTAAGAAAATTCGCAATGAGTTTTACAATGTATTGTTTCTGTAAAAATGATTTGATATGAAATTGCACAGAAAATCTGTTTTGTTGCCATTCTGATCTAAGGGTGGTGAAGCCTGAGCTGTGGCTCAAACTGGCAGGCAGAGCAAGAAGGATTAAGGGACAGTGCTTAGGGAGTTTGAACCAGGCTGCTTTAGACCAGCTGGACCCCCAAGCCTGTCCAGAGTTGCTCCATTGACCTAAAGAGATCTTTCAACCTGTCCATGAATGTAAACATTGTTTTCAGAAATGAAGCTGTGCCCTGCCCCAAACCCACAGACTTTACTGTAGTGGAAAAGGATTTATATAGACATTTCCACAGGGGGGAAAAAAAAAAAAAAGCCTAAATTTTTTGTACATAAAGAGGAATTCCCAAGCTCACACACATGTACTTTTCAAGTGACATGTATAAATTTTCCTTACCCTGGGCCCTGCAGGCAGGCTGCAGTGGGGACCCTGCCTTGCTTTTTAGTGCTTGGCTGCTCACCAAATGTTCTGGGGCATCTTCACACGAGGGATGTATAGTGAGGAAAAAAGCTACAGGCACAAATTCAGATCCTGAATCAGTATCTCAGCAGTTTTGTGGGCTTTCTGTGCTGTTTCTTGCCAGAAACAAGGGTGTGTGTCAAAAGGCATGCTAAAAACACCGTAAATAATTTTGATTGACTAGGGGCTAATGCTGTCTTTTAGGCCTTCACTCAGGATAAGCTCACACCAGATAACTTTCCCCTAATTACTTGGCAGGTAATACGAGGTGGGAGCATTGCACAGAGTTGGTAGGAAGTGTGGATACACCTGAGCTCACAACTCTCCTGTCCTCTGCACCTGTCCACACGTGACCCCAGACACAGCAAACACCATAAAAACCCAAGCTAATACAAAGTGCATTTACACAAATCTTTTCCTTAGCTCTGAACAAGCAACCTTATAGCTGCTTTTGCACCCCTTCTTAGCACACAGTTCACCAAGATGGTAAAAGAAGGGGAAGGAAAAGGCAGCACTTTGGTGACATTTGTCTTGCAGGGATGGTGGACTCCTCCATGATGCCAATCATGGGCTACCTGGTGGATCTGCGCCACGTGTCGGTCTACGGCAGCGTGTACGCCATAGCTGACGTTGCCTTTTGCATGGGTTTTGCCATAGGTAAGTCCAGCCTTTCCCTGCCTGGGAAGCACAGTTAAGAAAAGAGGAATCTGCTACTGGGAATCCCAGTGGTACTTGCAGACTTTATGGGAAGAGGTTTTTATTTTCTGCAAGAAATCCGAGCAGGGGGAATTGTGTCTGGCACCTGTTCCCCTCCTCTGCAGCAATGTTGTGCTCACCTCATGAGCTGTAAGAGGCTGGAGGCACTGAACAAATGGGACAGGCAGAGGAAAGAGGCCTTGGAACATGTAAAACTAACACCACAGCTGTGTTCCAAGAGTCTGTGAGGGGAATAATTCCCCACTGAACCCCTGCCTCCTTGAGGCCATGACACCGATGCCCTTAGGAACATCTCTGATCTCCTTGAGAAATGCAGGGTATGGAGCCAGGAAGGTTTGATGATAATTACAAACATGTCTTTACATTCCTCAAATCCATTCGTAAGACAGGGCGTTTGTGTACAAAATTACTGTTGTTTAAAGTGACTGCTGCAAATTTTGTGTCTGAGCAATCTCCAGAAATGGTTTTTGTCTGTACAAGGTCCCTCTGCTGGTGGTGCCATTGCCAAGGCCATTGGATTCCCATGGCTCATGACAATTATAGGAATTGTGGATATTCTCTTTGCTCCCCTGTGCTTTTTCCTTCGAAGTCCACCTGCCAAAGAGGAGAAAATGGTAAGTGTGCCTGTTTTCCCTTTCTTTCTTTTTTTTTTTTTGGGTTCTTTCAGTGAAACAAATGATAACTTACATTTCCATGTTTGCCTTTAACTTCCTCAAAAGGGGACCAGCACCCTCAGGCATTCACTTTGGAATGAACTCCCCCTTCTTTTTATGCCTAAGAGGTACAAAGGCAAACCCTTTGTTAGTTAGATGTTACAAAGTCGCAAATTTGATTTTTGTGGAACAGGGTCCTGCAGACATTCCTCTGCAGCACCATACACTGTGGTGGAGTCAGTACAGAATTAATTTCTCTTTTCCAGAATTCTGTTGAACAAATTATTCCTTGGGATGCCTCAATCTGTTTTTTTCCCCATGCTCCTCTACAACGTATTTTGAATCATTTTTTTTTCCTCCTTCTCCTTCCTTCATACAGTTCACCTATCCATATAAACTAGTGGCTTCTCTTGTCTAATCTGTACCACAGGGCTTCTCTCTCTCTTTATTTTTTTTAAATATAAATTTGCCAAAGGCTGACCTGGGCCCAAAATGTAGTTGCTGGCTCTTTATTTGGGTGAAAAGAAACTAATTTTGCATGGTCATGGTCATACTCTGCAGAGGCACATCTCTGCGAGGTAAGGACAGCATCTGCTGCTTGTGCTGCTCACTTTGTACAAGCAGAAGGTGGAAAATAGAATCTTGCTGAAAAAATGGTGCATGTAAGGCCAGAGACCTTCTGTTTGGCTTGTATTTGGACTGCAGAATCCCAGAGATCCCAGTTAATCCCTTGTCGTGACCTTTGCTGACTGCACTGGTTTAGTTTTGGTTTTCTTACATTAAATAAGGCTGAGGAACAAAAAGGAAAAAAAAAAAAATCCCCAAAACCATCTGCTGTTTCCTGGCAATATAAAATTTATCATGTGCTTCCATGGTCCCTGGCACTATCATTTGTAACACCACACCCCCTGAAGGGACAGGATCTGTCCCCACGGCCCCAACAGCTTCCAGCATCTGCCACATTAAATGCAAAGTAACTCCTGTTCCCCAAGTGGCTCATGGCTGTAAAATGACATACCAAATCTTTCAGGTTGGAGGAGTCAAAAGGAGAGTCCCAAAATTGTGGTCTTTGCATAATTATTAACCCCGAAATTTAATTACACTCAGCATGAAGAACACTGCACAGCTGCTCCAAAACTCCTTGGGAAATTTCAAACCAGAGAATTTAGTATTTTATCTGGCCCCTACCATGATTACCACTTTTAGCTTGCTGTGGGTGTCAAGGCACAGTATTGGAACCACCACTCTTGGAATTATCCTCAGTTATGCTGTTCTGGATCTCCATGGACAGAGGGGACAAAAGCAGTAAAAGACAACTGGCTGGAAGCAGTAGGACTCCTCTTGACCAGTCATCCAGGTTTCAATAGATGGAAATTAATTAATTATGGGAGGGGTAAACTACTGGATCTGGAGAGCAGATCGATGTATTTCAACAATACCTGGGCTGAAATACTGGAAATAGAAATTTTCCAGAGGTGTCCTTAGCACCAAGCCCCCCCCCTCACACAGACCTGTGGAGTCAATTTACCCCAATTGCAGTGAGTCTGGGCTCTGCCCCAAGGGAGCAGGTGAATCCCTGTGGGTGCATGCAGCATGCTGGCTGTGTGTGGGATCAGCCCCAGCCTCAGCTGGATGCCAAGCAGAAATACTCACACTCTGTTTTCTTCCAGGCAATACTCATGGATCACAACTGTCCCGTGAAAACAAAAATGTACACCCAGAACAACATCCAATCCTACCCCATAGGTGAAGAAGAGGAGGAATATGAAAGTGATGAATAACAGAAAAGCCATATAGCATATTTAGGTGTACAAAATGCTGTGGTTCATGTGAAACATCTCATCCAGAAATAGGTTTTAGTTGTACTGTACAGTTAATAGTGAAATGGTCAGAAAAACCAAAGGTATATTATTTATTGCCCGTGACTATAAAGCAGACTGCAAACCGCCTTACAGAGGGAAAGAGCTTTTATAAACCATTTGTATAGTGTTTGTGTATTTAATTTTATTGAATATTACAATCTATTTTTTATTAAATGTGTAGTATAAATCTGTATAAAATGTGAATTTTAACTATTTGGTTTTTGAAGTCACGTCCTTGACAGAATTTCATATCTTATTTGAAGTCATAGGTTACTGTCAAACTTAAGTCTTTCTTATTTAATTGGAAATTTAAAAAAGTAACCCTCAAAGAAAGCCTATCCAATGTGCATCCATTTAAGTGACACCCTTGTCAGTGCATTGAGAGGAGCTGGAATTCAGAATGCAGACAACACTATCACCTTTTTCATCAATTTCAGGTCATTATAATATCTCTAAAAAACTAAATAAGAGGCACAACTTCTCTGCCAGTTTAAATAGCGAGTTCTGCCCCAAACCACCAATGTTAAGGAAAACAAGTTGTTAGACAGATAAGTGTATTGCTATTATTGGTATTTAACAAAGTTTTAATCAAGCAGTTGTGCAATGTTTACCACCAGGTAAACAAATCAGTATAAACATGCAGTTCCTTTCCCTTAGCATGAGGATACTTTTTATATTTCTGTCTTTTGGATCTTCTAACATATTTCAACTTTATTTTGGATGCATCTTCAGTGACTGGTTATGAAAAGCTGCAGTCTTACAGTATTTAGTCTTAGCATGTATTGAAAGCGAGCTGCTATCTGGAGCAGTTCAAAAAACTCTCCTACATGCATTTACATATGCATCTAAAAATTCAATGTACATTTAATTTTTAAATTAGTTCAGATATCCTCTTTACTTTAAAAAATGTAAGAAACAGCCAGTTTGTTGCCAATCTCGCTTAAGATTTGGGGACACAGTCCAATAAAAGTGAAGTATTGTAGTAGGCAGTCCCCATCTGCACTTAGAAAAAACAAAACTTGGAAAGAAAGCATTTTGAAAACAATCCAAATGTCCTTCTCAACCATGGTGTATCATTTCATTTGTAAAATGAAAATCTTTATGTGCCTTCTCTCATGTAATTGCAGATGTTTTATGTACTACAGCATAGATACTATGTTTACATATAGTTTTGTAAAGCGTATATACTATGGTCAAAAAATATGAAAAATATAGTGGATCAAACTTCAAGTATTGCTCTGTCAATAATTATGCATTCAGAACGCATCAAAATAAAGCTATCTGACAGAAGTTCATGATCTATTGTAATAAAGTGAAAAAAAAGAATTAAAAAGGAACACCCCCCCCCTCATGCTTTGCCTTACGCAGTGTGCTTTACCAGTGTGGGGAAAGCTGTCAGGTGTCTCAACCTGTGGGAAAGCATTGCTCAGAGCTCCTCCACAAACCAAGACTCTGGCCTCGGATGAACTCTTCACTGTCACCAAGTAAGTAATAATTGTGCAGAACAGTGACTATTTTCCTGTGATTTGCACACTTGAAACTTTGACCCAAGAGATGTTATTCCATTTAACTTCACTGAAGTCTTCTGGTCAACATCAAATTGTTAATCTGATCAAATCTGAGACTGAAATACCAAGCAAGAATTCTAAATTATTACAGGACGCGTTCATGTTTTTGCCAGCTGATCAACCAAGTGTACTTCTTGAATTCACACCTATGTAATTCAAATGCAGCTACTCACATAATCTTTTCAAAAGCACAAAAAGGCTTTCTTCATGGCTTGGTTTTATATATTTGAGTACATCAGAACTAAGGAAGAGTTTGCATTCATCTGCAAGGTGAGTATGAGGAGGAGACCCAGGAGCCATTAATGGCTCACGTTCCTCTTCTGCACCTGGAGCCAGCTTTCTGCAGCATCTTCCCATGATTTGCTGAGCAGATCAAGGCAGAGCAGTGGCTCCCCTTCTCTTGCTCCATCAGAAGTGGAAGACTAATTAAAATCCACACAGCCAGTCCTGTTTGAAATCCCTGTGTCACCTTTCCCCCCGCTCCCAAATAAAAACTCAAAAGTTTTGGATTTTTGGAGTAATAAGTAACCAAACCTTTTTTGGTAACAGTTAGGAAGAAACTCTACTCAGAAAATACACAAAAATCTCCGTTCTGTCCTGGAAAAATGTGCATTTTTCCTATTTTGTCTATTTTGTTCTGCATCAATTCAAGTGTGATAAAGACACTAGTCATTTGCTCCAACTACTTATTCCTCCGCTGCAGCTGTAAACTTCCACAGATGCTTTATTTCAAATTTCTCAGCCCAATTAATCCAGTTTTCAGTACTTTTATATAATGCAAAATGTGTTTTTCCCCTGAAGATGCTTCCTTTATGTGGTGGGTTTAGATGATAAGCTACTGCAATAGAAGAGTTTAAAAAATATTGACACAATGCAAGAAAGTTGATAATTTAGCAAAACTATTTTATTAAAGCTTATTCTCATGATAAAATAATAGCCAACAAAATCATATTAGGCAGGTCTTCTGCAAATGTGTGTAGCTGCCACCTATTCAGATATCATTAAGTCAAGATATTCTTGTTTTCTGTGGTATTCTTTATTTTCAGCTATTTACAGTCAAGCATGAAGCAAAGATTACATCAGGAATGTAGTATTACAATTTCCCCCTCGAGAGTCACTGCTTATTGTAAATAATGCCAGATAGGAATTTATGTTTTCCTTCTTATCACTAAAATACAACTATTCTGCCCTTTTTCCATTCAGTATATTTAAAAATATTGCACTACATTTAATTTACCTCTTACAATCATCATCATTAGCAACACTATGCGAGGAAAACCATATCCAGCTTTTCTTACCCACTGTGTTACACGAGTCAATTTAAAACCATGAATGTGTTTTTGAAATCAGTATTTGCATTGTTTTCACAGCTCCTTCATGTGCACCAGGGCTTAAATGAAGCACTTGGATATATTTGAAAACCTCTGTAGTAGTCTGTAAGAGCAAACACTGATGGGATTGAATGCAGATCACCACCAATGGTAAGCTGCTGAGAAAATGGAGTGGGGAAGTCTTAATATGCACCTCAAGCAAGTATAGGTTAAATAACTTTCAGACAAGAAGGGAAGCTAATTTTGTGCGATTATTTGCTGAAGCTTCATTTCAGAAGTGTGTCACATGCCTGTTTTAGCATGGATAGTGTTTTCCATACATCAACTAAGTAGTATCAACTGCCCAGAACTCACAAAAAAGTGCAAGTAGTTGCATGACTGGCAGTAACCGTTTTGTTTAGAAGCATGAGCACGCTGTTCCACGGTGAAAACCACTGCTTCTTAACTTTGGCCATAACAAACTAAACCAAGAAGCAAATTTAAAGGAGAGGTACATTATAGATGACCTCAAGAACTAAAGGAGTTATTTTACCATCTCAAACTCCACTCCCACAAAGGCTTTTTTTTTTTCTACTACCAGCAATACCAGTGATAATGATACGAGTACCTAGCACAGTACCTAAAATAAAGATGATATTTTATACAAAATTTCTATACACAGAAGATGAAACAAAGACATGTCTACAGGAAATAAATAAGAACGATGGCCTTAGCCAGGTGATGCTAAGATCCACAGTTTACACATAGCACAAGACCAGATAGTTCTTTTCAAAAGCAGCTGGCTGAATTTCTTCCTCATCTCTACTGGACTCACAAATTGACTCAAATAAAACATGTTATATACACTATAGGACATTTTGCTGACAAAGGTGATCCTTCTGCTCAGACTCTATCTTCTGTCTGAGAAGCTGAATGCAACTTACCACTCTAAGATTACTTAAAAGCATTGAGAGAACATTAGTTACTTTGTATTTTGCACCTTAAGCTTTCCAAAATGATAGTCTGCAGCAAAATATTAATTTCTTTATATTACTTACACATCATTACATGCTTTTTCACAGAAGGCAATGAAACCTCCAACTCTTGTGAAGAACAACCTTCCTTTATCAGGCTATCAGATAACATATGATATCATCACAAACATACGATTTTGTTCTGGAAGCCAATGAGCCTCTTACCTTGAAAATATTCCAAATTAAATTATTATGAGATACCAGTTCATACTTTGATATCTAGCAATAGTCCAAAATCCTAAGAAGGATTTTTTTAGCATAGCATTACTCTATTTTGTGTTAAACACAAACTACAAAAAGTTCACGTATTTAACAAAAACATGGAAAACAAATGATATGCAATGGTAACTTCTGTAAGTATTAATAACAGACAAAATGAAAGACCTTTTGTTTGCTTTCATGATATGTTTGGCAAAAAATACACAACTACCTAGAAGACAAAGAATAAAACTGTGATCAATACTTGAAAGCCTGGCCCCTCAGTGACTTCTGTATCAGTCATCAGCTTAGGCATGCAACAAGCTTATAATGTTTTCATCATACAATGGAAACATTTTGAAAACCCTGCCTCTTTCCCATTGAAAATACTAGCTAAAAAAAAAAAAAAACAAAAAACCAAAAAACCAAAAAAACAAACCAGAGAGGGGATGTGGGGGCAAGTAACACATAAAGGAAACCACACACGTATATGTGAAATGGTAAGGTTACATAATTAGAAAAAATAAAAATAAGTTATTAAAAATAAATTTCCAATATAAACCCCAAAGTGTAGTTTTAACCAGCTAGTTTAACAAAATGATGGTGCTGTAGCTGGAGAAGAACCACTATTAGCAATTAACTGTGGAGAAGCAGGACACACACATTATACCAGTGTTTTAATTTAATTTGTGTGTTTGGAGTTAAGTGCAAAGTATTCTTTTAGTCTATTCCTTCCAAGACTAAATATGTATATATCAGTCTACTGATTGAGGTGGATCAACTGGTTCCTCTGATATTATGTTCAATGTTGGCGCCTCTGTCAGACTGCCGTCTTCGATATCCACTTCCTCTGCTATACTGGGTTCCTCGAAATCTTTAGTCACTTTTTTGGATTGCCTCTCTATGACCATGCTCTCCAGGGACTCTATATCCTCAACGCCTGCCCTGTAGTGGATCATCAGCAACGTGAGGGCCTGCAGTCTCTCACCCGACTTAACCAGTGCAGCAGATATCAGGGCTTTTTTCCTCGCGTCGGTCGCCTCTTTTTCTTCTTTAACGAGCGAATTATTGCTCTCCAGCTCCTGGTCTATTTCGTTCTGCAGCTTATCCAACATAAACTCCAACTTCTGAAAGCGCTCCTCTGTGGGTAAACTCCTGTAGAGATCACGGCCGATTTCCTTAACGGCGATGAAGACGCTGTCGTCGAGGCCGCCCTCCTTGCGCACCAGCTTGATGCCGGCGCCGGCGGCGCGCTTGGAGGGGCTGCTGGGCCCGCTGAGCTCGGTGTCGCTGCTCTCGTTGTCGCTCGTGTTCGGGGTGTGCTTTGGCGAAGGCTCGGCCGCGTCCGGCCCCGGCTCGGCCAGGCGGGCCTTGGGCACCTGCCGGAGGTTCAGCAGGCGCGTGCTCGTGTTGATGATGTGCCTGGTCAGGCCGCTCGTTCTGTTGGCGGACTTGGCCTCGGAATCCACCCGCGAGGATGTGGCCGCGGGAGCCTCCTGCCCCTCGGCTCTGCTGCTGCCCACAGTTCGGTCGAGCCGCTTCTCGGCTCCTACACAAAAGGGCATCTCAGTCAAACATTTTTCTTGACATTTTTTATGGCAAACGTAAGCACAGAGCATGCACTGCGAAGCTGCTTTAGTCCATACTTTCTTTTTGCAGTAATCACACCAAGTTGGATTTTGAAACTGAGTATCTTGAAAGTTATGCTTGTTTTCTGTGAGAACTTGTCCCACGAAAGGATCCTCCTTCTGAAGGGCGCGAGTTTCTTCTTCTAAGTGACATTCCCTCTCTTTCTCCAGATATACGCTTGAATCATCCATTTCACCTTCCTTTAAATATTTGAATTGTAAAGTTACATCACCATAACAAAATTTTTCATTGAAACCTTTATGGTTTGTAAAACTCCGCAACGCTGTTCTGGTGACTGTTGCTTTAGGTGTAGGAGCACCCAGTTGAAATTTTCTAACAAATTCCATTGAGGACGTAGCTAGACAATCTAAAGCAATTTCTTCAAGTTTTATGCTTGCATATCCTAAGCAGATAAAACCACCTGCTTTGAAAGGGTCTCTGCACCACAGTGCAACATTAAGGTACTTATGGTATTTTTCTACTTCAAATAGACAGGAGGATGTTCTCGTCATTGGCCATCGGCCCTGACGGATTTTGTAAGGAATTTCTGGCGACTCCCATGTTCGATGATCATCACTATCTTTGCCACTACGTGCATTTTCTGTAAGTCCATCTTTTAACGTATCTTGCTTTGGTGCTGTTACTACTTTTGATACTGTTGGCTCTTCTATCTGATCACTGATTTTAATTACCTTCTCTGTAGGTTTTTCTCCATTATTTGCAGGTGGAGGTGGCCTCTCTGGTTTATCAGAACATGCACCTCCAGTTTCTAACACATTTTGGCTATCACTAGTAGACAAAACAGGCTTAATTTGTGGCCTAGGTGGCACAGGAGGCTTAGTACTCGAGCCTTGTGACTGTTTACCCAATGGCTGTGATGCATCTGAAACCTCAACAGTTTTAGGTGCTGCCACTTTAGCCCCATCCTTTTGTTGTGTTTTTGACGCTGCCTGGTAACTTCCCAGATTCAGTTTTCGATTCAGGATGGGCGATATAGTTCCAAGAGGTTTAGCAGCAGCAAGAATTACTACCGACCGTTTGGGACTCGGAGCTGTTGGCAAATCTTCTTTTTGGTCAGGTGCATCACAAGCTAAGTCTTCAAATTCTGAATCAAAATCTCTGCCATCAGCATCAGCTGCTAAATTATTCTGGTCATCCTCTGCCTGTGCCAAGAAAGCTGCATCCTCCAATTGTCCAAATCCATCCTGCAGTGCTGAGCCATGCTGATTATACCCAACAGGCCTTTCATAAAAGACTAAAACTCTGTCCCCAGCTTGTCTAATGAGCTTCAACACTTGGACAGTTGATGTGATTTTCACACCTATTAAAAAAAAAAGACAAACATTATTAAGTTCTAATTATGATAATAATCTAAGTGATCAAAAATAGTCAACAAACATTGTTGCTCAGTAACAAGGGAAGTCAATTGTGACACAAGAGCTTAACTGAAATGTAAGAGATGGATTCTCTCAATTTTATTCATACAAATATGGAGCTGTAAAAAATAATTACATAAATACTCCAGTTTGCTGCTCATAACAGTACTGCAATCTTACTTACATAGTAATGTTGATTTGATATGGAAACAGTTTTAACCTTGCTCTTACTTTAAGTTTGCACTTTCCAGCAGTAGACATGTAACAGAGGACTCAAGAAAGAAGAGTATCTTTGAACACAGTTATAATTGTAACAGAAGCAGGCCAAAATGAAAATAGTTCCAGTATGTTAACAAAATATGGGCATAATGCTGCATTATCAGTGTGGCTGGAGTGAGCTGAACCATCTTCCTGACAGAACATACAGAGCCAATTGATGTATTTCCAAATTACATGCAAGCCAAAATATCTTAATGAGCACACAGTCCAAATACAGTCATGCAGGGGATCATGTAAAAATGACTTTTCCTTTGTTCTAAAGCAATCATCAGTTATCTGTTCAAAGGAACTGAAAACCCTTTTAAATTACTGGAGTATTGCAATGGGGATTTATTTAGGCAGTACCTAAGCAAAAGAACTCATTGTAGATTTTAAGCTCTGGTCTGTTAAACCTCTGTAAAAGGTTAAACTTCCTGCTAGCCCAGTCACATTAATGCTTTGGCTGGGGTTTTTATTGTTTTGTTGTTTGTTTGTTCTGCTTTTAATGTTGTTGCCAAATGTTTGTTCAAGTTTCTTTTGCCTTTTACCTAAGAAAATAAATCAGGCAAATAAAGCAAACAAGCAAAGACCTTTAGTGACCATAAATACATAAATGTTAGCTTTTGAGTGCCAAGCACAATTGTAATTATTAAGAAAGGGAGATTAGCTGAACTGCATACACGACAAGATGACCCTTATTGTTAAAGCTGACACATCACTCACTGCCAATTGCCAGCAGTCTGTCTCCTCTCTGTAGATCAGCAGCTGCAGCAGGTGAGTTTGGAGTCACAGTTTCAATGACAACGTGCCCTGCATCCTCCTCCTTGGACTGCACAAGGCGCAGAGTGAGCCCAACGCTTTGCAGATTCCCTTTCACAAGTTCTGCCTGCAGAGAAAGAGGTCAAAAGTATCTCAGTAAAGCTGACTTCAAGGATTCATGGCTACTGACAATAATTTAAATAAAAATGAAATAAAATGAAACAATTTTAATACTAAAAAAACAAATTGTTATTTAAAAAATGCAATAGGACATCCATTGACTTCGGCTAATTGATTAATTTTCTGCCAACTAAGTTTAAACCTTTGGAGACATTCACAAAGAGTCCCAATCCTAAATAAAATACTACTGTTAAGCACAGCCTCATTATGCATTTTATTAGGAGCACTGTACCATCAATCTAGGTATCACGTTGAATGTGGCCCATCTGTGTTATAAAAGCTAACACTCTAAGCAGCTCTGCAGCAGCCTGTGCACAAGGGTGTTTGGAGTGACAGCACTCTTCCATACATACACACTGCTTAAGTGTATTTAGAACAAATCTCAATTAACAACAGCCTAAGAAGTTTCTTCAAAGATGCAAACCCTTCCCTCATACTTATCTTGCAAAATAAATACAATTTAAATTTAAACTCAACCTCAAATACTTTTTTCTAAAAAAAACAAAGAAAGCACAGCTGAGGTGCAATCTCTGTAGCTGACTTGCAGATGACAGACCTAGGTAGCGATCAATTATTTACAGACCTCAGTGTCTGAGATCTTTGGCAACTTTTTTCCTAATAAAAGCAGTCCTTAACAAATTTAACAGTATTGCTTTTTCCCCTACAGCACATTCCTTTTAGACTATTTCAAATTACTGTCTACAATCATTCATATTCCATTTGAAAGGAGAACTCATATGTTCCAGCTTCAAGGACAGAAATTGAACTCGCTTTTTTGATTTCCAAGAAGAGAGAAGCAGACAGTGTAGAAACCTCCACAGGAAATTTTATACTTGGCTTCAATTTACTGAGCTCAGGTAGACAGCTTTCTCCTCCCCTTCTGCATTTACTTTGCTGCTGTTCAGTTGTGGATGTTTGAAGTGTCTGGAGTTGAGCCTCCTCTTTGGAGGTGTTCCTTTATTCAGTCTGTGCAATGGCTTTCCACAGATGGAAGTGGATTATGATGCTCAGTCCATGGCTCTCTCCTTGGCTGCATGCTGTCACTCCTTTCCTATAATCTTACTAGCATTGCATCTTGGGGTTTTTTAATTGTAGTTCACTTCTTTAGAGAAATAAAAATGCTGTGCTGCTCAGAGTTTGCTATAGAACAGCACGGAGTGTGAAGAAGCAGACTTGTATTCACTTTCTAAGCTTTGTCACTATTTTCTGCATTTCCCACAGGCACCTACTCCTTTTTTCTCAAACTTCTATTGTTAATACCCAGTAATGTATATAAGAATAACAAGACCAATATAAGCTTAATTGCAGTCCCAAGACTTAAAGGTTATTCCAGAATGAAACAAATAAATAGTTGCCTACAGAAACAACCCTGACAAGAGTTTTCAGGTTGATTTTTGTTCATTTGTTTGTTTAAATGCCATCCTCATTTGCACCAAAACTATTGTTACATAATTAAATTTTTTAAAAAATTAAATAATAAACTACTAAGTGTTAAGAAACAAAGAATTATTAGAAATGTCTGTGGAAGAAGACAAACCTTTTTTATAAAAATAATTGCTCTTCTGCTTTAGTCCTTTATTTATATGCAATATAGCTTTAAGCTAGCAATTCACAAATGTTGCAATGTGCTGTATGGAAACAACATGAACAATTACTGCAATTTCAAACAACACTAATTGAATATTTTAGCTGTCAAAAACACAAATGACATGAATTTGCTTTGGCAGCACGCAAAGCTGCAACAAAAACAACATCCAAAGATCACAATAATATAACTGCACATTCTTATCAAACAATAAGGAAACCATTATTTCTGAGCTTTGCTCGGAGTCCAAGTACTCAAATCTCGGTTTTCCTATGATGGTTCCTTTGTAAGTCTTGCTCTAAGTGATTAAACTCAAAAAAATATTTCCAAATCACTGTGTTTGAATAGAAGAGGAACTATCATAATGAAGATCAGGAAGTAAACTCACATTTAAGGAATGCTGACAAACATGAAAATTACAAAGGGCTGAAAAACAAATTATAACCACTTTTCCCCCTAATTTCTGTTAGTGCACTGAAGTAGAAAGCTGTTTAGTGAGAGAATTCCAGGAAAGAAATGGATGCTTAGAACAGTGAAGGGAAAAAAACCCCAATGAAAACCTCAAGATGGTTTTCCTTTTAACACCCTGTTATTCTCGCCATTTAATTATACTCCTTTAGGAAGTCATCTACTTTGACTGTATATAGTTTCTTCTGAAATCTTACATTAGTCCTGTATCTCCAAGCCCAGAACTGGAGTTCATTAGTAAGACAAGAAGCATGAGAGTCGTGCTCATCCAGGGTGGACATCCTGTTGGCTCTGCATGGCAGCAGAAGAGACAGCTGCCAGTCTGTTCCCAACACGGGGCAGCTCTTGTCCACTCAGTCTGAGCAGAGCAGAAAAACACCCAACTACTGAAGGAAGGTCGCCACCACAACCCTGGACATGAGTTACCTCAGGCAAACCTACTCCTTTTCTTTTACAGTTGCTATTTTCTCATCCATTCAAAGAATGGTCCAAAGAGGTAAGATTTCTCCAGAAAGTCACAAGTCTTGTCTGAAAGAGAACGTCAGGAGGAGGAACTGGTGTGGTTAACACCTGACTTTCTTCAAAAAGTGATGATGACCTCTAACCACTGCTGGTACTTGCAATCATGGCAAAGTGCATGATGAGCAGATATGGAAAGAGGGCATAGTTAGACAGTAAAAAGGGAAAAATGTTAACAAAATCTCTTTTTTAAAGTGTTTGTCAGTACAGACTGTGATGCTCCTGAATTTCCGTTGAATCCAAGGACTCCCTTGAGCAGCACTATGCAGTGGATGACTTCACAGTGAAAATATTCTATAGTGCAAAGACTAGAAACCCCTGAGGTGATCCCCAGCATTTCATTCTTCCCTCCTCCTCCAGGGAGAGACCACATGAAAGAAATGAGGGACAGCTGGGACCCAAGACACGTAGATATCTCTGAACATTTGGCTCCCATGCAGGGAGGGACACGGCCTGCAGATTACAACACGTATGACTCACTGACGGCAAGGAGACTTCCAATATTCCAGCAGTATCTGATGGAAAGCTGCTTTTGGAAGGAGAGTGCCTTTGAATGTAACAAGCAAAGTTCATCTCAACTTTTTATTAACTTTGGCACAGTCACAAGCTTTCTCATGAAGTAAAGTGGTTTTATTTATCAACCCAAACCAGATGAATAGTTTCCTTGATTATTCCTTCTGGCAACTGCAAGAGACACCACGCTATCTCAGGCTAAGATGAATGCAGGTGAAGACCACTTGGAGCTCCAAACATCCCCCACCCCAACAAGTTCACTCACAAACCCAAACATCTTTGTATACCCAGCAGAGCTACTTTACGCCTTTCTGTCTCCCTCTCAAATTAAGACTTGATAATAAATGTGAAGAGCCAAAGACCTATTGGAACACAAAACAGGAGGAGGATGAAAATCAGCTAAATGACACAGAGGTTAGAAGAAAATTGCTGATAATGAAAGGACATTTATTATCAAGAAACCTTGCTGCAAGGGAGAAAAACTAACAGCTGCACCCAGGAGAAAGGGAAATTTTAACCAATTAGCTGTATCATTTTAAAGCAAGTTTATTTTAATTTGATCTAATTAATAGCTCTGTTTTACTAGTTCTTGCAAACCTTAGTAGTTATTTCAATAAGGAGCAAGACAAAGCAGATAGTAGTACTTCATTATCAGTGACAGGCATACATTCAGTGTATTTTACATTGAAATAGTTACAGCTAAACTCTATCACAGAGCTTAAAAAAATATACCTTTATAAAAAAAAAAAAAAAAAAAAAAGGCAAGCAATCCCTAGGCTATTTATTAAATACTTGTTGAGATTAAGAAGCAACAAAACAGGAATGACTATCCTAGAGAGAATTAAAAAAAAAAACAAACCCAAACCCAACAATAAAACAAATCCAAGAGGACACAAGATGTCCATTAACTTTAAAATTAATAGAACATTTTGATGTGGAGCTTGACTTTTGCCGGACCAAGCCCATCAGCATTGATTCCACAGCACGGGCTTTAGTTCATTGACATGCACCAGTGTACGAGATACTGCAGAGCACAACCCCAGAGCTACTTTCAGCTCAATACTGCATCTGTGTTCTGGAAACACAAGGCACAAGAAAATTATCTTGTGTCTCACAGCCTTTCCTTGCCTCAGCCTTGTTGTTCTGAAAGCCCAGCAGTTGAACGTCAGTGAAAATCAATTTTTCCAAACCTTTTTAAACATACCAGTACTGAACTCCACAGCTCCACAGTAACTAACCTGAAATTTATAACTTGCTAGTACCATTTAAACGGCCAAATATTTAGATGAGTGTCAGAACATGATGCAGTTTTAATCTTTAAATGCTTCATGAAATTATCAGTCTGAAATAATTTACAAATACAATGGGATTATAAATAAACATCCCTTTTACAGGCAACAGACAAATGTGATACCATCTCATTTACTATTTATTCCAAAACTGCATATATGAAGTTAAGATTATTTGATTCAGAGGTAAGAATGCCACCAGTACTGTAGTCTGATAAGTAGAATGTAAGTTAACATTAGATACAGCACTTCCATTCAGAATTTCTAAGACAATAAATAATAAATAATGTCCATTAATAAACAGAAAGATTACAACATCTAGGAAAGTGTGTATGACAATCTCTTACCAGCACTGCAACATTGTTCAGCTAAACTTTAAAAACTCTTTGGTGCATACAAAAATAGAAAATCACAAAATTAAGCCATAGCAGGGTATTTAGAACATAAGACTTTTGCTTTTAAGCCGAACTTTATTTTCAGGAACTAAAAAGGAAATTGTTGTTTTTGTAAGCTTCATTTTAAACTGTAAAATAATTTCTAATAGTCTAAATTTGCTTAACTATTTGTAAGCATTAACATCATAAATCTTTACTAGAATTTAGCAAGCATGTCACATTCTTTTGAATAAATGCTAAGAAAAGCTTGATCACCCAAGCACAAATAAGAAATCTTATTTAACTGAATTTACATCAACTAGAAGAATACTGTTTTTCCAAATTGCTCATATTCCCCATCAGGGGTAAGGAACACAATCTATGTAGCAGCAACTGAACCCATGTCAGTGCTGAATGATAAAAATATTTATTTTGCCAAACCATTGGAATTGCCAAAGGGGATCTTGGGTATTCTTGAAAGGTATAGTCTAATGCATTTTGAGGAAAAAGAAGTGAAAATGTCTGTGAATATATCTGTAAAGTATTACATTCTCCCAGACAACCCTGCACACCGAGAGGAGAGGAAGGAATATTTCATGTCAAAACCCCCCAAAACATTAAAGTCCAAAACTGGAAGCAGTTTCTTCTCTTTGGAAGACTCGGTTATTTGTATTATTGAAAAAAGGTTTTTGGCAAGCATCCTTAAAACATTGACTTTAGTATTATTGCTTTTTTCAACCCTATTATTGGATACAGTTATTTTGTATGACCTGCAGAGCAAAGAGACTGAGATTATTTACAGGGGAGAGGAGGCAGTGAAAGGAAATGGGTATCGCTAAACTCACGATTTGCTCCTTACAAACACTGGACGCAAAGGAAATAAAATCATTTTCTTTTAATGTTCTGAGAGGATTTCAATCTATGCTTTAGAAAAGGAGTAGATGCTTTTCTTCTCTTTGTGACACAGCCCTGAAGCCTAAAAGAGAGCTTGTGCAGTGTAGCATGTGTCTTTTACAAACCTCTGCTCCAGCCCTCCTGTCCACAGGGCACGAGAACCCCAGACGTGTTCTGATGGAAACCTTGACTAAGGAATCCACGATGACAGAAACACTTTCCTTTCCCAGGCACAGAAAATATCCCAGTTACAGAAAGAGAAATGTTTTCTGAGCATTGAGGAGCTAACCCTGTTCTTGGGACGCTTCAATAGCTCAGTAGTTAATAAAATATACCCAATTATCAGTCAAACTGAGTTCACTGTTATGTCTTACACATGCACAGGTGTAATGGTGCAGATGTGTGGATGTGCCTCCATCTCCAGATTTAACCTGTGTATTCCCTTTGGCAGAAATGTTAAAACACACTGACAGAAGGTTTAAATAAAATAAAACGCTGCAGTAATATTTAGAGAATAACTAGACTATACAGTACGACAAACAGGAAAAGAAAAAGGACAAAAAGGAAAGAAATAATCTCTGCAATCGAATTAAATCTACATAGAAAATTGACTTATTTTCCTCCCCACTAGAAAGAGGCATTAACTACAAATCACTCATTAGAAAAAGACTGATGGTAATATAATGTAAAAGGTAATACACTGGCTACTTAAAATATCAGTATACATTTCAGCTAGAAAAAACATACCATTCTAAGAAACCAACATATACTAGAAAACACATTTACAAATTTGGAAATTAATTTACTGATTTGTAAAATTATTTTTTCAATTATTTAATAAAAGACTGCTTGAATAAAAATCTGATTTAATTTTCTCCATAACTGAATATACATACTAAACCTAAAATTGCTACTGTTCCACAATTTGTATCCAGACTTCTATGACAATAACGAACATACTCTTCCTTGGTGTGATCCTTCCTCCATATCAAAGATATACACATCTTTAACATCTTTCAAGTGGATATTTTAATGTATTTTTCCACCATTCCCAGGTTTACATTGATTCAGTTAACTTCAACAAACATTTTGATTTGTCCCCCCCAATTTTTAAATATTTTGGCAAAAGGTATCAGACAAATATGTTGAGTGAATATATATTTCTTCTATATATATAGAATGGTAGGTGAAGGGGTGTGTGTGATTTTTTTTTCCAAAATAACTAAATTTATCAACACATTTAAACATTTAAATATATGTGTGTGAATAGAACTTTCAATAAGAAATCAAAAGGAAACTATCTGCTGCTTATATAAAAAAAACACCCTGTTGAACAGCAATCCCAATTATTGTTTTTGCACAACTCCTTTTACAGTCAGAAATGAGCAACTGCCAAAAATATATTCTTGTGCCCATATTGCCTGAAAGAAGTAGTTTGATGATACTATTAAAAATTTAACATGCAAAACTAAAATAAGTTTGGTAAAGCTACTAAAATGGAGTTTTACCATAAGGCGATATCACCAATAAAAATAAAATTTCTATCACATTTTCTTAATTTCTCTTTCTGTTCTGTGCCACTTATTTGATAGTTAAACCATTCCTTATTTCTCCCCAATGTTTCCTGTAGTGTTTGTAGTGGTTTTCTGGACCAGACTGATCCTTTAAATTTTAGACAGTTTTAATTAATTGCTTTTTGCTTAACGTGGTGTTCTGCTTCCCTCCACTGCAGCTCTTCCTCTGTGCTGAAACCCCGTGAGTCAGGAGGGTTTTCTGCACTCACAGCTGTCCTGAGCAGACCTCCACTTGCTTAATCCTCTAAGAAAAGTCAACTTTGCACACTGCTCACCTTTCTCTCCAAAACCTCTGAACAATACACTCTGTCCTGAACACAATTTTCAGCAGTAAAACAAAGCAATCAGTGAACACTCAATCAAATCATCTTGAGACCAATTATTCACATAATTTTTTAGTACAAATATCAGAAAATATCTAGTGCAGCATCAGAAAATAAGTTCCTCAGCCTCATTCCTTTGATTCAACATTGCCCATTTTACAATTTCTGCATTTTTGACATATATCTGCATTCTATATCCTATCAGCTGGAGAGGCTTTATAGGACTGGCTACACCTTCATGTCCCATTGAGTGTCACTGAACGAACAGAACCAACTTATTTTGTGGAATACCATAAAAAACCAGATTTTTGATGACTATAAAACAGTGCAAAAAGGGAAGTGGGATGTTCTACCTTTTGCTGTTAATCTTTGCAGCCTTGTGAACTGTGGTCTGTGCATGGGGAGACACAAGGATCTCAGACGAAGTCTGCATTTTTCCCATTTGGTTTGTTTTACTTTTGGGTAGAAGCATACTTATGGACAAGGGTCTTGATATTTTCTTACTAGTCATCTTAAATAGCAAGCCAGTGGGCCTCACTTTCTGTTCTACATGGTAACTTGTAAAATCCAAAAAACACAAGTTACAAAATATGATGGTAATTTCGCTCTGAAATAAGTTACATATTGGACCAAGATCATATTTAAAATAGCAATTCATTAAGGCCACAATATGGCAAATGTTATGCACATGTCTAACTTCACCATCATAAACTATTTGTCTGAAAATAAATGTGACAATTCATCCTAGGAAAATTAAACATCTGCATGTCTGCTTGATGAGCACTGAAAACTTTTGACATCAGCAAAATCCAGAAGAGGTTTGTTACTGAACAGAACGAGGAGGTGTATCTTATTTTCCCCAAACACTTCTGACACATTGCAGGCACTCTTTGGCTAAGCTACTTGTAAAAAATTGCACCTTCCAATTGCATGGTGAAGCAGGTTACACGACATGCAAAAAGCAAACGGTTTAGCAATTATCACGAATTGCTGGGGCATTCTTACAGCAATTACAGGACTTGAATGGAGGAGTTAAAGACAAACAAGGCAGTGGAAAACCTGCATTTAACTTTGAAGGGTCAAAAGCAGGTAATATAAAGGCCTTCAGTTTTAGGCGGAGCTCTTCTTTGCACAGCAATTTAGCACAAACACCAACTCGGATCTTTTTTAAGTGCTCTTACTCACTGACATCCCTTTAGTCTTTATTAAACACAACTTTGATGATTTCCTTTGGCTCTGTAGAAATAGAAAAGACCAATTTTTTTTCCCCTAATGTTATATCACCATATAAGCCTTCGATAGGGAAAAGGCTTCCTCCAATATTGCTTAAGCATTACTTGGTCATCATATAAATATTTTGTGCAAAACTCAGGTAGTCTAATAAGAAATACTGAAATAAGTTACTAAGTTCATTAATAATACCACGTGTGACATCAAACCAATAAAAACTTTACCTTGTAATGAATCACTGCATTGCAAATTACAGACAAAGGAGATTGATGAGAACCTGTGAGTTTATGCCCTGTGAATTCATGAGAGAGGTCAACCCAGGGCTTTGTTTATCTCCAAGGTAGAAGCACAAAAACTGAAAATATTTAAGTGTATGCATTAAAAGTAAACCTTTTAAAACACCAATTACTTATATGTATCTTGGAAGTATCTAATCAATTGTGATAAACAGCTACTATTAATCTTTCTGCAATAAACTCAAAATATTGGACTATCAGGTAAAGTTGTTCATAAGGGAAATACAGACACAGCAAAGAGTTTTCTCCACACAGAGAAACTCCTTGGCAATTTTAGCTATCGGACCCAGCAGCATTAACTACCTGAATATTGACACGGATATTGCAATCAAAACTAAAAATAGAAAAGTTATTATCCACTGTGATTGCAATAATATGCATCACAGATGCTAGTCTCCATGGAAGTAAGATATACAACATAATTTATATGCACAAAAAAGTAGTAACTCTTAGATTTCAATAATGGGCTGAAAAGCCACATTTGAAAGGGCTCAGAAGTTACTTTTCTGACAGAAAAGCTACACCCTCACAAACAAAGCATTCAGACTGCAGATAATACAAATTACACTCTTACCAATAACACAGCCAAAGCAACAGGGACCTCCCATGCACCTCTATAATCATACAATTTGAAATATCATAGAACTCGTGAAAACATTTTATTTCTGCACTGCAGAAACACACTATTTTCTTGTCAACTGGTACATTTCTCATCAACATTAACGGCTAAATGGCCATTAAAGCAAAGCACAAGCCTGAATAATATCCTGTGTGACCCACTGAGTGTTCAGACTCCCACATTCCTGAAGCTAAACCCAAAGGAGCTAAAGCAGATGCAGTAAAACGATTCGTGATTTTAACAGCTCTTCAGAGATTAAACAGAAGAGCCATCGGTATCAAAGTGAGATTTGTGTTCATACAAACCCGGCCACACCCTTCACCCGTAAAACACGTTTCTGAAACTCTATGTTACCAAGGCCAGAAGAAGTGAGGATTTACGTTTAACTTATTCCAAATAATTGCTGCAAGAAGGCCAAGGTTTTGTACATAATAATCTTTCTGTACCTAGAAAGGCAGCCAAACCACACTGAATTGTTTTCAATTAAATTCTGGACAAAACACTGCAGTATGAACACACAACTATACAACCAGTAAAGGTTTCCATGGCCATACATCTATTTCTGGTTATTTTGTTGAACACATCACATCAAATCAATTTATTTATGGTTATAGGGCACAAGTCGCTGGCAGGCAGTGAAACAGCAGCTCAATGTCACATCTAATTAGAAGCACCAAGACAACAGCACACCTAGAAACCTGATTTTCATTCTGTTACTGATGACCATCACTTATAAAAATTGCCACAACTATTGAACTGAAAATATTTTTACATCAACTCAAATACGGACAATTCACTTTGCAAAAGAAATCAATACCCAGCTCTATCTCCTCCTCTGCACTTGAAAAATAATCCAGATTATTTTTACTACACATATAGATGAATTCCCAACAGATTCAAAAAATGATTTAGAAACAGAACCTTAGCTGTAAATTGCAATCTACATACCAGCCAGCTTTGCAGCCGAGCTTCTAAAAATGCTTCATGAAAATCCAAACATCTGAACTTCTCATAGAAGGGATCTCTGGTTCTGTGATTTGTCTGCAGCGTTCTCTCCATGCAATCAACGTGACCATAACTGCCTAATAAAAAGAAGAATTTCCTTTCCCTATAGTCAGCTATCTGAATGACAAGAAAACAATTTGTGTACCTACTTCCTCTCTGGAAACCAGTTTTAGATCTCAAACCACTAACACTAAAGCATGCAAAAGAGCTAAAAAGAAATATTCTTCCAGAAACAGCTTATTGGGAATAAACCCAAAAAAAGTTACAAGAGAAGCAGAACACTACCCATAGTGGAAGTAAAAGTTCATTCCTTTTGACCTTTTTTTTTCTTTCAGTATCTTCTGGTCCGGGGAAGTAATATCCTCATCTCCCTTTTGTAAGGTAAGTGAAAGAATGAATAGGAAATTATGTCAAGCTTAAAAACTTCTTTTACTTCAGCACTCACTATAACTTCATATGCTCTGGTTTTATGCTCTATTATTTTTAAATTAGCAACATATTTTATTGATAGTTGGTGAAATACATATGAAAAATACCCACAGGATTTCATCAAGCAACATCTTTCTACTTCCCTTTTCCCCTTCTCTCTTCTGTCACCAGAAACCCAGCTTGCTTAGGACTGTGACCAATTACCTCCTCCAAAGAATTCAGAACTCACTCATTAAACTGAAAATTGAACAAAGGATTAGTCAATACCATACAAGGCTTGAGAAATAAATCTAACTTTACAAAAAAAGTCATACTGAAGAAGGTAGGAATAATTCAGCTTACTTAATTTCAATGACCCTTACTGTAAAAAAAAAAAAAAAAAGTTGCATGCAAGAAGTTGATGAAAGCTTGTGAAGTAATTTGAATACTTGGTTCAGAACATGGTACTATACTTTTTTGATCATCACTGTAAGGGCATTGGTGAAACAGCCCAAAAAAGGCATTGTTCATAAATGGCACAGTATTCAAAAGTCTGGGGGTTCTCTTTTAAAGTGGTAATTTTAAAAAATATTTCATTTGAAAACCTGCAGGCTTAAGACATTAGGGTGCTATAGAAAAAAACAATGTGCAATGTGATGAATTATGAAATACCCCACAGCAAAAGGAAGAGTAAACCCAACAAAATTCCCAATAGCAAAGCTTCAGGATACAAATTACAAGTTTAATCATCAGCTTGCTCCCAACGTTACAGAGCCACTTTCCTCCCACTAGAGTTCAATATTTTTTATAACCTCTACAACACACTAAAAAAACCTACCAGAAAAATTATATTCAGTTAGGGTTTAGGGAAAAAAAAAGGGGTAAAAAGACTGTGTGTCAGGATGGGAAGGGAAAGATTAGAGAGGGGAAACGAAAATCAGATATGGACTGGAAAATTGCAGTTTATAAATCCTTGGCTACACTTTGATGGCAAAACACTTCTAATTTTCCCATTCCCATGGCCTCTGATTAATATAAATTAATTAATTCACATCAACTAACAAGAAACCAATGAATTTAACTTCAAATTGATAATTTTCAATTATTTGTGTACAGTGTTACATTTTGGTAGAGACATCCATGCATATATTACAATATATTAAGAAAGGAATTGCCTCTTTTACATGAAAAAGAAAAAAAAAAAAGACCGCTTGGGAGCTAAGAAAGCAAAACTATCAATGCTTTATTTTTTTACTTAGGAGTTATACCAGAAGAAAATCATAATGAATAAACATGTGTGTTCATCATGCACAACTTGCCCTTCTTCATGAACTCCTGAAGCCCACAAAACCAGCCTGTGACTTACATACTTTCATACCATTTGAGCAGGAGCATTGCAAAGTAATTAAACCTCAGGTAAATCTACACTATTAAGTCTGAAAAACATGAAAATTATCTGTAATTTAGATGCTTTCAGCAGAAACATCATTGATTTTTTGCCATTTTCATATGAGGGCACATTTCTAAGTTGAAACAGTATTTTGCATGGAAAGCAGTCCAAGGTTAAAAACGGCATGCAAGGATCATAATCTGAATATAATGATAACATCAACTAATGAGTTGTTAATAATTACCGAAAGAGCTATGGTTTTATTACACAGAGAGTGAAGAATATCAGCTTTTTTTGCAGGCCCTCCTCCACAGCAGCTGTGGTCACAGGGGAAAACGCAGCCCAGATGGGGACAAGTGGCAGCAGTGGCACCACATCCCCCGTGCCCCAGGATGGCTGGAGAGGGATGGGGGTGCCACCGCAGCACCCCTGGGTGCCCTGGGGCCAGGAGCCTCCCAGCAGCCAGGCTGCCCTGCTGGGGAGGTGTCCCAGTCAGGGGGCACCTGACAGCCAACTCAGCCCACAGAAACCCTGAGCTCTTCACCTGCTCTCTGCAAAGCACCCACCAGGTTTGGAGCCCCTTCATCCCCTTTACTCCCGCTTCTCTCCTCCACCACCAGAAACCCAGCTTGCTTCAGACTGTGGCCAACTACCTTCACCAAAGAATTCACAACTCATTTAATTGAAAATTGAACAAAGGATTTGTCTACACTATACAATGCATGAGAAATAAATACAACTTAGAAAGACTCATACAAATAGCAAAACAAAGGACACCGTGCAAAAGAGACTAAGGAGGACTACAGCCAAGCTAGGCCAGCTTCTCGGTTTAAGTCTCTGCCTTTTTATTCAACAGACGCTCAAAACCTATTTTAAAAATCACTGTGCTTTCTTAAAAAAAAAAAAAAGATAAAAAAAAAGTAAAAAGAAGAACACTGTACAGGTATACAGACACTCAGAAGTATCAAAAAAGGAGACATAGCTAAATTAATACAAAGATGAGACTTTTCCAATGAACAATGAGACACTACGAAATGGATATCAAAGTTATGCCTCCAGATTTCAGTGACACTCACTCAGTTAAGGTACCAACCCTAAAGCAGAGTGGCTAAAATATGCTTTTCTGAAATTCTTAAATAATGAAAAATTGCACTACTAACAATAACCAGTTAAAAATAAATCTATACACTAGACAAGACCCCTAGCCAACATTCACATTACAGAGTATCCAAGATAAATGATACTCAGAAAATGGAACTAAAGATATGCTGGGGAAGAGGTGAAGTGATAGAAAACTCAAAAAAACCAAAGCTTTTCTGCATCTACAGTGCACTCCTGCATATTTTGCAAATTAGCTACACTCCCCCTCTAACAGAAGGCATTGATTGCTTTCAAATATTTCTGACCAACTGATAGCTACTGGCTGCCTGCTCATTCAGCACTCTCAAGTGTTATTCTTTCCTTAATAAATGCTATGTAGAAATGCATTATACCTATAGTTTCATAAAAAGATGAATGTACACTTCAAGTTCATGACTTACTTGTAAAATGTTCCCTTTTCACTAATGAGAAATTAACCACTGCTCTCATTCTGGGTTTATGCTGCTGCCTCAAGAGAAATTCCACTTAAAAGAAATTTCAATCTGTTTTATTGACAGTAGAAATTTATACTCCTGCACTTTGCATTTGTCAATATGTAACACTTGAAGCTTACCTAGTAATCTGCAGAACTGCTAGGCACCAGTCATCAGCAATGCACATTGGGAGAAAAAAAAAGAACCTAGCTTTCAAAAGGAGGAAGAATCTCTTTCAGAAGCTGATTGGTAAAGTTACTCCACAGTAAAATGCAAAACTAAAAACATAAGAAAGACTGTGAAGTCTCAATGTCAAAGATTCATCTCTGATATAGAAAGAAGAGAAGAAAGAGAAAGGAATTTGTTTGCACCTCTCCCATTCTCCCACCGCTTTGCTGAAAAGGAGGGTCAGGATAAAATCTGTCAAGACCCACAGAGCACCCTTCCTTACACTGCTCTTCCTGCAGCCACAGCAGCATTCCTTGAGTCTTTTCTACTGTAGATTTAAAATATGTACCTCAGCATTTGAAGAGCTATACACCAGTTTGAGGATTTGGCAAAATCGAAAAAGAAACCTTTGCTCCACTAAATTATTTCTGAATGTGCAGAGAAGTGTGTATTGTGTCCAGGACACATTTCCAGTGCCTTTAGAAGTTACTGCTTCCATCTGTTAAAACAAATTCAAAAATAAAACTGATCTCCGTAGAAGTAATTTTTTTCTTTTTAGTGAGAATAAGGCTCTTAATTTTCTGGTAAATCTCATATATTTTCATTACAATTACTAGATATGAGGGACTATTGCTTTAATGACCTGTCCTAAAATCTGTTCCTCCTAGCAGCTATTTTTTAAGCTCGGGAATTAATTACAACTCTTGGTTACCTCAATAATATGCAGCCAAGACTTTTGGTTCCTCATCCACTTCTACACATCAGTTTGCAAGAATGTGAACACCTCTGCTCACAAGAGCAGCCAGGAGTTTGCTCCTAGTTATTGCAAACATTTTTAGAATACTTTGTATTTCAGATTCTCTTCCAATAATGAAAGCTTCAAGAACTCCAGTGGAGATACGAACATTTATCAAGATTGGCAAAAACACTTGTTTAAAAAATGAATTATTTTCTCAAATATTGTTTTGCAAGGAGTAAAAATCCATCATAGATGTCCCATGTTTTGGCTAAATACCCAGTGTAGACAAAACGAAGAACTTTAATATTACTTTCTCTCTCCAGCATGTCTGTACCTCAGACGTAATCTTGATGCAATTTAATTAAGAGTTTTTAGGCTAAAACTGCCTTCAGCCTGGACTGCCTGCTACACAAAGAAAGTTTATTCCATCTGAAGCCATCCCTAAAAATATATTCTTTGGCTAGTCTGAAGACTAAATTAGTCTTTTTGAGAATTATTTCTATTAAACTAGTTGAAATCAGAGCTGCCCTCCCCTCCCTGTGCAACAGTGTAGTCTGTCATGTACTATTTAGCAAAAGTGAAAATACAATTTGAAGAAGAAAGACGTTTTTATCAACGAGCACTGCCTGGCTGTGCTCAGGAAGAGGGTCTGAGCCAGCTTGGCACTGACTTGGCTGGAGCTGGGACCAGATTACTTCCAGAGGTCCCTTCCATTCTAAATTACTGACTTTACTCAAACAGATACCTTGTCCAGATACCATTTTAATCTTGTTTTGGACTATATATATATATATATATATATATTTTAAGAAAAGCTTGGAATCGAGCCAATTTTCCTGCTGAATGTTTCTGATAGTACAACCACATATTTCCTGGGAGTTTCTCAAACCTGTAAATTACAGACATTAATGAGGCACTTTAAAGATTCCACACTAGCCAAATATTCACAGCTACTCTACTCCCATGAGCTGCCTTTGCTGGTAGTGCTATTCTCGTCCTACTTCCTGTGCTCTCTGTTTATGCAGCAGAACTGGTGCAGGTTTTTATCACTGCACGAGGTCTCCTGACCAAGCTGACAGTGGCTGTTTGCTCTTCCTGTGCGCAGGCACAGCTCTTTGGCTCAGGCCAGCCCGCGCTCTTGAGACACAGCTCCCCACCTCCTGTGCCTTGAGTGGCATTACAAGGTGCTCCTGGAACACACCAACTGCATTCCCTGCAGAGGAAGCTGCACCAGGGTGTCAGCAGTGGTGCTCCTGCTGCCAATCCTGAGTATTCCAGGAGGACAGAGAGAAGCAGAGCCCAGCAATACCTCCAGGACCGCGGTGTGGAAGTGCTGCCCTGCGCCCCGAGGCTGCAGCCTAAGCACCCTCCTGTCCAGTGTGCTTGCAAAATGCACATCCACTTCCCAAACCTTCTTTCACTTATTTGTATATACACGTCCATAGAGAGAACTTTACCTGCAGTCTATACTCAAGTCTTGATTCCAGAAATACAGTAATTGCCATGCAGGTGTTTCATAGCCCCCAGGAACAAACTGCACAGCTCAAACAGAACAGGACTCCACATTGCACAGAAATGCCATGTGACTGAACAGCAGTTTGTGACTTCAGCAAGTTACTTGTACACTTAACTAGTCCAACGAAATCCGACTGTAAATGTGCATCTGATTGAAAGCAGTGGAAATCACTGGGGTGAAAGGGGGAGATTTACAGTGGAGATGAACCACATGCTTGTTTGTATTAGAATTTCTGAACACTGTAATCCTCTGCTCCCTTCACATGTAGTTCAAATTGTTATGTAAAGTGGTTGTTTTCAGTTTACAAGCTGCTGTACAGACTATTCCTGATATATTCCCACAGATATGTGATTTAACTACTGTGGAACCTAGAAAGAGATTTCTGCAATTACTCTCTAAATAGCAATTTTGTTATTTCTTGACTCTGCTGATGAACTTCGAGTGAATCAATTCCAGTTTCTCAAGGGTCACTTATTGCATTTGGAAGTATCTACATTTTTTTTAATGCATGGTCAACTTGCTATCCATCAGACTTCAATCTATATTTAACTGAAGTAGAGCAACTAATGTTTTTCATTAAATATGTATTTACCAATTGCAAGGACTTATATATATATATGCACAACTTATAAAAAGTGCATATGCATATTTGTAATATATATGCTTTTAGATGACTTTTATAATTAAAAAAAGCGCCAACAAACAAAAACTCATAAAAAATATTTCTGCATATCTGCCTCGGGTTTCTAAGGCATTAGGTTTCTTTTCTTTCCTTCAGCCAAGGCAAATCTAAAGCTTTGATTAACATCAAATGGATCTGAGGGTGCACAGACATGGTATTTGTTCCAAACTAAGCATCTAAAAATGGAAAGAGATGACATAAGTACAGATCTGAATATACAGGCTTTTGGTTCAAGTATCTGTGAGGACACTCATAGTTCATAAATTCTATTTATCTCACCCAAACTCTGACAGAGACAGCCTTTTACCAGATTGCATTAAGGGAAATGCTCCACTTTCTAATGATTTACTCCTGATCACTTCTGATCTGCAGGTTGCCTTTGCAGAGCATCACTCTGCTCCCTCTAACCTCAGTACACCAGGTGACCTTTGAGTCACCTCCTCCGTACAATGGCAATCGGCAATTCCTGGGCGGATCCCCAAGGCTTTTCCAGGACAATTTTGCTGCACTGCCCACTCACATTATTCTCTTATTGCTCTCTGCCATCATCACAGAGCTTTGCGAGAACATGCACTGCACATGACTGAGGAAATTTTTGCTCATATATTTTTTTTTAATTACGGAAACCATTTTTAAGATGCTTGGTCACCATTAAGAATCACTTATCTTGCACTGATAATTATCTCAATATTAACTTTTGCCTACAAAGTGAGATTCTACAGACATAGAACAGCCATGGTAACTGGTAATACAGTAACCAGTGAAAATTTTAACATTGTAAATACACCACTGTTGTCATTCACGCTGCATGGCCTCCATGTGTTGAGCTCCAACAGACCTAGAAGAGACTTGTAACACTGAGACAAGCACCTAATTTCTGGTTCAGCTTGTGATTGAAGAGGGAGAAAGAAAGAAAAAAGATAAACAGCTGATTTGAGATAATGTTCAGTTAAATAATTACATTCTAGGAAGGCAAGATGTGACACATGTAACAACATTACATTACTTTGAGTCCAAAAATGTGAACTACTTAAAGCATTTGACTTCCTAAAAATAGTTACAATACATTAGAGTGTACTCAGAATAAGGAATTCCTCCCACAAAATTAAAGGCTTTTTCTGCAGTCACTCAGTACATTTTATACCTGTATTTTAACACTTGAACCACAAAATTTAAAATGACTAAACATCAATTATTTGTGATGCGTGAAAATTCATTTCTATCCCATTGAGGAGCACCAGATACCTTTGTTAAAGAATGGTAGGTTAATTACATAATTAATTTAAATAATTATTTTATAGTTATTAATTAAGGATATGTTTTTAAATCTCCATTCCAAATTTCTTCCTGGTATGCAACCTGATGATGCTTTTGTTTAGGCTAACGTAATTGTTAATTTAGCCAGCGTAAACAAAAAAAAACCCACAAAACCAGGAACCAGAACCAAGCAGCTGAGATTTCTTGTATGGTCTTCTCAGCAGTTATTAATGCACTCCAAAGTCTATAAACAGGTGAGATGTTTATACTCAGAAGCAAGGTCAGTATCAGATTCCTGAAGGGCAGAAGTTAAACATCAGCTGTTCTGTGACAACTCCAAGCACTTGCCTATCCTTTGACAATGTGCAGAAGCTCCAATGTAATTTTTCTCTTCCTTAACTGCAAGATGAACTTCAGGCTGATGAACTGCTTGTGGCAGGAACACTCAGACAAGTGCCCACTGAGCAACTCACAGTCAGAAAAGAACAACTCTGCAACTCTGTCGTGTCAAACCTGCACACGTCTCACACAGATTTCGGGACATGACTGGTTTTAGGAGAGTTTGTGAGCACCAAGGGCCAGGACCTTGCTGCTCACAAGTGTTTTTACTCACAGCCTCTTTTCTACAACTTTTTACCCACTCCTGGGCATTCTCTCTATTCAGTAATTACACACCCAAGCACAAACTCCATTATTTTGGGAGACAGAACTGTTCATCAATGGAAGGAAAACAGCTGTCAACCTGCCTAACTTGGCGAGGTCCTGATTTGGCAGGGAAACCCTGCAACATCACTAAAATCCATATGGATGAGTAAATTAGCTCCAATCCAGTTAATACCTCCTTAGTAAGAACAGATCCCAGTCTCTAAATCTGAAAAGAAAAAACCCTGTTAGGAAAAGGCTAACTATTATAAGGTTATCAGAGAAAATATATTTTAAAAGTAAAGTGGAGGGCTGAAGAGGAAAACAAACTACAAACCAATGAGACTAGAACCAGCTTATTTTTCCAAAGGTAGACACCCGTGTTTAAGTAAGTCCCTTCTCTTCCACTCATGTGAGGCAGCCTCCAACCCAAGCTGCCAGCTCATTTGGCCATGCAACTCTGCAATAGGATGGAACAAAATAACTGAAAAAGTCATTCCAGAAATACTGAATTACCCAGGAACCACTTTGTGTACTCTGATCAATAAAACACTGTTATCTCTCTTACAATTAGCCATACTGTTTATACAAAGTTAGCTTTCATGCATCAGCTGTCTATTTATTTAGCAAGATCAGCTATCACTGTAAATCAATTTCTTTGCAAATGAGAAAGACAGCTGCTGTAAAACCTACTTAAAACTCTTTAGTGCATTCAGTATTTGGACACGTTGCAGACCAGGCAACAACAATGGGGGGAAAAAAAAAAAAAAGGAGTCACCAGTACTACATCTGTTGACACTCTGAAACAGTCTTCATTTTTACAAGCATTTCTAAGGAAAAGATATAATTTACTGTTTACTTAATGGCTACATATCTTTAAATATGAACCAGTACATTAAAAAATAAGACAAGAAAAGCTTACAACTGACAGTCAAACTGGGTACTATCAGGATGATACATAAAATAGTCATCTGAAAGGTACCTCATAGAATCTGTACTACAGGTTGGCTATTCCACGAGTAAAAACACATCAAAAATCAGTTTCTTTTCATATCAGCTCCATAAAAAGTACTAAAAGAACAGAACTAATCCCTGAGTAAGCCTGAAGTTTCATGGAAGTTTTGTCCTAGAACAGTCACATAGAAAGACTTATCAAGGACAATTCACCCAACTTAACCAACTAAAAGGCTGGAGCCTCTTTCATGGCAGTGATGAATCAGGTCACTCCTGATGCTTTCAGAGTCAACACCTTGCAAAATATCAGCTTGGAAGACCTCAGCTGGATAGACAGTATCACCAATGGCATCTGCAATACAACTTGGCTACAAAATCTAATGGAGACTTCAGCTGGAATTAGGTGGCTTCAAATCAAACTTCTTTCACTACACAAGAAAAGTGTCTGGTTGCAGAACTCCTCCTAAATCCAAGGACCATGAATTAGCCTTGTTGGCAGCTCTCAAAGTGAGAGCTGGGGATGGGGGAGTACAAGAACACAGACAGCACTGAGCACTCACTGCTCAGCACTGCTTCTTCTCATTCACTTTATCCATTAATCTTTTCATCTACTATTTTAAATTTGAGACAGAGTGAGTCAGGTTCATTGCAAGCAGCCAATGTCTGCAGCACTCCAGGAAAAATCACCATGTCAAATTTGGACATAGGGAGAAAAAAAGTGCAGGGAAGGGAAGCCCCAGACTTGGATGCACATGCTACATTTAGTCCTGTCTGCTGCCAAATGCCAGAGTGGAGCAAGCTCCACTTTCTGCCTGCCCCAGCAAGGGTGTTCATGCCCAGGATGCAGCTCAGGACAGCTTCTGAGGAGCAGGTAAGGCTGCGACTGGAATAATGGCATTGGGGTCTAAAGAACTATCTGAACATACACCGAAATAAACCCCTCTGTCAATGGGACTTTGGTGGGGCTTTTTTAATGTTCATATTCAACAGTCTCCAAGCAATAAAGAGCTACAGTGCATTTTCACAGAAGGTTGTTCATTAAACCACAGTAAAGCTTTCTGAAGCCCCAAGTCAAAAAGCTTAAATGTTTAGGATGAGACTGAAAAAATCCTGACGGCCTTCAAGTTTATTTGAAAGACAGATTACAGAATATTATGTAAGGCACAAATCTCAGAACTATTCCCCATTGTATTTACAAATATTACCAAGTTTTACAAGATCATGAATTTTCATAAAAAGTGACATTTTCAAAAAGCTTTTCTTGCTTTAATCCTCCTTCTTTCTTTTGATAGGATTAAATGCTGAAATGGCAGGCTGTTAAATAAGCACAGTGAAATGCCAACTGTGAGGCATTTAACTCCATGTATTCACAAATTAACATTTCACAGTTGCTTTAAATTTTGACATTATAGTTTAGTACCTTCAGGCAACTCATTTCAGAAGGTGCTGGATTTGATTTACATTATTTTTCATTTTAGATTCATGTGTTATTAGTATTGGAATACCTTGAAGTTTCCCTTAATCCCTGATAAAGGAAATTTAGTTTTATGAAAAGCTAAGAAATATTGCTGTTCTTTTTTATAGTGCAAGATTGAAAGACAGGGTTATATATAGGTCCTCCCCTTGAGTTACTCCAGTGCTGCTCACAATGTTCATTCTGAACTGGAGAAAACATCAAGCAGTAGTCATAAAAAAGAATTGGGATGCTTATCTTAATTCTTTCATTTTGTCTATTATTAGATTACTTCGGGAGATATTTGTGTGCTTTTGAGACAACTGCTGCAAGAGTGAATCCTATGGGCTACCAGATGTGGCATTTTAGATGGAAATTTTTACTTTGCAGAGTATGAAATGCAGTTTCAGTATTGCTGAAGTTAATATTTATAGAAGGGCTTGCAAAAAAATCGTAAGCAAAGACCATATCAACAATAAAAAAGCCCCAATACTTATTGCCCGTAGAAATAAAACTGTGGACAAATATGAACCCGTGGCTATTCTTACAGTATCACCTCAGACAACATAGTTGACACCAGAGTTTAAAGGTGTTCCCTCATTTTTCTTGGGTTATGTAACTTATTTCATGATCAATAATGGTTCTCTTGTGCTCCTGAATTTCCATTAAAAGAAAAAAAAAAAAAAAAAGAGAAAACTTGGAATAGATAAATTTTTGGTGTGCAATTGAGAAATTCTCCCCATTACTTCATCTTACAGCCAGTAAAGAGCACAAACCATTTACAGTTTACATATGTTTGCTGAGTATGGTATCAGAAGATACCAATCCCTTCACAATAGTTTCTGCAATTTCTAGAAAACTACTTAATCTTTATCAGAAAAATCAGTATGTAGATAAAAGAAACATGACCACAGAGATTTGCAGAGCAGTTCATAAGAAACAAGATTCTCACTTCAATACAACTGCACCTTGGAGTCATTCTTCTAACAGAGGTGGATCCAGAGAAAAGCACCAGCACCCAGAGAGCAGGCGAGGCACTGCAGTCAAGGCATAGGCTGTTACAAAGCTACCTCAGCCTCTGCTACTTCATCTCCATGGCCATTCTTCTACCAGCTCTAAAGAAAGCAGACTATATTTTCCTTTTATACCCAAAGAAACTTTGATTTTTGCTCAAAAATCATGCTGTCCATCCACAACATTACACAGGAAGTGTTGGCACTGGTGAAGTCACAGCAAGAATCTCACTCAGGCTTCACTCTGAACAGATGTGCCCCAAGGGAAAATAGAACAATTCCTTTGGTTTGTAGAAATCAACCTGGTACTGCTGACTGGCAGTCCAGTGGACACATCCATGCACATTTATGATATAGCCTCCAGTTCACATCTACAAGCATGTATGTCATTGTTTAGAGATACTTCATTGTGTAACCATAGAACACCTCCCTGCTAATCCAATGCTGCTGATGCTAATTACTGCATCCTAGCCATACATCATTTATACATAGCAATGCACTGATTAACGTTAATTCCAGCAGCATGCACTACTAATTAAGGTACTTAAGGATGTTCACATTTCGCATGGGAATGTGCCAAATCACTCTCTGAAGTCTTACTCGTGTTTAAGATTTGACAAACATAAGCCTGAGACACCTTTGTATTGTAACAGACACTTCAATAATGCTCCAGATAGATTCAATAACCCAGCACCTTTTTTCAAAATCAATTGTGACATCTACTAATATTCCACAAATTCTGGGATCAGATTAAAGTCTTGCCAAAATTCATTACAAAGTATTAAATCTGTCTAATCTTTTATCACTACTACTAATACAATAAAAAAAATGAAAATGTCAGGAAGTATAGAAAGTTATGAGAATTTTCCTCAGGAACATTGTAGAACATAGTCTGAATGAGGGGATGTATTGTCATGCCTTTGTCAGGCTTGTATAAATTAGACCCTGTTAAACCAGAATATATCTTTTAACTTTTCACTTCAATTTTGTCTGTTATTTCTCATTCGCAGTTTCAGAAGTTGCTATTCATTCTAACTTCATCTCAAGTAAGTATTGCACATATGAGCATTAAAATAACGATTTAATATTAGAAAGATATTAAGTATTGCCATCAGCTGCCTCGTGGTTAATGTTGCATTAGGGCTAATCACAACTAAGGATAGAAGTAAACTTTTTGCTTGGAAAAACATTCATTATTACTTACTATTTAACTACTCACACAGTAAATATTTCTGAAAAGAACAAACTAAGTTCCAGTGTTAAATGCTTAAGCAACACTTCCTATTTTGTTGAGGACCTTTGAAAATACTCTTACAGTGAGATGTCCTAACATTTTGTAACTTAGCCTTAAAATGTAACCAGATTTCCTAAGGAAAAGAGATTTACATTATTTCACTACATCTATTGAATATAAATTGAGAACCAAAAAGTAGTTCTGCATGTTGCTAATTTTCAGTTTCCATATTGTCCCATATCAAGACTTTCAAGAGAAGGATCTTTAAACCAGGCCACCACTCCAGGGGCCTCAAGCTCAAGGTGGGTGGGGTGCAGTGAATTCTCCAGTACCAGCTGAGCCCGAGATGTCTCTGCTCTCTGGCAGTGTTTGAACTCACTCAAGGAAGGACTGCACCACAGAGGCACTGAAAACCCTCCATACACTGACAGCCAGATTGCAAAAAAATTAGGACATTTTTAATACCTACCATTTAATTTTAAAACCTGCAATTTCACTTTAGATACTGACACAGAAGATGAGTTTTTGAGTCTCTCCCTGAGTACTTTGCCATAGTTTTAAAGAAGCCACTCTACCCTCACCCGTTTACTCCTACTGCCATCTGCTGTCACAAACACATCAGTGCCAGTGTCTGCAGAGCGTTTGTCCTTTCCTCTTCCATTAGAGTGTGAAAGAATGTGGTCTAACACTGCTAGTCAACCTCTAAAAATAATCACATGCTAATTTGTCTAGAGGAGTGTACTGGTAAATCAATGCATTGCCACCTTCACTGCCACAACATCAACCCTGCAGATCTGTGCATGTTTTCATACACAGCTGTTGCTCAGCCATACACCCACCCTTTTTGGGAAAACATAATATATGCTGAAAGCAAGCATCACAGCATTTCTTACAAGGATTTTAGACCCAATGCAAAGTGGAATTTAATGGTGGAAAACTGAATGAGAGGTTGAAATTCTGGATTCTTGCTGCTCCAGTGGAAAGCGGGGCTGGTCTCCACACACAGCTCCAGTCAGGTATAACAAAGGCACATGCTTAAGTTAGTGGCACTCAGCAGAGGGTAACATGCAGGCCCGGGATTTTTGTTCCAGTGATTTTTTACATGAAACCAACTGTTAACATGAAGTCTTTTTAAGCTTTGGGGGTTTTCTTCAATAAGCACACTACTTATTGCTCAGCACAAGCCCAATTCAATGTGATTACTAACACAATATCCCTCTAATGTAAAACTGAAAGGCTCTTTCATACCTCACACCTCTTCTTCGAAGAAATAGAAAAAGATCATTCTCACCCCCACACACACAAAAAAGGCAGGCAATTTGCAGGCTGTATGCTGCTAAACTCCTGTTATCATATGCAATAATTAGTAAAACACTACCTTACAAGACTTAGACGTAAAGACAGGTGAATCTTGCTCTGCTTTCCAAACACTGCCCCACCCAAAACTATAAAATGCATATTTCCCAGTATTTGCTTTAATGCAGCTGGCCAGCTGACAGTATATTCAAACCAGGTACAGGTTCAGCACAGTTCTGAGAACTGAACACTATGTTACCCATACTTGATAATTTGACAGTGGACTAAAAAGGAAGTAACTGTTCTGCTATGTCTTGGGTTTGTTCTTTTCTATTATATCACCCATCTGATTGCCTAAAGACACATTTTCTAGATAATGTATCAAGAGCATAAGACAAACTGCAATATACAAAGATGACAGTCTTTTTTTTTTACCGTTTTAATAGAACTTCTTGATTTTTCTTCCCAAACACTACTGCTCAGCTCCATTGTGCAATGAACATTTGTTTCTCTTTCATAGGATCCAAACATCAGTAACCTGAAATAGAAAAGCCTCTGGTAAGAACTGTAATATATATCCCAGATATCACATTAAACTCCCCATTCTTCATCTATAATTATTACCAATGTGGATACCTAGAAGTCCAGAGAACAGGCACAGGCACAGCCTTCCACCAAAGGAAAGGCACTGCCACCCTCTAGTGGAAGTACTCCAAAAACACAAAATATAACAGAAATTTTCTGAGTTGACTTTTTTTCCTACAGGGTTTTCTATTTTTTTTTTTTTGTTGGTTTGTTTTTAAATGAAGTATCCAATTGGCATTTTTCTCTAAAGGGCTTTTGTATACTTTTAAGAAGAGCAACAACAGCCACCAGAGTCTTCCGATTTAGTCCTAAACATCACAATGTGAAGCTCTTGTTGGTCTAAGAGAGTGCTACTGTAGATTAAAGTCAGTTTATTACTGCTTACATATTTGTATTTCACTAAATTGGGATCCTCTTATCTATGATTTTTGTAACATTTATAATAGAGTGGTTCTTCATGCATGATACCCTATTCCAGAAGGCTACAAAGCTTTTCTGACAGATGTTAGTACCAGAAAAGGAAAAAAAAACACAGACCATAAACTTTAGGCTATAGAACAGCAATCAAGTTGTTCACAGCTTATCTCACAGTAGCTGGAAGCAGATAAATATTTTGGAATAAAAACTTCAAACAAACCTTACTCATTCAAAAGAGCTGTTAGATTTCAATTCCCCCCCTAAACATTCTATATACATTTGACAAAAATAGTTTCTAAGCTTTCATCCCAAATATCTTATTTGTGACTGTGATGTGTTATACAACTCTTTAGACGATACAAAGAAAAGCTGTCAGAAAAACATGTCAATTTTCTTTATCTTGACATTGTTAAACAGTGTTTCTAGATGAAATATTTATAATCAAAAAGTGCCTCGTCTTTCATATGCAGAGATTTGTAGTAAACATACCTTGAAAATTAAATAAAATTACTGAAGACAACTTTCACCAATAATGAGAACTGATAAAATTAAGACAACCCAAGGGTAAACACCTCTCTGACTGAGACAGCTCTCCAGCTTGCTTCTGCTCACTTAGACACCCTCTGAGGGAATTTTTCAGGGGTACTTATGGCCCCTCTAAAATACCAGCACAGCAGCTATTTTGCTGTACTGGATAGAAAAACAATCACATGAGATAGCTCAGAACAGGAACAGAACAATTTTTTAGCCAGAAGTGCAACGTAAGTCACAAACAAAGCAAAGAGCCATATTGAAATTTGGCCTTACAGCGGGTTAACAGCTAACCTGGTGTGAGGTGAACAAACACATCACAGACAGGCAAACTACACACTGAAATATTAAACAGCTCCTCATGCTGGAGTTTGGAGCTCAATTTCCAATTTCAGAAAGACAAAGGTGAAATTTTAGTTTTTTAAGAAATTTCTTGTTTGACCAGTATTTCCATTAATATGCAAACAAAGGTGCTGTACCCTGTAAGACAGCTGCACATAAAGACTGACATTGTTACATATGACTATATATTAAAGAGATATCTATATCCTACAGATTGACAAGTGACCACTTTATGGCCTTGGAAATGTATTCTTGCCTAAAAAAATCAGAGTTTATGAGCTTGTTGCTTTCATCACAGTGTTTCTTTAAAAAAAAGAAACAAAACTGAAATTTAACAGAATGTTGTTTTGTTTTTCCCTTTGTCTTAAAAGCTTTAAGATAATGACCGATAACAGTATTTTTGTAATAATTAAATTCTTTGAGGGCATTGCACTTTTTGAAAACTTGAGCTTTTTGTACAGGACAGATAAAGACTTGCAAGACATATTCCTTATTATTTCTTTACACCAAAGTTTCCATCCTTTCATTAACTTATGAGCAAATTTCATTTTTCTTTCAACAGCATTACAGCAGAAAATCGCTATGATCAAGCCTGCAATTAGAAAAGAAGTGTGAAAAGTGCAAGTATTTGGTTGTGTGAAGAGTATAATTTAATTAAACAAGCCATTCATAACACAGAAAAAGTTTGTTAAACATTTTACCACTACAGTTTCACCACTGATGTCCAGACTTAAATGGATAAAGCAGGAGAATTTCATTACCTGACTAGATAAAAGAATTCTACTTCCAAATTGTGTAGAGAGGTCAAAGATCATCTACTGCACTGAGAAAATATAAAAACTTCTGGGGCACTGAGCAAAACTGAAAACCTCAAAGAAATTAAAGCAGTCTTTCATCCTGGAATGAGAATGAAATCTGTTCAGGTCCCTGTGGCAGATGTAAGTGCAAAAGCCGTGGATGTCAGCACAGTGCTGCACTGAGAATTGTGCAGCCAACTCACAGAGGGCTGATGAAAAAGGGAAATTTCATCACTGTTACTTTTGTGTATACAGCGCATGTTTCTTTTTTCCTACCAAAATTCTCTATTTCTATGTCATTAATATCTTCAGATGCAATTTAAACAAGAATATTTACTCACTGAGGGACTCTAAGGACAGCAGTTGTAGCTGTTTAGTTCAAAAAATGAACGGGACAACGGGAAGATCTGAGGAATGACTGTGGGTCCAACAGTCAGACATCTCGGCTGAGAACCGTCTGTTGACAATTTTCAAGTGTGTGTTGAGAAACTCCAAGCTGCATAAAACACTTGGATTATGTCAGACCTGACAAATCAGCAACTGCATCCTCTCCCAGCCATCTGATAAGCATCTGTGACAGCTGAAAACACCGAGAGGTCAGATGACGATGTCAGACTGAGCAGTATGAGTTCTCAGTGCAGAGAAACTCAAGAACTGATGCTGCACAGTGTTTCAGATTCAGAAAAGAAAACATTTAAAAGATTACTTTCCAAAGCAAGAACAACTGCACACAGTGCAAGGTGGTCATTTTGGCCCTAATGATGAAAACAAATGCACCACTGGGCTGAAACTGGAGGATAGGGAGACAGGTTAAGTAGGAATTTTATCACAAAAATATAACCACTGCTGCCACCACAGAGGAATTGATATGGGAACACAAGCAGTGAAAAGAACAGGTTAAAAGGAGTCTTTCTGTAAAACAGTTTAGTCCATAAAGAGCAGAACTGCACATGACTAGATCAAAGCCTTAGCACGACTTAGATAAGATCTAACATAAAACAAGGCCTGACAAAAAACCTCCAACAAGCCAAGAGCCCACACACCTTTTCCCCAGCTTCGAAGAGAATATTCTCTTCAATGAATGAAGGAAATAGATGCTATTTCTTGCCATTATTTTGTTCAAGACCAAGACAATAAACAATGCCTTGTAAAAGTGATTTGGATCTAAGCAAGACTGAGTGAAACAACTATTTCCCTTTGCTTACATAATGCAGTAATATAATTACAACATTTATATCATCCCGGAAAGAGACTCAATTTGGTGTGGCAGAAAAGCAAACTAAGCAAATAAGAGGAGGAACAGATTAACCAGTAACCAGGCAAAATTCAGAAAGGCAAAGCCCAGCCCCCACACAAACCAGAAGTGCCTCACAAACCAACTGCAACTTGCATCTGTTCATTTTTACTTCAATAAAAGTACATTTCTTGGTTAGAGTGCAATTATAACACCAAAGCTGCCACTTTGTGAAACAGAACTGGCCTACAACTATAATTACTACAAACTGAGGAAACACAGATCTCTGCTTAGCGAAGAGTGAGCAAAAGTGTACAAAAATATACCTTGTACATTCAATTAATGTGACCTTCAGTCGACCTTCTGTCAATAGGAAATCCTGTATACAGAGGTCCCGATCTTCATATTTATCAGATGGCAACACTTGACGTGGAAAAAATGGCTTGAACCTGAAAAATATAGAAGAAACTTCTCTTAATTCAAATTACACAACATGAAAACACAAAAATATAAAAAAGGTAACAGAACTATAATGAATCTTTAACACTCTTTAAAAAGAGAAATACTGCTCTTCCTACATATTTATTGGTCAAAAGGAATGAGGAAGGAGCTACAAAAGCCTTTTGAATGCAGCAGACTGGACAACACAAACAAAAATTGCTTCAGAGGAATAGACTGAGTTACATTTACTAGCATAGATAATTTTTAGGAAGTTGGCAAAAATCACACAGTATTTTTATGACTGCAAACATGATTTAATACAAGAGTCCTACTCCAGTAAATACCTTATTAGGTCTTTAAGTTCATCTTCATAATCATCACAGCATAGAAAGATGAAAATATATATAAAGCTCAAACCTTTTCTGACAGTACTGTTGGTGCACCCTAATGAACAGTTCACTTTAGTTACACAGACTGATTCTTCTCTCACTTGGTAAAAAACTCTAAGTTGCTCTTCTTAGCCAGTCTTGGATAAAAATAAAGACACAGGTATTCTGAATATTTGCCCTTGAGCTTTTTTTCCCTCACTGCAGCCTGTGATTCACAGGAAAAGCAGTTCATGTTCAAGATAACGTGTGTAAAACAGCAACTATCTCACCACATAATTCTCTCTCTTTGATTAGAAAATGCTGAGTTATAAATACCAGTTTGGTTTTTGAGTGATAGTGCTCTGCTGAGGGACACAGCCCCGGTCTGAGGGAGGGGAAGAGAGGCTGCACAGCTGCAGCCCCATCACATGGCTGCCACAAAGGCAATCCCAACAGCAAGGGCCACAACCCTGCACAAAGAACCATATCACAGCATCTGTACTAAAGTTTGGGGGGGGGAAGCCCCTCTTACAGGGCATTCCTTCTTTCTCTATTTATTGCTCTCATTTCCCGGCACTGCCTTGTGCCTCGGTTCCCATCTCTGCCACTGCTGCAGCCTGCCAGCAGTTATTTGAGTGGAGAGGAGCAGCACAGCCTGCAGGATGTCTCTGCCCTTCCCTGAGAAAGAAGTCTTTCATAAGTACTGTTTGCTCAACCATCAGAGGCATCTGCTTGTCACATTCAGAGATCACAATATGTTCAGGAAACGGTCACATGGAGCTGAACTGAAGAGTTTCAGAAACTCAAATAAATAATTAAGCATCCTTTAACTGTCAGCACACTTTGGGAGGGAGCTCCATGCTCTGATTCAAGACACTTCGGTTCTGTACGAGCAACAGCCATGAGAAAGACATTTCTTTTGTTCTCTTTGTGAATAAACACAACTCAACACTTCAGCTATTTTCCTGAAATCCAATTCAACTTCTAACTTTAATTTGGTTCCAAGTTTCTCCCTCATTAACTCCTTCATGAAGAAAAACATTTTGAAATATGTCACATAAAAATACTCAGTTTTAAATACTTTTTTTTTTCTTTAAAGTCTTGTGCATGAAAAATATGAAGCTATTAAATCGCTCTGGCCATGGTTTATGAGTATACCACTAACAACTAACTCAAAATATGCCTTGTTCAAGGACTAACTGATCTGGTACTTTACTCAATCTTCCTTTATAGTTCTTGAACTACTAAAGCAATAGCAAGCATCACAAGGGTAGGGAAAAAACCACCAAGATGACCCCACTGTTTGAATTCTACAAAACTTCATACCACATCAGGCCTGCTCGCCTCCCCACTCAGACCCACCTCACATTTCTCACTTTAAGCACAAGCAAGGGTACCCTGTTCTGTTAGGAATGATTTTACCCCCTCAAAATACAGACTTAGATTTTGTTAGGCAGAAAAGGAAGAGCTAGGCAAGGACACTGGAAAATAATGCCGAGTTTTGAGTGAATAGGCACTTGTAAGCCTGAGGATTTTTAAGCACTAATATACTACTTTTCAATTAGTACCAGCAACTGCCAATATGCCTTCTCCCAAATCTATTATAAAGACAGTTTTCCATGGGAGCATTAAACTAGAACAACCATTCTGAGCTTCAGTGACTTACTGAAGCAAGATTTCTGGCAGGGAAAGAAGACAAAGGAAGAGGATTCAGCAGGTTACAATCAGCCCTCCCAATTTCTGCAAATACCATGCTGAAAAGGGGCACGGTCTTTCACTTATGTAGGCACACATCCTGCAGGCCATTTACAACCACACAAACCTGGGCAAATCTATTCTAAATGCTAAAAGTGAGAACAAACCAGAAAAGCAAAATAACGGACTGAAACATTCCAGTAAGGATGCAGACATATCCACCTACACATTCAAACCAAAAACATCATCCTCAAGTGACTTCAGAACAAAGTGTTACTACAACACACACTGCAAGCCTTTGCTGCAGCACAGAATAATGAAACAATCCCCAGAAAAAGACATTTTCCTTGCTAGATTAAGACAATATTTACTGTAATTTTGACCTCTATTTTCAAAATCCTTTTAAAAAAAAAATTATACAGCAATGAATTACAGAGGAAGTAATTCTAAAATACCAGGAGTTATATACAATAATATATAAAAGACTTAGCAGTGTTTAGGGGATTTTGTGCAGCCCTACTTAAATTTTCTACACATATGGGGTTAAAATGCAGTCTCGACATCATGTTTAATTTACAACAAGCACTTATGTTCACATTCTTATCACCACAACTAATTTGCAAAATCATTAGCAAAAAAAAGCAACACAACACCTATTTCCATTGGCACTAACAACACACAAAGAGCTGAATATCCCACATTAAATGCATTTTTAATGTTTTAGTGCTACTCTGAAGCCTTCCAAATTTATATCATAGCACTTATCTATTTAATTTACAGACAGTTTGTGCATTTCCAAAATTAAACATCGGACAAATTACTATTTCCTGTAGATTTCAATTACATACTAGGGAACGGAACTGTTGTCAGAACATTTAAGTGCAAGACAACACGTTTTATTTGGAAAGACTTTCCCACTGGGAGTTGGTGAACTAATACAGACCCAGATGGGGACTGCTGGTAACAGAGTGGGATGGTTCCTTGTGTTGTAAAACCACACACAGGAAATCCATGCTCCCAGCAGGGTCAGGCTCTCCCATCTTCCTCCCCATGGGAGGAAAAGCCTGTGAGCTTCCCCACCTTTAAAAAGCAGGGCACACGTCCTTACAGAGCCATCATCCCTCTCCTTCTGTTTGGCAGGACTGCAGCAGGCCAGCAATGAATGCTCTCTCTGCAGAAAGTCTTTAAAAGGGCTTTATATTAAATGCTTATAGTGTCTTTTCAAATTGTTTTTAAATTACCCGAGGCTCTCCACAAACTCATCCTATTTGTCCAAAGGTCTGAAATTCAGACACTATTAAGAAAATGCTAAAATTTGGCATTAATATGAAGAGGAATATCCATCATTCAAGCTTCATGTGACATTTTATCAAATAAAAAAAAATCAACCCTACAGAAACAATATTTAAAGGAAGCTGTAGCATAACGAGTGTTTTTTAAACACTGCAAGATACAAACAGCAAAAATTCCTTCCTCACACGAGGAATTAGTCAGATGATTATACTGAAAATAATCAAGATAAAGTTACTGAATTAATAGATAGATAAAATGTAGACACTAAAATAGCACAATACTAAACCCTTCCACACACCAAGCACAAACAAAAAAATGTTTCCAGCCACTGCAGAGGCTCACCTGCTCTTCAGGGACTCGCTCCCTCCATCACCACCTCCTTCCCCCAAATCTACATCCGAAGTGTAGCCAGAACAGCCCCAGGCACCTCAAGCTTATTCCCTTCAGTCTGAGTGCTTTCAGCCCCTGATAGGGAGAGTTCTCCCTTCCTGTTCCAGGAGGCAGAACTCATCTGCTTGGAACAAGTCTGGATTGGGTGATTTAATTTTAAAGATGTCTGACCTACAGTCCCTTTAATTTAAGTTCACTATTCTGTAATGATTGTTTTGTGGTCCTTTAGCCAACTTTTAACAGAAAAGAGGACAGAAGTCTTTTATACCTTAGTTTATACCCAAATTAACTGTTCCCCCCCGTACATACTTAGCAATATTTTCAGTTGCATGAGGAAATCTATTGAGAACTAAAAAAAAATATCGATTTATCGGGTATGATAACCATATGCTTTGTGTCTGCTCATTCCACCAGTTAAGAATATCCAGAATCACAGTAAAGAACTCAACAACAAATTGTTCAGAGGTAAACAGAGACAGGAACAAAATTTAAAAGCTCTCAGTATTCCATCTCCTACTTGGAGAAGCAGAAAGGCTTAGTTTCATTTCTATGTGTAGGAGGAAGTGGGATTTTGCAGAGCTTTTGCTAAGAAGTGAGAATATTTTTCTAGAATAAGTTATAGGAAAAGTTTTGAATTATTCCCTGGTTTTATGAAGGAAGTTTGGTAACTAAAACAGAGTTTAAAATTACTGAATATAAATTTAAGACAACATTAAACACTTGTACGATATAAATCTCAGCACTACTCTATTGACTTAAAGATTAAACATTTTCAGGTTTGGGAATTTTTAAGTTACATTAACTGAATATTTGAAGTTTAATAAAAAAGCAAAAAGATTTTAAACCTCAGAAGACTCAATCAAGCAAAAATGCAAGAATATTCATCATAAAACTACTCTGGATGCATAGCAAGTCTTCATTTTCATCCAGAATGTTAAGCAAAATTCTACCACAATCTAAAGAGAGACTGTGTTTAGTAGATTTCAGTTTTGCAAGTGCTACTTTACTTGAAGATTCTAGTATCTAAAATACTGTTGAAAGAGTAACTGCTGGATTTATTTTCAGTTTGAGGATTAATCAAAAGGTTCAACTCACTACACAACAGAATTGAGTCATTTTTAGACGATGTTTTCACCTGTCACAAACACAAGTCAGGCACTTGTAGTGTGTAAATTTTAAAGAGTGACAGACCAGATATTTTAAGATATAAAAAGTCCTCTATTCTTACACTGCATAATTTAAGATGAAGTTTTACTTCTACAAAAATTCTAAAATATTACAATCCATTCCTAAAAAGATACGATTACCTTAATAAGATTTTTAAAGTGCTTATCAGCTAACATTTACACTTGTCAGTTATTATAATATAAACAGCTTATATCATTCCTCACACTGAAGATATAAAAACAAGGCTTATCCTTATTTTGAACAAAAAAAGTAGCAGTACTGGTTTCTTTACAGATTTTGTTATAGATTTTACAGAAGCAATTCGCCAGCTTCCATGAATTTGGAATAATGCTGCTGAACCGTATCAGTATTCACACTCAGGGAACCTCAACAACTCAAATTACACTAGATTTCTATAATTAATAAGACTAATTCCAGCTTTACTCACAGCCATGAAAATCTGACTTACTAGCAGCCTGAAAAAACATTGCAATAAGGTGGTGTTTATTTTCTAGGAAGTTTTATGGTAAACTGCAAATCAGATCTAGTAATCCACCCACTGTCTTACAGGATATTCTGCCACACACATGTAGGAGGCTCATACATACAAGGTCTCAAAATATGAACAGTCCCTTTTTTTTTTTAAACCAAGACCTCAAAAAAAAAAAAAAAAGTCAAGGATTTTACTGTCCTTTTTTTTCCTTCGAAGAAGATTCACACATTTCCAGATCCTTTAAACAGTCTTCTTTCTTCTCAGTAATTCTGAGGTATTTCTTGAATCATACACTTCAGACAAGACACTTCTCAAACTTCAATTTGTTCTTGGCTTCGACAAGAACAAATGAAAGAATAAATGCAAACAGTTTAGTAGCTTCTTCAAAAAAGATCATAGGTTTTTTTCCTGCTTACATGACAGAAATTGTAAATTTCAAAAACATGGACAGTCTTAACAATATAGTTTTACTGCTTGTATTGGAATAGCCACAGGTAAAAAAATCTTAAACTTCTTTCTTATCAGCACAAACCAGATCAGCTTGATCATGTGCATACTTTTTTTTGCATTTCAGGAACACTAGCTTCCCAAATTCTCAATTCCAAAAATACTGAAACAGCTTTGTTAACTCAATGCCTGGTTGATTCCTGAGTTTTCAGGTTCTGTTGATTGAAATTAAGAGACGAAAATCCTGCTGTAATTCAGACAGGATGAAGACAAATTTTCCCTGTCTAACCAAAAAGCCTGAATTGTTGTGGCATTGCTTCAAATGGGACAGAAAATACAGAATGCGCTTATCTTCACCTAGAGCTGAAAGAGAAGTAGGTGTGGTTTAGCAATGAGCATTTAGGCCTTCAAGGAAAACAGCAGCAGGAAAAAAACAACAAAAAATAAAAAGCACACACACAAAACTATAAAACACAAGCCACCCCAAAACTCTACCTTCGGCCAGCTGGATTAGAGACTGGTCCCAGTGACTGATGGTAGGCAAACATTGGCTTTTGCTCACTTCAGCAGAAGTCTTCCTCCCAAAAGGAAGTCTTGAGTCTCTACAAACATCACCTATCTGCAAGCCTGGTTAGAGCAAAAAGATGATGTTCTATGAGAAGTCTAAGCTCTGAACACGACTCACTCAAGAGCTGAAGAGTTTGAATCCCCTGCTCTAAACCCTAGCCTATATCCATCTGGAAAAAAGTGACATGTCTTAGGCTGCTTAGACAGAGAACAACTGTCTCACTGCTGAAAGCAGTCTCTGACAGCTGTAAACCAAAAGTGAAAAGATTTTCGTATCTGTTGTAAATTCTAGACAAGAGAGCTTCCCAAGGTTTATCCTCACTCCTCCAGTTAGTTTTAAAAACACTCGTGGAAACTTCTCCTCAATCTACATTTATCCAGCCACTTCTGACAAGGCAGAAGATGCTCCAGTTCCCAGCCTGGGAGCTCAGGCTTAGTAGCAGCATTTTCAAAGCTGAAGTGACTGACAGCTCAGTCCTTTTGGTTTGCAGAGAGCTCAGGGACTGAGGTGCTGGGGAGGGCACAAGTGGACCCAGGGACACACCACGGCCATGGACTTGCCAGCTGTCCCTGAGCAAAGATGACACCACAGGCAAGTCCCAGCATTTTATTACCAGACCCATAAATAAACAGGATCGAGTAACAGGCACAGTCTGGACACGACCTGGGGCACCACTGTTGACAATCAAACACAGGAAGGGCTTGTGAGGTTAATTAACAGGAAGGATTCCTGCACCACTCATGGCAAGTTACACTTAAGACTTGTGACTACATTCGATAGAAGCAGCTGCTCTAATTAGGAATTTGGATACTTTCTCTAATTTGTCCTTCATCCAGAGGAACAGAGAAAAAGAAAAAGGCATACGAGCTCTTTCTTGTAGTATTGTCTTAGAACAATACCACTGTCTAACACTGCTGTTCCCACCCCACCTCCCTTTCTAATTCACTAGGCTTCTTTGCTTGGAAACATTCGGCTTGTTTTGTTGCTTTTAACATATTGCATCAAGTTTTGTTAGCAAGCATGCAGTATTCTTAAAAAAACCTCAACAAACAAAACAACAAAAAACACACAACTGTTGAAGTTTTTGGAGTTATTTCCCCTGGTTAATTACTTAGGAACTCTTCAACAAGCCAGATCCATTCAGAGGTGATCCAAACTCCACCTGGAAGCCTGGTGCCATGTCACTGCAGGACTGGGATCTTCCATTTCTACTCCCCCTATTTGAGCTCAGGCAAACAGGAATAACAGTTTAATAATGTTTAAACATTTACTACACAAGTGACATTCACGAAAAAGTCCATTTTAATTTCTACTACTCAGTGGGTTTCCTTTAAGATACTACATATAAACCATATGTGACAAGATGTTTTTCACAGGTTTAAGCATAACTTAAAACACTTTACATATGTGGTAGTAGATACTACTAGTAGTACTATCTTAATCTCACTGGCAAACACCACAAAATCTTAATGCCATTACAAAAGTAAATTTTAGTATTTGTACACATTTCCTTCTGAGTGAAAATTTTTCATAGCAATGAAAATTTTTCATAGCATTGACACTAATGCAGGAAATACCCTGCTTAGCATTAGTTCTCAGTTAAGAAAGTGAGGAACAAAGTATGTAAGTGTTATTTATGATTTCCATTAGAAATCTTCAGATAATTTTTAAAAGGCAGAAAGTAAGAAATAATTTTTTTGAATTTACATCTCAAAATGTCACTGTAAGATTTTCAGCCAGAGCAACAAAAAACTGCCAAAAAATTAATTTCCAAATGATTATCCTAATTTAATTTTATGCTTGTCATATCTGGCAATTAATTACTGTCTTTGAGTGTGTATAACAGTGTGATTAACTATCATCAGCTGATCACTGTAATACACTCTTATTTCAGACAGAGCTTTATGACATCTGGTAAGCCTTCAAAAATGTGTAGAAGAATTTCTCATGAAACAACTTGAATGGAGAGGGCTGGAGATGCTGCTCCTGACAGGCCATTCTGCTGAACTCCAGCAGCACTGAACAGGGAATTAAGATGTTATGAAGGTAAGTTGTACCCAATAGTTTTAAGGCTAACATGAATTAGAGCAGCTAGTAGGGGAAAAAAAAACCAAACCAAGCAGCTCTCCAGAGCCCAGCACAGGGTTAACACCATTTTTGCAGGTTTTTTTTTTTAATCTCTTTTATTCTCTGCTATGCCCAGCATCTCCTGGCAGTTTGCAGAGCTGTGTTTGGCCACAGACAGGTCTAAAACACTGCCAGACTCCAGCTGGGTGCTAGAGCAAAGAGTCCTGAGAGGACTTAGTAACTCAGGCAGGGCTCCACAAGGGTAGGAGTCCTTGCAGAAGGAAGGGTGCTCAGGGAAGCAGATGTAAAAAGGCTATGGGCAGGGGTAGGAATCTTCCTCATCACACTGGATCATGGTTTTTTTTTTCCTGGATGAAAGGACTGTTTGAGATGACCACGCAAAGCTTTTTGTAGTTCCACAATTCAGGGATTTTAAAGACTGGGGCAACACAAATCTATTAATGTAACCTACCTATGTAGGTTGCTAATTTCTCTCCATACTCAGTTTAGAAAATAAAGCTTATTAATCCTAGAAGAAGTGTTAAAGTCTTTCACAACACTATAAAGAAAAAATAATACCAAAAACACCCAAATGTTGAAACAGTTTTAAATCAAACAAGTGTGAACACGAACTGCAAACACAGGAGCACACTGGGTGACTTCAGGCCATCTCTGCAGGAATGCAGAATAAGCAGATTCCCACAGAAAGCCAGCACGTGAAAGGGCTGCCTCCAGTCGTGAATCCTGCAGCTTCACCAGCACTGCACTGCTCTACCCCACTAAAACCCACAGTCTTTGCCCAGGCTGCTTTTTAGAGCTTTCTGATCAAGGGTCATTTCCCAATAAAAGAGTAACTGTTTCATGTGTTCAATATATATAAATAGGTTTGACGAAAGACTCCTACATTTTTACATCCAAGGAGCTACTGAGAGCTGTGTTAGCTACACGTCTTCAGAAGTAAATTCTGCCTTTTTCCTTGAATTAATCTCCTTCAGGAAAACCCAGTGTTCAGTTCCATGTGACAACTGGGGAACATTAATCGTACTATCTATACACAGAGTCTAAAAATCGTAATAGAGCCTGCAGAAGGTGGTTCAGAATAGCCCCATTCCAGAGGCTGAAACACCTCCCTGCTCCAGCAGCCGGGCTCAGAACCAAATCCAGGCGTTTCTTAGGTGCCTACATTCAGAACTCTATGATCTGATAAAATTACCTTTCAAAAAATAAACACTACTACTTATTTCCTATTTTAGTTAATTGCACTGAAAGCAACACAAGGACAACTGAATAAATGATCCATATTTGTGTTCTCAGAGCAGCATGATCAGATCAAGATCAGAGTCCAGAAGAACAGAAATGTCTCAACGCTGGTGCATGCAAAACACCATCAAGCACTAAATAAATCTTAGCAGACTTTTCAGTCTTTATTCACTATCCACATGAAAGTTCATTGCAGGACTAAGATCAAGTAACTTTTAATACAAACCAGCAAAGGATTAAACAAGGTAATTTTCTTTACATTATTATTCTACAGTGTTTCATATACTATTGCAAGAAAGAAAAGTTGAAAGCATATTTACATGTCAGACCAATTATGCCTACTGGATTTCTATCTGCAGCAAAGGCAGATACTAATCACCAAAATTTGTCCTAAATCTTCATTCATCTCTCCCTCCAACTGAGATTTTCTTTGTCCCATACCTCTGGTCTCCCAATTTTTTCACTCATCCACCTCAAGCCAGTGATGTGTTAGTTCCTCACCCTTGTAGGTAAGAATAGAACATGTAAGATTTGTTGACTAACCACAGAATAAGGCTCACTCTTAAGATGAAAAGAATGCCACCTGTATTCGGGGAAATGTCTGGTATGTAATTGCTCACTCATTAAATCTGACTTTACTATGAACAAGTTTCAAACTGGCATTCTTTCAGAATTCCAGCTTTCCAGTGTGAAAACTCATGAAGTGCTGGAGCTGGGGAAGATGATTAAAAATGTTTTGAAACCCTTAGAATCAATGGATTTGAACTTGCTAGCTACATAAGATTTACATACAGACATTGGACCATATAATTTCTTACAATCTTAAGAAACTTGTGCTTAGTGACCCTCCAGAAATTATGTATGCCTGAGACAGAGCCTTCCCAAAATAAAACAGTAAAAAGCTGTGCACTACAAAAAGTTTCCTTCTACATGTAGCACCCTTGAAAAAAACAGAAGAAATTATTTGCTGTTCTGAGATTTGGTTGTGTTCATTGTGTCAGGTTGCCTACAGACCCATTTATCAATTCCTGTAAGACTAGGAAAACTGCTTGTCCATGCAGTATGAAGATAACCTTCCAAGCATGAAACCACTGACTACAGACAGATCTCCTGAGTGAAATTATCACCACTTTGCCACTAGCACAACAGTCTGTGCTGGCATCATTCAGGGCAATATCTCTGGGACAGTCTGAAAATCACAGCGCTGCTTTACCATCGATCTTTGCAGAGCAGACCAGGACTCAGATCCTGGAGGCTTTTTTAATGCTAGTGTACAATAGAAGATTTTTGTACCTTAAATAGGCATGGTGTTAAAAACCCCCAATAATCAGAACCAACAAACATACCACCGTTCTTTCCTTTCAGCAGCAGTAGGAATGAGAACTTCAAACAGGAGTGTCTTACAGATTTAATTAGTGAGAGATTCTTATCAACTCCAGTAGAAATCCACTCAAAAAGAAAAACCCTCTGTCCTGCTGCCCTTTGCAGCAGCTACAGAGAAAGGTCTCTAAAGCAAAGACATGATCACAGTCCCAAAATCCGATTATTTCTGGTACTCCTGCCTCATCACATGAATAATACATACTTTTTAAAATTTTATACTTTTTCCAATACCTTCATTTCCTTTTTATGAAGTAATTTCTATTGTAAAACACATTTCAAATCAATAGCTATTTACATTACTTCTAGACTTAAGTTTTGCCAAAAATAGGAAACTACTATGTAACTCTCAAACTGCATTCTATAATGGTAAATAAAAATAGGCTTGTCTAATTGTTCTTCCCAGAGAAATTCAATACAGCCCCAGCTTCCAAATAAAGCATAAAACTATTTAACATGACTAAATATACTGCAAACAATCAGTTCAAAGGATAATTCATGTTGGAAGTGGCCAGAGGAGGTCATCTAAACACCCAATACAGAAATGGCAAAAGCAATGCCTTGTGAGAATATTTAAAAAGAAAGTTATTTCCCTCTGCAGTAGCATGCATTAAAATAAACAAACAGATTTTCTCAAAGCAGGCTAATATCAATACAGAACACTTGTTTTTTAAATGTAACAAACCAAGAAAAAAGTGTTCCTAAAACATACAGAACTGACCCACTGCTTAGGCAACACCTGGTCTGCTTAGAAGCTGAACGCATGAACTTGTGAAATGTTTAATTTAAGAAAAAAAATCTTAAAAAGCACCTGTCAGGTTTTTTTTTATATTATTGCTTAAGAAACACCAGGAAGTTAAATTCTGACAGAAGGACTTTACATATACACAACGGGCTTTGTATCTTCATTATGGCAAAGTGTATTTTTATTGCCTAAAAGGAACCCAAAACCTAAACCTCTCCAAAATCTGAAAGCAACATCAGGAGCTGTGCAAAAGAGCAAAAATAGACCCAACTATTAAGAACAGGCTGGACACAGCACAATCAGTGTACTGATAAACCTGAGGTGAGGGGGGGCACAGCAAAGCTCTCACCATAAGCAACTTAATAAAAGGTTAATGAGCAAGGTAGAGCTCATTAGAGAACTAACACAGATGAACCCATGACTGCTGCAAGAGCACCATCAGTCAAGGAGACAGACACCTGAAACAGGCCCTACTGTGTGCCTCTAATCCTATTAACCACTACAACAGCCACTATGAAAAGGACATGATAAAGTTAAAACCAACATGAACAGTGTCCATAGCATTACAGAAACTGTTTGAGTGCATACAGCAAAAAACCAAAGGCTGAACTCAAGTCACAAGAGAAACTCCACTTTGTGCTGAGAGAATTCACTGCCAGGGTCTATTAAAAGAAACCTACATGAAAACAAGGTTGCATTAGTTCTTCCCCACATCTGAACAAGACATTGCTTTGATGCACCAAAATGTTTGCAGTAAAGCTGTCTGCATTTCAATTATAACAAATACATTAATATTAAATACAAAAATTTAACTATTGCTATTATCAATAGAATTGCACAAATCCTTTATCAATGATGACAAAAAAAAAAAAACAAAACAAAAACCAAAACAAAACAAAAAAAAACCAAAACAAAACAAAAAAAAACCGGAAAGAAAAACCCAGTCTACATTAGCTGGATTTTACCAGCCTACATCCAGGGATTTACTCAAATTCTACTACCACAAGATAGCAATTCCCATTCAATGGCAGAGCAGCCAAAGTAGGGTGTTTTGCCAGACACAAACACATTTATTAAAGAGACAGAAAAGTGATTACACGCTATTAGAGTAAAATACAAATTACTACTTATTTGTTTAGACAAAAAGCACAACCCTTCTTTTTCAATTAGCAGACAATTGCTATTATGGAGCAAAATGTGTATAAAATGCTAGACAAACCTTAAATGCACTTACTAGGCTACACTGCCTTTCCCTATAGACTCCTAGGAGTGCAGCAGGAACGCAAGATGCCTTTTCCTACTTTCAAGGTACAGTTATGCAGATCACACAAAGCCTGTAGAAATGGATGGTACAAAATATGATCTTGCTCATCACTGATGTGCTGCATAAATTTTGTACCTGACTGGAAAGAACACAAAGTACTTGTGTAGTAATTTGGCTGTAGCAACAGACAGTCCACACACGAACATACATATTTTAAATACAGCATCCTGTGACTAAACAACAGATGAGGCCAGGATCTGTAACACAAACTTAGTTACAGGATGTTCAAAATCAACTACTGGCAAAAGTTCTTTTCGTATGCCACTCACCACACAGTAATAACATCTAGAAGTTGCCTAATACAAAAGACAAAGGAAATGGCACATTTTTACAAGTTAATTAACACCTTAAAATGACATAAAACTCTTTTGTGGGCTTCAATGTGGGACCCAACAGAGCAGCAAAGTGCCCCCAGATGAAGAGAGAATTCCTGACACTCCAAGTACCTTTGTTTATAACATTGTAATCACTGCTACTCAAAGTTTGATTTACAAAGTTACTTGAGCAACAGTAGGGAGACATCAAAAATGTTTTGAACTACACATGGAAGCATATACTTTAAGGATTTGCTATATGTCCTTAATACTAATATTAAGGAAATACAGGTAATAGGAAAAAAAAAAATTCCGCGTAGACGAGAAACTTTTAAGCTTTAAGTAAGGTAAGAGGTTATTAAGCAGTTGTGAAACTCCTGAATTTCTCCTCTACATTCTTTGCTAAGAAATATATTAGCATACCATAATCCCAAATCCAATGTAATCTTACAATTCTATTCAAAACCCTACTTTTGCATCTTATCAGCAAGGGACCTGATTTTCCAAACCAGCTCTCAGCAACACCTGAACTCTCAGCTCTGCCACCACCTGAGAGTATGTTGTGACTGCTCAGTTGTTACCAAGTTTGGGGATTCACCTGCCTAAACTCAGCTGGGACTCACTGGGGAAGAATTTGTAGTTTTGGTCTGTGTTCCACAAAAACCTGGGCCCTGTTATGGACAGCTGGAACACCAAGGACCCAACCTTACTTCCTTAGGACGATTCCATTAATGTGCATTGAGCTTTGTGTCCTGCCTTAGTGCCCCCTTCACAACTCGGGGGGCTGGAATGATACATTCAGTACAGGGCAGAAAATGTAAAGGTCAAAAGCACTGATCAGAGTTGGACACTGTCTCACTGAACACAGTAGGCTACTAGCCCACTATCTGGGGTGCAAATCAGCTAGGATACTGCATTTTCCTCTGAAGCATTTACAGATTCCCAACTCCTTTAAACAAAGAGAACACTTTAAGTTAACTGTTAATTCTTCTTAGTTTTATAACTATTTTGGCTTCATATATCATTCTTAGTGCCAGTTACCGTCTATGACCACAGTTCTCATTTCTGTCTCAGGCTCTGCATTCTGCTTCTTTGCTTATTTGCCCTTCCAGTCTCTCACACATGCCTCATTCATTCTTTATGGTGACAGGAAGTTTGAGAAACACGTGGAAAATTGACTATCTCCAACTAAATAATGAGAACACCCCACTGTCCACGTGCACCTCTCAGAGGCGAAGTGAAGATGCCTGTCTTCAACTGCTGAAGGGGATAAGCACATCATGACAGGTTGCACAGGAACCCTAAAAACTTGTCTAGGGAGTGCAAAGTTCATTTGTTTTTTCTAGGTGTGCTGGGAGTGCTGACTGTGCTCTCCCAACATCTCCTTCGGGCTCCTCTCCACAGTATACAGCTTCACTCTTTCCAAAACAGTAAGAGAATGGAAGGAAACTTGCCGTGACAGCTTCCCTGCTGTCCAGGGATTGCTCTCTTCTGGAGAGCTATTCAGTGCCTCAAAACTTGAAAGAACCACTACCTTACTCGAAAAAAATGCTTATTCCCCTGTAAGGGCTATCCAAATCTCGGATATTTTAAAAATCCACTTTCATGAGAGCACATATAAATTCGATTGCAGGGGAACCAGCTTGAAAAGGCATCAAAAATTACACTACAAACCTAATTACACTTCAAAACTGAAACAGGCATTTTCAGTTACTCATCTCTCATGAATTTCAGGGACAAGGCCTATTGCAGAACAATGTGATAAACAAACCTAAAATCCTTACCTAACACGAAACAAAAGCTACAAAGAACAAAGACAAGAGAAAGAAAACATTTTTCCCTTTGGAGAATTCTCCTACGAACGGAAAGACACAACAGAAAGGAAACACAGTACCTGAGCAGTAGTAAGACATTCAATATCAATATCAGAGGGCAGAAACAAAGCGAATATGCCCCTTGCCACTGCTGCTACAGAAGACTCAGTGCACATTTCATTATATTCACTATATAATGCAGTCTGTGCTGCAATGTGTGCATTTGTAAAAGAAAACATACTATAATGCAAAAAAAAACCCAAACAAAACAAAACCCAAAAGGTCCCTCAAAGTTTTACTTACCACAGCAGTGGTGATAGTTCTCTTATCAGCTTTCAGACTTCCCCAAAATTACTGAGGGAATTAAGCAGACCAGAAAAGAAGCAGACTGCCTGTATCATGGGATCTCAAAAATATTCCTTAGACACTGACCTCTACCCTTTCTTACATTTAAGTAATAATCACCTCACCTCTAGAGGTAAGCATCAGCCACAAGCCTTGCCCTGGTGGCTCACCAGTGGCAGAAGCTTGGGAGGACACCCCAAACACGCACACTCTCCACAGAGCCATCCTCCTACCTCTTCCAGAGAGGGATATCACGGTCCTATTGCCACACACCTGACAAGATCACCAAACTTTACATACGTATTAATTCTGCCACTTAGTTACACCCAGATGAGGGCATGTAACAACCTCAGTGTGCAATGGCTTCTTCACCTGTTAAAAGTGGAAAATTATTTCCTTTCCTGGAAGGCTTCTGCTAGCAGACAAGCAATGTACCGTGCTAAATATCCATTAAGAGCAAAACAACAATTCTGCTGCACGCCACCCAGAGTAACGCTAAGGATGCAGGACGACTCACCTGATTTTATAATTGGGTAAGGTGTGCTTGCGCTTAATTACTTTCTTGAACTGGTTCACTATGATGGTAGTGAGCTGAGGCATGGGCCTCCCTTCAAACTGAGACTTCACCTCAAACAGTATCACGGGGTCGTCCATAAAAGAGAAGAACCAGTGCGTGAAGGGCAGGCGGGTGAAGACCAGCTTCAGCTTGCCCATCACCCGGGAGATCTTCACGAACAGGTAGGCCGACTTGCCGAACACCAGGTCGGCATCGATGGCCAGGTGGAAACCACCATTGTACTCCAGGTCTACCTCAAAGCCCAGCTCCTCGGGACAGCCCTCCTCGTTGCAGGCCACCGGCCGGATGAGCTTCACGGACTTGAAGACGGGCAGGACATCGCCGAGAGAGACCTCCCTGAGGCTGAGCCCCTCCAGCAGCTTCCCTGCCATCTTGGCCTGGAGCAGCTCCTCGAACTCCACCTTGATCTTCTTGATGACCCAGTCCCTGACCAGGTCAGTGTCCCTGAGCTCCCTGAAGAGGAAGAGGAAGATGGCATTGAGGAAGTGGCACGTCTCCTCGCGGGAGGAGGGGGCTGCAGGGGGCTCCGGCTGCTGCTTGGCGCCGGGCTCGGGCCCCGGGGCGGCGGCGGGCGCAGAGGCCGGGGCCGGGCTGGGGACTGGCTCCGCGGCCGCCGGGCCGCCGGCCGGCTCCGCGCCCTGCAGGTATTCCCTGAGGCCGTGCTCGGGCGCCACGCGGGAGTAGATGATGCCGTCGTAGGCTCCGTCCGCCCCGGGGGGCTCGGGCTTCCTCCAGTAGATAAGCAGGAGCTGCAGCAGCACCGTGAGGCAGCAGCCGGCCAGCGCCGAGAGCAGGATCACGTACAGCAGCGGCATCCTCGGGCCTCCGCGCTGCCCCGGGCGCGCCGCCCTCACCGCGCCGCCGCCATCGCGGGGGTCGCGCCCGCGCCCCACCGGCGTTTAACGGCCGCGGCCGCCAGGGGCCGCCCCATCCGGGTCCCCCCCGCCGCCGGCCGCGGGGCGGGGCGGGGCTGCGGCGGCGACAGCCAACCAGCGACGCCGGCCCCGCCCTCCTCGCGCTCCGATTGGCCGGGCCGGCGGGTTACGTCATGGCGCCGCGCGCCGCCGTGGCGTCACGGCGCGGCGGGCGCGTGCGCGCGGGGGGGGGAGGGGGGAGCGGCGTGGGCGGGGCGGCGGCGCGCGGAGGGGTCACCCGCGGCCGTGAGGGGCGGGCGCGCTCCCGACAGCGAGCCCGGGCGGGGCGCGCTCCCCGGGCTCGCTCCCGACAGCCGTTCCCAGGGCGCGCTCCCCAGGATCGCTCCCGACAGCCGTTCCCAGGGCGCGCTCCCTGGGACCCCTCTCCCAGCGCGCGCTCCTCGTGCCCGCTCCCGGGGCGCGGTCCCGACACCCCGTGCTGGGGCGCGCTCCCTGCTTTCCTTCCCCGGGCGCGGTCCCGACGGCCGCTGCCCGGCGCGCTCCCGAGGCGGCCGAGCGCCGGCGGGCCGTGCCCGGGCACGGGAGGCGCGGGGGGCACGGCCGGGGGAAGGCGGCCGGTGTCGGTGGCACTCGGTCGCCCGAGGTGACAGAAGAAGGACCTTGAGCATCTTCAGACCTCGGCGGGCGGATGGGCGTCGTGTCGGGGAAATTGCTCCGGAGAGGGGCAATGAGATAAAGTCTGTTTTCGTGGGCGTTGTGTGACTTCCTAGAAACCTCGTTTCCTGCTGATGAGAGATGCTTTTAGCACAAAAAAAACCCCACAAAAACCCGCCTAGATGACATTTCATCCAGCTCTGCTATTATTGGTGATAAGATATAAATCTGCTTCCGTCCCCTTCAGCTATCTGCTTGTGCTTAAAAGTCGTCATTGAATACATGAGGTAAAAAAACCGCAACCAAACCTGTGGAGAAAAGGCACATGAAGAAATGAAAGCTGACAGCTTCGCGTGATATTTCAGCCTCTGGTGTGCGTGGGACCGCTGCTGTCCTGTGGTTAGGACAACCAAGGATAGAGGTTTTTTCTTTTAGGACAAAAGTGGCTTCGATGAGATGAGAGAGGAGAGATCAGCCAGTGACAGCCCATCCACCTGGGGACCAGAGAGGACAGACACACAACACTGCTTTAAAATCAGTGAGCCAGGATAGAAAAACGTGTGACTCTTCAGAAAGAGTCATTTTGAACGTTTTGAGATGTTAGCTTGGAAGAGCCATTCAAATTCGGCTTACAGAATTGTCATAGATAATAAATACGGTTATAAAAATAACCGTATTTTTACTGGAAAATATATATCCAAAAGAAACTCCTGTTATTCTAATCCAACAAACTCATTTCAAGGCCAGATCAAAGCTGTACATATTGCTGGAGAATACTGTGTCAGCTGTACACTGTTTTTCCAGGTGCTTCCTTTGTCAGGGGTAATCTTTTCTTGCAGTCTTGAAACAGAAGTTTTATGATTTCTGAAAGGCAGCAACAATTTCGGCAAAAAAAAGTTACTTAAATGTTTAAGCTTGGCTTTTTCACCGTTTTTTATGTTTAACTAAAAATCCTAGCTTAAAGTTCTTAGATTATGTTCTATTTTAATAGAATAAAAGAAAACTCATGCTCACATTGTTGTTTGGTTTTTTTTTTCCCCAACCTCCAGAACTGCTTAAAAATACAAACAAGAGGAGAAGAAAATGTGAAATTTTATTACCAAGAAGATAAAAGCTGTCTTTCCCACCCCCTTCGTAAAGTGTGTGGGGTGGGAGGATTGAAAAGCTCTTAATGATGTAGTGCTGTGGTTTGAAACTAGAGATTCAGAGTATGAATTTTTTATAGGTCTTGTGACTGAAAGTTGAAATGCCTGGGTGTTTAACAGAGGGCTTCTATAGAAATACCAGAGAGGTCATTAGTCCAACATTTGAGCTGCTCTGTGAGGGCCTTTACTGTGGCTAATACAGGCATACGCGGTAATAATGGAAAGGTTTGGGATTTGCAACTAAATGGCTTTTCAGATAAGGACTAATCTATTCAAAAAGGCAATGGCAGCCTTGCTTTTGGGTCAGGAGGAACAGCAGGAGGATAAAAAAAGAAGTCATGTTGCAGATGTATCAATTGAGTATTTTCTTCTGTTAGACAAGCAGAATAGGGAATTTGGCACATTCCCTGCACCTGATGGCAGCTTAAGAGCCTCTGAAATGTTCACCTCAGTAATCGCTTTTCTCCTTCCCCGGGAACATTTTCAACAGGAGCTGCGTTATCTTAAAAGACACGTTATGAAGCAAGAACTGGGTGTGTTTTAGCGTTTTCAATGAGAATGGGAGAATGGAGGGAAATAGCAAATGAACGTGAACACAAAATGATTGTGCAAAAATGTTATATAACTTAGGACTGAAATAAAAGAAAAAAAGTATTTAAATTTGTCAGGTAGAGGAGAAAAAGAAGGTTTATGTTAATACCACTAAAAAGGGCCTTTAAGGCCATATTTTACTTTGGTTTCCATTTGGAAGGACTTATTTACATTTTCTGGGAGTGTAGATAAATAGAAAGGTTTATGCAGTCTCACAATTTCACCCTGGTTACACAGAGCTTTGTAAAACTGTAGAATGTACTCAATTGTTTACTCTTTGAATAGCTGGAAATTATTAAATGGGACTCAAGGCATGCAAAATAAAAAGGCCTATATTTATACTGATATTTTTAAAAAGTACTAGGAAATAGTTTATTAAAAGGGATGTTTTACCTAAATTTAAACAAGGAAAATACTCTTTTCACTTGTAAATCAATTTAGTACATGATGGTAGCAAATTGCTAAGTGTAGAGCTTCAAAATTAATTTCAACATTTTGTGGGAGATTTCAACAATGGTAGTGCACAAAGATTGCAAAATATGTGGAGTTCTATAACTGATAATAGGGAGCAAGCAGCATAAATTCACAGAAGGGATGTGTTTGAGGCAATTTTCCTGCTCTAAGCAGAGTGGTGACGCCTTGGGAACATTTGCCTCAATCATCTCACTCATGCCTGATCCAAGGATCACTGGGCTTTAGGAGCATTTTCAGTAACCCCAGGCAGCAGGACCAGGCAAAGCTGCACACTTGAAAGTTCATGTTGTGGCACCAAGGAAAGAAACATCCACATCACAACCTTGGAAAGGCAATTACAGATGGGGTGGGTTTTATTTTTTTTCAGAACTGCAAAATAGTCTAAAGAGATTGTTTTTCAAAGCAGGATGTTTTGTAATGAGTGGTTTTAGTAATTTTCTTCATCACTGGGCTGGAATCGTTGCCTTCTTTTGTAATATCTGTTGGTGAAATGATTTCATTCTTTCCTGGGCCTCCTATTGTTTTTGTATTACATCTCTTAGAGACCAAAATTAGATTATCATTCTCATGGTGCTGCATGAAATAGGATTTAGAAAGTGATTAGGTAAATTCACGAGGGAAAAACAATCCATTGCGGGCTACTAAACACAAAGATTGCTGGAAGTTACACTGTGACAGACAGCTGGCGGGTGTCTTTTCCCTTTGACTGTCCTCAGGCATCTAGAAATTCAGACAGGATATGCTGCACAGAGAGCAGCTGGTCTGCTCCCATGCTGAAGATATGTTAAAAAAAAATATAGGAAACACAGTGAGCAGTACTGCTTCCAGTTCTAGTTCTGAACTCTGCCAAGCACAGTGTTACCTTAATATCAGGCAATTCTGCATTTTATTGGTATAAACCTCTTTAAAAGCACTGGGACTTCAGGTGAGATTTTCTTTGATGCCATCTAAATTCCTACTCTTCGATTTTGTTTTAATTCCATCTTTGAAGAGGCAGGATGCACTGTGAGTCTGCTCCCAGAGCTGGCAGAAAGAGCTCACCCTGTTTCTAGCTGGTCCCTGGGGAGATTTGTTCAACTCACCTGGAGGAATTTGTCTCATCATCCCTCTGAGCCCATTCCTTGTTCAGAGGAGAATCCATTGCTTGGGGCTCCATATTAATTTCCAAATCTCTCAAGTAGAGATAATTTCACTACTATAATCTAAATTTCACTATTTCACTATTAGAACTTAAATTCCCCCACTCAGAATTTTGTGGGAAATAAATACAGTTCAGGCATCTCAATCATATTTAGGCTGTATTAGTGCTACAGAGAACCACCTGCATTATGTCAGTCAGAATAAATCATTTGCTCTATTGCATTGATGCATCCACTTATCCTACTAACAAATGTGACACATTTTTTGTGTGCATCCCCCAACTTCTAGTTATTTCTAAGGATGGCAACTGAGAATTCTGGGAGGTTTTATTCCTATCCTAGAATGGTCTCACTGGAAGACTTACTTTTTCAAGATGGGAGTGCATATTACATATTGCTTTTTGAATCCTACCTGAGATACCCAACCCTCGGTTTTCAGAGATAATGAGAAACTACAGAATTTACTTTGGAATTCTGAATATTGTGTGCAGCAGGAGGAAAAAAACAAAACAACTTCATTGGCCAAGTAAAGATGTGGATGCCTCAAATCGACACTTCTGAAAAACAAGAGGATTTAACTCAGTCTAAATTTGCAGATCTGGTACAATCTGTCTCACAATAGGGATACTGTCATTTGTGAACAGCTTTGCAATCTTACCTGCAACAAGTACAACACTTGAATTGTTTGGTAAGAGTGGCTTAGAGCCCAACCACTTTGGATCAAAACATGTTAAAACAAAAATAGGGAGTGAGGGTTTGCATTCAAGTTTTAGTTTGGACCAAATACAAACCCAGTATTTTCACTGAAGCTCATCTTCAATTATCTTTTAAAGTATGTTCTGCTTATTTAACCAGGAGCTTAACATTTTGGATGTAAAGATGCTTTGGATACTTACTTCAAGAGGCTCATCATACTCAAGCTTCAAGTATCGTGGTTCTTAATTAGGGATTCCGTTACTATCTTACATAGACTCTGGGTTTTATTATATCATTAAACAAGATACTTAGGAACTGTGGCTCTCAGATAACTTTTCCAAGATTAAAAAAAAAAAAAAAATTTAAACAGCTATTTTAATTGTAAATATAACAAATTCAGGTTTTTAATATTAGCAGTATGCAGGGCAAACTGAAGATTTCCTTTATTCCCTGTCTGCTATTACATCTTAAGTCCAGAATCTTACTTAATTTGCAGAGGCAAGTGAGACTTGTCACACATATTTCTCTTTTTCCTGCATTTACTTTGCTGACTTTTGGTATTCATGTAAATGCCAGCTTGCTTAAGCTTAAGCTTTCGAAAGTGATGTGTTTGGGACAGTGATTATCACATTTGTCATTTAGTGCTCACTCCAGTACCTTTTCCTTACATGCTCTGAAGAACATTCACCATCCCTACTCAGAATTGCAGACACCCTCCCCAAGGCCTTCTTGAAAGCTCCCAAATTATCTTTTTCAGAGTGGAGATTGTTTTAGCTACTTCCCCTAATCCATTTCAAGTATAATTACACTGTGGTCAATATGTTTTTGATGTTCCACAACCTCACATTATTTTTTTTTTTTAATGCTTGGCTCATTTCCTGGATTAGTCCAAAGCAGCCTCTGGCTGATGGAGAGGCTTCAGGAAACTGCATTAAAAAGCAATTTTGGTTTGCACAGGGATTCACTGGCTAAAGGGTTAATACACACTTCAGGGATGAACTTGGGGTTTGAGCTGAGGGTCCCTGTGAGGCGCTGTGCCTCACTTGCCCTTCGTTAAAAGTGTAATTCCTGGCATCAGTCCACAGGTAGTTGGTCATGTCCGGCAGCCGCCGGTCGTGGAGCATCTGCTGTGTCTTCTAAGCCTCCAGATAAGCTCGGCCAAATCAGGCCGCAGAGAGAAGCTTCTGCCCTCCCTCCCTCCCTCCTGCTGCTGCTGCTGGAGGTGATCACCCCTGCAGAAAGGGCAGAGCTGCGCACATGGCCGGGCTGCGGCTGCTGCAGTGCAGAGAGAGAGTCTTCATCATCTCTGTCCCACCCTTCATCAGCCTCTCTCAGACCCTTTATCAGCCTCTGTGTCTGACCCTTTATCCCTTTATCAGCCTCTGTCTGACTCTGTATGAGCCTCTCTGTCCCACCCTTCATCAGCATCTATGCCCGACTCTGTATCAGCCTCTATATCTGACCCTTTATGTATTTACCAGCCTCTATATCTGACCATTTATCCCTTTATCAGCCTCTGTGTCCCACCCTTCATCAGCCTCTATGTCTGACTCTGTATGAGCCTCTCCGTCCCACCCTTTATCAGCCTCTATGCCCGACCCTTTATCAGCCTCTATATCTGATCCTTTATCTATTTATCAGCCTCTATATCTGACCATTTATCCCTTTATCAGCCTCTATATCTGACCATTTATCCCTTTATCAGCCTCTGTGTCCCACCCTTCATCAGCCTCTCTGTCTGACCCTGTACCATCCTCTCTGTCTGACCCTTTATCAGCCTCTCTATCTGACCCTTTATCCCTTTATCAGTTTTTCTGTCTGACCCTTTATCAGCCTGTGTGTTCTGCAGCAGGGAGGGTGAAGGGGGCGGTGGGGAAGCACCACCTGGCACTGCCACAATCCCAGCCCGGGTTCATGTCTTGGTCCCAGGAGAGGGATTACTTGTGCAAATCCTGGGTAATCCAATTCCAGCAGCCGCAGCCCCGGGCTGGTGACATGCCGTGGAGGTCCTGGGCTCCTGTGGCTGCTCACACCCACCATGGATCCTGACGCTGGCTCAGTAGGAAAGAGAAGCAAAGTAAGGGAACAGGAGATTTGAGGGAACCTGCTCCAGTCCTCTGAGCTGGAGGGAATATCTCAGAAATTTTAGCTTATATTGAAGTTTCTAGGAGTCTGGCATTTCTCCGTTATTCACATTAGCATCTCTCTTTGTTGCTAAGTTTCATATGAGGTCTTGAGCCATTAAAACAAAAAACAAAACAAACAAACAAACAAACAAAAAACCGAAAAAAACCAAACAAACAAAAAAAAAGGAAATTACTGATCAGCTCATACACTTCAGGGGGCAGGTGTGTTTGGTATAAGTGCAGTGGGCAGACATGACTCTATTCCTGTCCCCCTTGCATTCCTCGGATTTCTGAGGCACCTTCACAGGGTTGTACAGAAAGCTGTCCATGTCAGTATCTGTAGACGTGTTTGTGGAGCTGAACTGGTCACTAATTCCTGAAAAGATCCTTTCATCTTCTCTCCTGTTTGGTTAGCATTTCCTCCCCTCAACCCAGCAGTTTAAGCTAAAATGAATATAACTTGTTCCAAGCCATCAAAGGCATTTTAATGTAAACAAATTCTGGGGAAAAAAATACCTTTTGTATTGGCGGGAGGCTCAGGGAAGGTGAATGGAAACATTTTTTTAACATATTCTCATTTCTGTTTCTTCCTACTAACAGGTATTCACAACAGTCTTCCCCTGCCTGCATTGATGCTTCTGTATTCAGAGAATGAAAATATGCACAGCTAATGTATACACATGTAGTTTTATTCCCTTCACAACATATTTCTGCACAAACTCAAGTTAGATTTTCTCAGATGTCCCAAAGGCCATATTTAATGACAAATAATAATCATTGCAACCATATCTGAACTATAAGTCCAATATATGTACATATGTTTGTATTTTAATATATATACATATCAATTTGTGCTACTTATTTGTAATAACATGAGTTACTTTGTTCAACTATGTAAGACAAATAGCTATATTATTGAAATCTCTGTAAATACCATTAGTAACACATTTCAGCTAAGAAAGCATAACATTGCAATTCCTGCCATTCTCCCTTTAGACTTTATTTAATAGTCTGGTTTCATACTACTCTGTCTGTGCTGCTTCTGTTCAGAGCAAGACAAACATCAGCCAAATTTAAATTCACCAGAAACACAACCTCACATTTCACACTCAAGGAGTGGTACATTTGAGAGGACAGAAGTAATTTGTAATGTCACAAACATTTTGCAAGTTAGAAAACTGTATTATCTCTGTAGTAACAGTAACATCTAGCCTTATCCTTTGACACAGAGTCTAGGCCTTAAGTTTTTAACACACTTTTTAACATGGTTTTTTTTTGTGCAGAAAACATTGCAGAGGAATGGGCTAAGTGAACCGCCTACACAAAGGAAGGAAAAAAAATAAATAAGGAAAATAGTAAGGAAAATCAGCAGCTTGGGGAGGTTGTTCTAGAATTTGGATTACCAGTAAAAATAGATGGAAATATCTGGCAGAAATGCAATTTGAAACAAGGGTCTTCATGTTCACTTCCAAACCCCTGACAAGGCAAAAATTCCAAATCCCTCGTAACTAAAGAACAATTTCCCCTTTTTTGGACAAACTGTGCTGCTGTAGCATCATTAGGCCAGAAGGTAAAGCTCATGGATGTTTGTACAGTTTTGGATCTGTTCAATTTCCACTCTCTTTTCCTGGGCACTCAGTGATGCTGAGGATGCTGAGTTGAGGGAGAAGGTGAAATTCCAGTCTGCAGGCTAAAATAAGTGAGGAACCTGTTTGTTGTCCTCAGCATCACAGCAGATTAGCATTTCCTCCCACTACCAGCCTACAACTTTTCAGTTATTCTACTAATTTAGGAAGCATGTCTCTAAAACCACAGCTGCCTGAAATGCAGCCTATACGCTTCTATTTAAATTAACTTACTGAGCTTTACATCTAACAAATGGAAAAACTGAAGCAAATATTTTCAATATGAAATTTAAAACTTCTCTGAAATAAGCTTTAAAGAGGCTTGGGTTCCTGAATAATTTCTGCTAAAATTCGTCATCTGTGCAAGGTTATTTAATCCCAATCAATATTAAAATTTAAAAAAAGGTCAAGAAGATGAAAACTGTCATCTAAAGAAGTGAAACTGGAGTTCTGTAAGGGTTGTATTTCCAAATAATGTTATTTTTATTGGAACGAGTAAAGCTTAGAATACGGTAATAAAAACATGGAGGATTTTTTTGCCAAGATTTTGATTTAACTGCTTTTGAGCAGCAACATTTTCTCAAAAGCTTTTGAAAAGAACAGCCCATGAAACTACATGAGTACCAGCAATACTTTTTCTGCCATTGGTACTGAGACCAAATCAGCTCAGCTTAAAGACAAATAAAATCTTTAATGCAGTCAGTGCAGTTTTTATTTGAGTGCCGTGTGTTGAAACTGCTCAGATTTTACTGAGGGAGCTCCAAATGCATGCACCACCAGCCATATGAATGATAACCCCTATTTTTATAATAGGATTGCTGCGTTTATCACCCCAATTACACTGATCCTAAGCACTGATCCTAAGCCCTTCTGCTTTAAAAAAGGCAGAATGTATTAAACAAGGACTATCTGCAAAGGCAAGAAACTGTTAATGGAGTGCTGAAACTGTACATCTACACATTTTTGAGGATTGAAAAACTGAGTAAAGCTCCTCTCAAGTGCTGTTTATTTCCACAGCCTGTGTACTCCCACCACCTGTACAAGTGGGAGTATTGTCAGGTTTTAGTAGTCAGAGAGAAACGTTACCTGTGAGGAATAAAATCAATGCATATCACCTACAGTGGCTACAATAAAGGTCTCCGTGGCAACATTAAGAACAGATATTTTTAAATGCTCTTAATCTTATGTTCATGGGGGGTTTTTTAAATACAAGTGTTAACTGCTTCCACTGCAGATGCTGCTGTGAGATAATCATCCAAAAAAACTCCTTTGCTGAGGCTTGAAAGGATGGTCCCTTGTTTTTCTGCAGATCACCACAGGCTTGCTTTCCCCTGCAATCAGTTAATATCCAGTAAATATTACATTGCTATTTATGAACAAACAGCTGGTCCCAAAAATCAACCTGTCAGAGCTTTCTCTCCTCTGAGAGGAGTCAGGAGAGCTGTGGGAATAGAAAGAATTTAGAAAGGAAAATTTGAGCAGGTTATGGCGAACAATCCACCAAAATGGTAGAAAATAAGAGAGTGGGGAGCTCATCATGCCTGGGAGGGGGGCTGAGGGAAGCAGAGTTAGAAGGTGAGGTGGTGAGGAGGAGCAGGAAGGTGGAAAGCTCCTCAAAGCCCTGTGAACCACGGCAGGTGCTGCAGAGGGGGAGCTGCTGTGGGAGCAGAGCTTGATTAAGAGAGGAAAACAACAGAACACACTTGGGTTTGTCTCAGGGATGTGAAATGGCCGTTTCTGGAGGGGGAGCAGGAAGAACGATAATATTTTTCCTGAGAAACAAAGCAGCGCGTGAGTTTTTCTTGCATTTTCTTGCTCCTTTGGACCAGTGTCCCCAGAGCTTCACCCCCTACTGATTCCAGCATAAAGACTGAGTTAAGGCAAGCATAGATTTCCAGACCTCCTTGTACCCAGCATTTTTCTTTGTTATCTCAGAGTAATCCTATTGCTTTCCCCTGATTCCTCAACCCTACCGATGTCAAACCAGTTTGAGAGGGGAATGTTGATTTCAGGCAGGTAAAACAGGTAGGAAAAGGCTGAGGTCAGCCCTGTGCTGAGTGGTACTGGGGCTTTGTTTCTGAAAAGAACAGAAAGATCTTCCTTTTCACTGTTAGCTTCTTGAGAGACAACCAGCAAGGACCAATAATAGCAATAATTTATACACTACTGTACACAGGAGTGATACAGGAATGATAGAGGCATGTACTGCAAGCCTTGGACTTCATTAAATATACATAAAGCAGCATACTGGGCAAAAAAAACAACCCTCTTAAGTTTGTTAATAGACTTCTGAGATGCTAATCTTTGCTTCATCTGCTTAAATGCTCAAAACATAGTCTGGCAATACTGTTTGTACCATGCAGAAATGATCTGCTTTGGAGGGAGCACAAACCAGGGAGCATGAGAGTGTAATCACCCATTATCCACTCTATTATCTACACAGGGTTCTGGTCCATCTCTGGAGCAGCTTGGGCATAAAGGATGTCAAAGGCAGGGGAAGGGAATCACAGGTAAACGTGTAAAAATCATGTGTTGAGAGGATGGCAAGAAAAAAATTAATGGGGATTTAACAGCCAGCCTGGTCAAGAGCAGGGTATGCAGAAGGATAGGTAAAAGGAGTGGAAAGGTAAAAGGATTGAATTCTGTCCCATTCTAAAGCTCTTCAAAGGACACCAGAGGTCTTTAACAGGGGTTCACAGATATGCATTTGTGCAACAGAATTGCCTGTTATTTGGGTGTTCCTCTCTCTTTAATTAGGACAGGAGCACAAATTTCTTCAGCTAATTCAGCTCTGTTCCTAATGGCAGTTGTCAGGGATGTTCTCCTTCAGGACTATATCCCCCTGCACTCATGCTGTTTTGCTGGGAAAGCCTGGGAGAGAGCCTGTGGATGGCAATTTGGCTGAGCTACCCATATCTCTAGGAAAAGGGCAGCTGTCAGCAGCTCTGAATGCTTAATGCAATCAGTACAGCTCCTGGCTGGGAAGTAGCTGAAGATTTAGGACCAACTGCAAGCTCTGTTCAGGATCTGTGCCAAGGAGCAGCTGGACAGGCTTCTGGCTGAAGCCTGTTACACCACCATGGTTCATAACCGAGGCAATTGTCTGTGTTTGATTTTACACAGGAGATTTGTGGGCATCAATACTTCCTCTGCACTGGTTGCTCAGCATAACTGATGCTGTAATGTGAGCTCCCCTGCTTTCTCCTTATTAGAAGGGCACCATCAAGGACATTTTCAAAGTGTATGCCAAGTTATTTGTGAAACCCTCTCAGAACAATGAAAATATTGCTTTTCCACAAGGCCAAGTTCTTATTTGATTCCTACAGTTACGCTCATCAGCATGACTCTTCCCACAGTGAGTTTCTTTTCATGTCTTCTCTTCATGTGCATTTACTGGGGGAAATTTTTCATTTGACACAAGATAGGTGCCATTAAGAGTAAGCACAACTTAAAATTTAGGTGAAGAGGAGGTGACACAGATGCAATGAAGATTTAAAAGCAGGTTATTGCTTTTACCTTTTTATCCTTCTCTCACCATTGATTTTCCCTTTTTGCTTTCCCCACTGTTACATTTAGTAGTCTTAGCAGTAACAATATGTAGTTGGTTTACATTTTGTATTTTGTTTCATTGTTGTTTTGGTTTGGTTTGGTTTGTTTTTTTGACACAAGTATTACCTCCAGAAATAGGTTTTAGTCAGAATTCATCAGCACAGTCTTATCTTCTCTCCTTGCTCAGTTCTGGCTCAATATTTTGTTTCTGTGTTCTGTGCCTGGGCTCAATATGCCCAGCTGTCAGGGTGCTTTTGCTTTGAATCTGCCCTATCCCAACATTTAAGGAGGGTATTTTAATGATTTGGATACCAGACCTGGAGAGAACAGCCCTGTGAGACAGCAAAGCCAGGATTCCTGCCTGAATTCTCACCGCAGACATCAGCCAAGTTGCTTCATTATCTTCAGAAGTATTTAGTCTCCTGAATCCTATGAGATGGAGCTTAGGTCTTCAAGCCCTGAAGTCACATGTGCAAGATCAGGATGAATGTGCTTACTAAAATTACAGGCTGGTTAGATAAGTTGGACATGTCGACACATCTGGGGCAGCTGGAATCAATATCCCTAACCATTATGCACACTAGTGAGCTCCTTTAGCTCTTGTTGGAGGCCAGGGCTGCAGGAAACTGCACAGGGACAGTGAGGGTGCTGTGGTTGCTCTCACTACGTTTTCTCTCTCTGTGGCTTGGTGGCTCATCTTCCACACTTCCTCATTTCTCCATTTACCAGCAATACAAAGTACCCTTTTCTTACAGAGGCATTTAGAAGCACTGGGTTTGGGTAAACAGTATAAGAATGATTCTTGGTAGCTGTGAAGAGTTCTGGTTCATAGCTTTTCTGAGGAGCGCTCGTCTTGATGCAAACACTCCTCTTTTCCACAGCCCATTGCTTACACAAGAGCCAACTGCTCATAGTTTGAGCAATACCCCTGATGTACTCAGTGCTTCTCTAGTCCAGAATTCATGATGGATGATGAGAATTTGCAATATCTGATCCTCTTCATGTGAAGATTTCATGCTCAATAAAGTGCATGCATTTCTTGTTCCTTATTTTCATCTGGGAAGAAAACTTTCAGTGCCTTTTCTGCGTTTGCCTTGGTCGATTCTGCTTTAGCTACAATTGTGTCCAGATTTAGCTCATCCAGGGAAACAAGGTCCTGCATGGGTCTGGCAAACAGTGCGTGTGTTCCTGTGTTCTATGGTGAAGTAGTAGGTGGAGAGCTTGAAAAACAAGTTATTTGGAAATGCAATTAAGATGCCAAGGAGTAACTTGCAAGATTTTGCTGGACGTGTAAACCCAAACAGGCTATTGCTAAATAGGTGCTGTAGACTAACACAGCTGAGTGGAAGGCAAAGCAAATAGGGAACAGTCATAATAAAATTAAGTAGATTTTCGTGTAGGAAGGAAAGGAGGAGATCTTCTGTATTATATTACAGATACTAGAGGTTTGTGATTTTCATTTTTTTGTTTGTTTGTTAATTTGGTCAGGGGTTTTTTCACTAAGTGTGAAATATAGTATTTCAGGACATTAATTAAATGCTTCAGGAGTTAACCACACAGAGACTCATAGCTGCACCCCTCACATTTCCTGTGGCATTAAAAGACTAACCAGCACTATAAAAATAGATTATCCTTTGAACAGTTCCTCCTGAATATAATCTTGGCTTGAAGAGACAAAATATGGTCCAAAGCTTCATCCTCATAGGTCTTCTGGGACATGGGGCTCTGAAACATTGTTCTTTTTGAATAGCAAACGATGCAGAGCCAGCCTATGCTTTCTCCAAAACAGATCAGCATCTGCACATCAGTGTGTAAAACAGAACAGCAAAGAGTATGAGATCATTAGATCTTGCCAAGGTTTGTCCAGTCAGGCTTCCTGTAATGTGATACTAAATCCAGCAGCAGAGGAATACTGGAAAACCTAAGTGCAGTGCCTTCCTTTGCAGGCAATAATGTGCCATTATATCTTGTCCATTCTACTTATTGACATTAAGAGAAGAGCTTTGCAGTTGTGTAGACATACACTAGCAATCATTAAAATGATGAAGATTTTCATCTGAACTGAAGATTTCAGTTTCTTCCCTTTTCAGCCCCCAGACTGAGCCCCCATTCAGGAAGAATCAGCACAAGGAGGCCTGAACTCACACATAAAAATATGCAGCATTGATGGCTTAGTTTCCATCTCTGGCTAATGATAAAACTGCTGCCTTCACCAGGGAGCACAACCCTCATTTCTTAACAAATTTTGAAGACCATGAGTATATTTCTCACCATGCATGTTGTTCTTCCTCACCTATAGATAATCCATAATCTAGTAGAGAGGTCCAAAGAAAATAGCTGAGAGAAAATAAAACACAGCCAGCAAACATCACAGTCATGTGCATTAAGAAGATCCTGAGGGATGTCCACTTTAAACCAGCTTTAAATCCAGTCACTGAATCCACTCCTCTTGGGGGATCCACTTTTTTGTGGTGCCACCACCACCACAGGAGTAATTGACTTCCTGGCTGTCTCAATACTGAGACTTCTCTGGACAGATGCACAACATCTTTGAGCATAACTTAATAAAGATTTTTGTACCTCTCTCTGTATTTCTCTTATGTCTTCACTGGGAGCTGGGCTGGTTCCTTTCCATGGGATGCAGGACAGCCTTAGGGTGAGTGCAGTGTCTGCTCCACAAGGTCCTCATACATTGCTGGCATTTCCACAGTGTAAAGAGAGAGACCATTCCAGCTAAGGCATGGAGAAATGCTGTAAGGGGAAAAAAAAGCAGAACAGGCATTGTTAATAGACTTGGGAAATGTTATAACATTCTTCATTTTGGGAATGCAGGAGAGGGAGTGGGATGGGGTGAGTGAAGTAGTTAGGAAAGAAATAAAACTGTTTTCCTCCAATAAAACTTACTTTCCAGGAAGCTCAAGGAATTCCATCTTTATTTCTTTTTACATGAATTTAAAAAAAAAAAAATGGAGACACAGTCAGCAGTTGCTGTCTGTGCAAATGGAACTGCTCCCTCTTCCACACATAGTAAGGATTAAATGTTTATGTTCACTATCTCCAGCAGCAGGCAGCTGCTCACCGTGGTAGTGCTGGTGATGTCAAGTCTTGGAGAGAGACCAGGGCACCCCAGCAGAACCACACCATGCTCCCAGACAGGGCACTACTGCATGACCAGTCCACAGCCATTTTTCCTTTCACCAGCAGTCACTCTCCACTCATATTCCCTCTTCTGCAGGTGGGTCACCTAAGGACCTTATGCCTACCAGGGATTTTTGGAAATATTAATATTAATAATCATAATAATGATAAAATATACTCCAACCACCCCTTTTAAGATTTCATTTCTTGCTGAACTGCCAAACAGCCAAATCTCAGACTTCTGAGAAAGCAAATCTTACTATTTGCTCTGAATTTAGCCAAGTTTAATCCTATTACAGTCTGTAAACTCCTGCTAGACTTACACTGCCTCATAAAGACTCTGCTGGAGACCGATACTGTCACTTACTCACTTCTTCCTCTTTTACAGCCACTCTGCTCCGTCACCCACCTGGCACCAATGACATAAAGCTTTCTGGTTTTAACTCCTGCCTTGCAGCCTGATATTTTTCTTAGATGTGATTCTGATATCTGGTAATCTGTTCACTCTCTCCTGGCTTAGAGGATGTTTCACATCCCATGGCAGAGGGTTACTCAGGGTGTGGCTCAGGTCTCCTATGGATTCAGTCACTGCTTACTTTCCCCTTCTGTTTCCTTAGCAGGAATCAAACTTCCTGATAATGATGCATTTGTTCTGTTCAGAATGTTAAGCAGAGGTGCTAATTATACTGCTGAAGTATTAGTAAGTTCCTTGGATATAGTTTGGAAAGGCATCCCAAAATTTTCTTAAAGGTGCAGAATCTGAAGTTACTATGAATGATTGTAAGTACAAGCTGAGTACAAATAGTTGTATGTGAATAATGGGAGCCTGCTGCCATCTGGGTCCTATTTGGAGCCTTAGCATCTTTGAAGCATAACCAAGTAGGTAGAAAAACATTACAAGAGATGGAAGGAAGAGAGAAATGAGAGTAATCCTGACAAAGGTGCAACAAGAAGTGACATGGCAGAAACGTCAGTCATCATCATGATGTCCTTAAGCAACCACCCTGAAGAGACAAGCAGGGTGTTTTATCAGTCTGCCATCTCAGATAAAGCACCAGCAGGATCTGAAAGGCTGGCTTATGTGCTTCTGCTTTTTTAGTTTCAGTATATGTGTTTTTAGACTCAGTTGTCATTCCTTGAAGCATCCGTATTCTAAATATAAGCAATGAATAGTGAGCAGAGTTTCACTCCAGCCCTTTCCACAACTGTGAATTAAAGGTTTGGATCTCTGTGCAAAACTTGTTGCTCAAGTGCCTAAATATAAAACCCTGGCTCAAGCACAAATCAAGTACACCAGAGCCATAAACCAGGCAAGAGCATTACCAAAGCCCAGGGCTTAAAAATGAGTGAGCTCCTGCAGTGTAATGAGTTACTTACTGAGCATCAGTGGAGCCAGATGTTCTTGGCCTGTCTCATATTTGAAGAAAAATGTGTTCATTTAAATGTCAGCAAAAGAAGATTTAAGATAATACATTTTTGCTGTGTGTTTGTGAGAGTCTAGAAGAATGTGTGTTGTGGAACCCCCAGCCTCGAGGAACACACAGTAATTCTTCAGCTTCAACAGTAACTTGATTTTCTCCCCCAGCCATGAACTGAGCCACAGCAGTCGCTTCAGATTAGAACTGAGCAAGAGACACAGGGCTGCCAGAGAAGGTGTAAATTTAACCTCTTAAATTGTGAGTCTGGTCAAGTAGGAAAGAGTGTTTTTACTGAGGATTTCCTTTATGGAGTTGCAGCATCAGCACTTCCCTAAAGAAAAGCCTATTGTCTCTGAGAGAGAGTTGAGCATTTCCTAGTGCACAGTTAGTAAAAAATAGTCTGTGTCTGGCTCACGCTGGGCTGGTCAGTATTTTTCTAACACACCAAGAAAGAGAATTAAGGTCTTCTCGAGTTCCCCAACTCATCCAAACCAGCTGATGCACTCCTTGGTGGCCTGGTTCACCCCCACCATGAGGAGTCCCTGTGCAGCCCTGGCTCAGCAAGCAGTGAAGGAGAGTGGCTGCAATCCAAGACAGTCCCTGTGTCTGCCTGTTCAAGGTCAGGGAGCCATTTGGATGCTTGAAGTATTCCCTTTGCTGTATTTAACACATTGTGGGTTGGAACATGATAACATGATAAGAAAACAGAAAGCAATCATGATGTAGAATAAAATCACTCATGATGTGGGATTGCCAAATTGGACTTGGACTACCTGGATCTAGTGGCCATCTAAATGTTGGGAAATAGGGCAGTGAAAGTTTTAATAGGGGTCTGCACTGTTTTTCATACACATTTCATTTTTAAAAAGCATTGATAGCAGATCCTTCACTCATCATACAGAAACCACCAATTCTGTAGGACTCTGCCAAGTACAGAATGCCCCTTTGTTTTGACAGCATTTCCAGAAAATGCCTAAGAAGCCAAGGGGATGAATAGAAACCATGTGAGAGCCAAAAAAGCCCTTGGAAAAAACTGATTAAGCAAGCTGACAAACCTGCATGGACACCCCAAGTCCATCCATACTTTACCTTTAACTCCAAAATAACTTATTGAGTGAATTAAACTTATTCTGAAGGCCCAACATCTATGAAGGGAATGTTGTGTGGGTCAGAGCAGAAGAGGTGCTCTTAGTACAAAATCTGGGTAGATATGTGTGTGTATGTATGTATTTATATATATATATATATACACACACACACACACACACACACACACACACATATATATATATTTCTCATTCCCTGGAGGATGGCACTTATAAATCTACGTACTTTTTTTTGCATCCACAACATTTTAGGACACTTGTAAATAGTGATAAATCCAGCCCAAGCTGTTACATCCCAAAATTACTGTGGTTGTCTCAGTTTGTGGCCACTGGATGTCACTACTGATCCGCTTCAGAGGACCAGCAGATTTTATGAGTGCAAAACAAATACCCTCCTAATTTGGAGAAAATGAAACATTATTTTACTTCTTATTATTGTTTATAAGAACTTGACAGACCATTTTCCTAAGTCAGCATTGCACGCCTGTCTCTTTGTCTGTAACTGTGAAGGAGCACAGGCACAGACTGTTTCCTTGCATTGCCAGACAACTTCTTCTAATCAGGGAAGAGATCTTGGGATCCAGGGGGAAAAACTGCACATTTGGAGTGATGGTGCCATGTCAAGAGTGCTTGGAGCAGAAGCACCTCCATCCAGCCTGGGCTCATGAGCTGGGGAATGCCAGGAGCCTGGCAGGGGAGGGTGCTGGGACCCTGCCCCACACTTCCCTGGAGCTGGTGCTAAATGCCAACTCAGCACCACCCTCATTCCCTGCCTTTTCTGTGGAAACTGGGCAGATTTGCTAATTTTCTTGGGGGAAAAAAAGACTGATCCCAAGTATTATAAATTTTAATAAAGAGTAGGGACAAAGCACCTGCCAGGTCACTAAAGATGAGTTCTCTAAAGCTCCACCCCAGTGTGTGCACACCTGCATGGACATCAAGTGAGAGCTGGGTCTGCTTCTGAAGCCTTGCAGTAAAGGAGGTACCAGGCATTCAGAAGACAAAAACATTGTGTTCAGTGGTATCATTGCTTTGCTCTTCTGGCATCCCCACAGACCAGAGAGGCAATCTGACAGGAGTAGATGAAATGGGGCTCTGGGGAGGGACAAGAGAATATGACATCAAGATTTGGATGAGAAGATAGAGTTTTATAGCAATGAAAGGCAGGTTAAGGAGATTCTGGAACAATCATTCCAAAAACATAGTGAAACAATAATCTAGCCTTGCTTCCCTGAGACCTCTGGGCAGATCATATACATTTACCCACTCAAGGCAGTGCTCTGGGGGGTCTGGCACAACCACTGGAGTGCTCTTCTAAACATTCTGTGAGTTCTCCCTGCTCTGCCTGAGTCCCACCTCGTGCCAAAGTTGCTCAGAACTTCCCAGGAAAAGGTTGTATTTGCCATTCAGTACAGCCTCACAAAACTTTCATCATTCAAACTGAAAACTCCTGTTAGATTTTTCTGCCTCAAGCTGAAAAACAAGGAAATAAAACTATTAATCTATTTCTAAGAAAGAAAATTGAAATAGAAATCATATATTCAGTAGAGACTTCTAGAGATTAATAATTGGACTCTTCCAAGATTTATCCCCTTAAGGCAGGCAAGGATCCCCAAGCCACTTAAAAACTGGGTGACAGCCTGGGAGGAGAAAGGAGAACTGCACCAAACAGCTAAAGGGATGGAGATTTTATGGACAGGGTAAATAAAGTTGATGTAGGCAAACCAAAATTACTGCCTTTGAGCACCTCTTTACCACCTGGAAGTGTTTCGTATGCGTTTTTGGAGTACCTTCCCCTTGGGACCCAGTTTGTGGTTGTGTGCTGTTTGGGGTGATCCAGGTATTTGCAAAAGCACAGATTATGGAGCTGCAGGATTCCCAAGCCCTATCACAAGCTCTTGAGGAGCAGAACGTGGCCTTACAGCTTCATCCAGATCATGAGCTTGGTCCAGTGTGAATTACATCAGCTTGCTGAATTCCTGCAGTGACATAGCCAGATAAAGATAGTAGTGACCAACACCCAGTTATCTCATGGAGCTGTGGCTCTGACAGGGCTGAGCCAGGGCTCTCCCCGTCACCAACCCACTGACCTCATTGGAAACCTGAGGAACTCCTCAGATTTATGCTGGGAGGCTCATTTTGATTTAATCAGTCTGGCATTTTGCCAGTGTAAAAATTTCCTCGCCGAGATTTTCCAGCCTGTTTCAGTAAGAGCTAAAGGGTAAGCCAAGGAGGTCTTCAGGAGCTCCTCTTTTTCCCTTTTCATCTGCTAGTGGAAAAATTACTTTATTTAAGTCAGGGTATCCAGTGAAGTACTCTCACTCTAACAGTGTGACTGGGAATTTGGCTAGAGGGAGGAGGAAAAGCAAAGAAATAAACACAATCAAAAAACACAATCAGAAGCAACAAAATGTCTTTTTTGGACAAATTTGCTCCATCCTTTCTGAGCCTGGATTTCTTTATGTATGCCAGGAAAGCCAAGCAGGCAGCAAAGCTCAGCCATGGCATCTCAGTCCCAATATACTGCAGTGCCTGTAGGGCATTTAAAGCTTTTTAATACATAAGGAAACAAGGTGAATGGATGTTTGGAATCAAAGGTAGTGGCCTCTACACGGTGCCAGGACTTCTTTCAACTCCCTTGCACTTCCATTGGTTTCAGCACAATTACTTGCAGAGTAAGAATCTGCTCAGCCTGAGGGAGAGAACCTGATCACTTGTTTACAGCTGAAAATGTAAACTTTGGGACAAGAATCATTTCCATTTTGCAGAGGCTCAGTTTGGCTCTCTCTTCAACCATTTTGTAAAGCAGCATATTACAGGAAAGCCGTTTATTAGTCCAAACCAGGATACCGAATATCAACTTTAAATCATATTTTAGAATCATAGAATTGCTTAGGTTGGAAGTACCTTTAAGATCCCTGTGTCTGATCATTAACCCAGCACTGCCAAAGCCACCACCAAACCCTGTCCCTAAGCACCACATCTACTGGACTTTAAAATATCTCCAAGGCTGGTGACTCCACCACTTCCCTGGGCAGCCTGTGCCAGTGTTTCCCCAGTAGCTTGTCTTTGAGCACATGGGAGCAACCTGCTTTTCAGCCTCGAAGATTTCCTTCCCAAAGAATGTCCAGCCTTCCTGAACTCCTTTGCCCTTCAGCTCTTCTTCCAAGGGACTCCAAGAATCAGTCTCCTAAAGAGAACAAAGTCTTCCCTCCAGATGACCAGCACAGAAGTTCTGTGGATCCTTCTCCTTACTTCTCTGAGAATCAAAATCTCTATCATTCCATGATCCCTGTGTCCCAGGCAGCCTCCAACCATCGCATCCCCCACCAGTTCACAAACTGCAGGTTCAGTGGATGCCTTTTCTGGCATCCCTCTCCAGCTGTGTCAGGAAGTTCTCTCCTGCCCACTCCTGCCACCTTTTCCAAGGAGAAGTCCTAATTTCTGCCTGACAATTCTCAGATGCTTCCATGGTTTCTAACATATCAATAACCCTTGTGTCTCCGCTGCTGGACAAATGTCCATCCCTTCTTTCTCTCAAAGAGCAGACCAAAGGACCTCACTCGCACCCTGTCCCTCAAATTTTGGGGTGCTGGCCCCGGGCTTGTCTCTAGCAAGCCTGGGTTTATCCCTTCCCCCTGCAAATCTGTTTAAAGCTATCTCAATGAGCCCTGCTAATTCCTGCACAAAGATCCTTTTCCCATTTTTGACACAGGTGTACCCCATCTGTTGTCTTCCAGCTCGGTGTCATGGAAACCAACCCACGATCAAAAAACCCAAAATTCTGCCGATGACACCAGGCTGGGAGCCAGCTATTGATCTGCTGGCTCTTCCTGTTTCTTGCCTCATCACTCCCTGCAGATCCCTGGAGAATGCTGTCTGTGCTCCTGATCCCTTACCCTGTTGTCCCAATCCCCTTGATTGCACTTGAAATTCTTGTCGCAAATTTGTCACTTCCTACCTGAAAACTCAGCAATGGATAGAAATCCAACACCCATACCAGGGCAGAAAGGTTTCTCTTCACATCTTTAATCTGGACTCTAAGAAGGCAACAGACTTCCCTAAGAAATGATTCTGTTTGGCATAGTAAGTCTTCTGAGCCCTTCAGGAGGGAGTCTCCTCTGACACTGACCCTTTTTCATCACCTTTGTTTCACAGTCACACTATATATTAGGCTAGGAAACTTCAATTTTCCCAACAAGAAAGCAAAGAGAGGAGGAGCTGGCCAGAGCTTTCTGGGATACATTGGCAGGATCCTTCCTTCCCCACTCCACTGCCTGGCAGATGACTCCTGAATGCCTTAGCACCCGCTGCACACTTGTCCCTCCTTTCCTGGAAGTGTTGCTTTGTGCTGTGGAAACTCAAACACATATGATAATATGTAAGGAGTTCTTACTAGCTCTTTTTATGAGCACTGTGAAAGATGTCAGATGATTATCTGAGGCCTCCCCGCCAAACCCATCGCTTCAGGGGGACACATGGGGGCTGGCAAGAAAGGGAAATCCTATGGCCAAAAGCTCTTGGAGAGAGCAGTTTCTCCTCCCACTTGCAGAGACCATACTTAAATATTTGTGGTATCATAAATATGCTCTTTAGTGTGTGCACTAATAGATCTCTGGAGCACAGCTGGGTTTGGGCTCTTGGGCTTGTGAAAGGCAAGGTAAGAAGTGTCCAGTGTGTATGTGTGGGGTGTTGGGTGAGTGTCTGCTGGGCTCAGGGTCATTCTGTTTGACCCCATCGTGGTACTAAAGCAGCCTGCCACCAGTACAGCTGTGGGATTTTGAAAATAACAGGTTTTTTATCACTAACCTGGATGACTATAGCATAAACATTACATATAGGGAAGAAAAGTTACTACCATGGGGAGAAAACTTGGCAAAACAGACCTCTAGTGCCTTATAGGTTATATAACCATTCATGCATGCATGAAATGAATATAAGAACATATAAAATTGATTATATAAACATAGCTGATAGTATTCTTCTTACTCTCCATACAGTGATTTTATGCTAAAGGGTGTCACTTATCTGACATGGTTCTAAAGCCTCAATCTGAAGTCTTAATTCCCTTCTTCAGCCACGTTAAAACCCCTCCTTTGGGAACAGAACTTCTCTTTTCCCCCTGCCCTTGCTTTCCCATGCTGTTTGCTCATGGCTTCAGAAAGTCTCTTCAGTCTCAGAAGCTGAGGTCCTTCCTAAGAAAAGCAAAGTTAAAGACATGCTGAAGGCTTTACCTGTGGTGGTTTGGTGTAACAAGACAGCAATCCCTCAGGGGCAGAGGGGTTGAGGTTGATTTTAATGATTTCCTTCATGTCTCAAGAAAAGTTTAAATAGATTTCTGTGCCCTGGACATGAGACCAGTAAGAAGTGATTTCTGTTTAAGTAGGTGTTAGGAGGTAGGAAAGAGTGTTGTAATAACAACCTGTCTCATAAGCCAAGGAAGTGAGATGTTGAATCTGTACCCAAACAAAGAGTGAACCTGAGTCACAAGAACACTTTGTATTTATAGGGCAGCTTTCACTGGAGAATTTCAGACTGTTCCAGAGTGTTTTACCTACCTGGAGAGCCGGGGTAAACACGTGAACTTACACCAAGTGCAGCTTTCCTTGGTGATGTCATGGAGGCAAACAGTCAAGGAACACAGAGCCTGGGACTGTTTCAGTATGAGTAAGAGGACAGAATTTGGCCCTGTACACTTAACTTTCACATCTCTTTTCCCTTGTAAATTAAGCTTTCATTCCACTTTATAGATGGGTAACTGATGCACAGAGATCCCAGGGAGTTCGTCTAAAGTCACAAATTGAGGAAGGTAATGAAAAAGGACCCAAAAGTTTTGGCTTTGTGCTCTAACCCCAAGGAAAACTTAATTTGGCACTGGCAGCTTCTTGATCTTTAGGGCTTCTGCATGAACAGGGAGTAGTTTGGTTAATGAAATAATATCCCAGGCACATATGAAGAGCAATTACTTGCTCTCATATAAACTCTCATGTATTCATCTAGAAAAAATGTTCATGACTCAGTCATCTGGGATGGTTCAGGCTACTCACCCTCCAGCATGAGGCGTAGGCATTGCAGTGGTAAAGTTAAAAAGGAAGACACGTGACCCAAATTACTCACAAGGAGAAGAATTATGATCTCAGATACAGTGGTATAAATCCAAAGTCATTCCCTCCCTGAAGTAATTGGCATCATACTGTATTTTCTCTAACATACAGGAAATCAGAATGTAGTCTGTAATTCCAGTTTGTCTGCAGAGTTTTGTTCATGGGGAGGCTTTGCTCTCCTGCAATGGGTGTTAAGAGATGGAGAAAAATAAGGCTGTACAAGAAATGGAGAAAAATAAGAAAATGTACGAGAAAGAAAAATGTGCCAAGCTTCCCTGTAGCAGGAGCAACAAATTACTACCTAGTTTTAATGGTGTGCTTAATAATGATTTCACTTTTTTAATCAGGTTTTGTCCACTTTTAATAAACAATAAAAATGAACTGATATTCAGAAAGACTGTCTAGTTGACCTGTATCTCAATTTCCTCTTTTTCGCTCTGGATATCACAAACACTGAGGAGGGAAGGTGTTGACTGTCAGGAAAAGTGAAGAAAATTACAAACTTACAAATTTACAGATGGACTTTGACAACGAACACAGATCTAGTATTAGGGACATTGCAAGTTCAGAGAAAAGATTAATTAATGTAATGACCACAGTGAACTGTTCCTGTGGGACATGGGAAATTGTCTGAAAATATTTCCATTAGTGCAGAACAAAGGACTTAGGGCTTGAAGAGTGGGGACACTGGATTCAACACAGCAGGAGATCACATAGAAAAATATTCTAAATAGACCCTCCATTCATCATTTCTGAGGTTTTGATAATTGTAATATTCTCAATGTTATGGTTTCAGTAATTTGGAACTGACAGATGAGAACATTACCCCATGGGACTACAGAAAACCTGGCAAGAAATGAACAGGGAAAGGATTCACTTTGAAACATTATAGGCACCTAGCAAGTTTCCAGCACATCAGGCAACCCAGAGTTTTTTCAAATACATGTGCTTTTAACGTTTTCTAAGACCACAGAAGCAGTTCAAACATATGTAAAATTACATTATTGGCAAATTGTACCAGCAGGACACACAGGAGTTATTCCTTAAAAACTCTGGATGTGCAGGAGGACAGATGAGGTGGCACCACAAAACATCCTGCCTGCCCCTGCTGCTGACCCTGGGAGGAACACAACATGCAGCTCCAGTGCATGTGACAGTGCCTCATGGGCACATATTGAAATTTCTGGCTGGTCAACCGGTTCAGATTCCTTCCTGAAAAGTCTTGGCACACACACCTTGTTGATATAATTTCTAAGTATGCAGAGGACATGCTTATGCACCAGTAAAGCTGCAGATCTTGTGGATTTGGGAAAGCTGATACCTGTATTACATGCATGAATGCAAAACATGTATATTTACACACGCATAGAAGGTAGATGTATTTTACATGTGTGTGCAATGGAGTGTAACACAAGGTACCATTAGGAGACACTTGAGTGAAGGTGGTGAGGAAACTGTTTGCACTGGCACAGCTGAAATCCTGGAGCCTTCTGCCTCTTTGCAGAGAGAGGCATTGTAACAACTTGAAACGTTTTTGTGGCACATCCAAGAATAGTAAAGCCTTTCCTAGCATCAAGTACAGTCAAAGTGATGGTTTGCAGTCGCTTGCTGTGTGTAATTAACAGCTCTCCATATCTGCATCAGTCAAAACTCCTGCTGTGGAGCTTCCATGTGTCTGGTAACCCTGGCAGAGAAGTGGCCCCAAACAGCACCCAGCCCAGTGTAGCTGAGTGGGGGAGCTGCTCTGTGATGCTTCATGATCACAGCTGTGTCCTTGATCTGGTTTGGGTGCCCTGTATGTGCAAAAGCACAGAGCAAGAAACAAAGTCCTTTAATAAAGGATCCTTTATTTCTGAAGTAATGAGTATTTTTGGAGAAGTTTTATATCATTTCAGTTTGGGGTGATTTTTTACTGAAACAGTAAGCCAGCCCATCCCTGCACATCTGCAGTGTGTCCAGAATGATCAGCAGAGAAGGTTCTGTACCCCAGAACAGCAGCACCCACCTCTCTCAATGAGCTCATCTTCCCTCTGAGGAGGCAGTTCTGCTTTTGTCCTGGAGAGACATTTGCAAGAGCTGCCCCTCAAAGGGCTGCTCTTCCTCTGGCCCGGGACCCCAATGGGAGGTAATCACTGGTCCTTTGGCTAGCCAGCAACATCCAGGTCTCTGATCCAGGGAGAAGAAGCTGGACACATGGCACATTTGTGGGATGAAGGAGAATGTGTGGGGGAAACATCTAAAGGACTATGAGAAATTAAAAAATGTCCTGTCAACACTGAGAGTGTGCTGAGAGATGTGTTTTGGCAGCTGGGAAGAACTCACACAATATAGGACCACTCTTCACAAACACAAAAGGTTCTGGTCCTTGAGAAGCTTTAAAAAGGAAAGGATTCTAGACAGTGTTGCATGGAAAAGGAGCATTGTGTCCAGAGGTGACACGCCTCCCTTACTTTTGTTTAGGGGTCTTGAGTGTCCTCATCATAGACACAGACCCTTTCAGGCTGTGTTGGGAGCACAGGGCTGTTTTCCAGCAGCACCATCCCAGACCCCAGCCAGGACCAAGTCTGCAAGGCTCTGGAAAGCTAAATCTCTAAAATTGCATAAAGATTGCTCTGCAGCCCTATTTTCAAAAGTGTTGATACAGATCTAGCTCCTCTCATCTGAAAGCTAGCTAAAACACTCTGGTAAAGGGTTGTAGGGCTGCAGCAGAGCACTTTGAACTGCATTTTCCTCATTCTTGGGGAATAGAGAAATCTTTAATGGTGTATTTATTTAGTGTGCCTGAGCCAACAGGTGTAGGTAATTTGGAACTGCCAAGGACAAATCACCACGTGTAATGTTAAGGCACTTCAGGGAGGAGAGAGGGAGGGGGGAAGTGCTGTATATTAGCATAACTATCTCCTCACACATCCTCTCTCTTCTTTGCATAATATCCCAGTCTTGTGGGCCCCTGCCAGCAAAACAAAACAATGATCCCAGCCCTGTGGGCCTGTCATTATTGATTTATAAAATACTTACAGCTAGTTGTGTTGTGTCCTACCATTGCAAGAAGGAATTGCTGGGCATACTGTGGTGTAAGACTGCAGAGTTATTATCGTGCTATAGGAGTTACATACAAAGGCATCTCCAAAATGCCTTTTTTTCAGACATTTTGACCACTTTACGGAAACCCATCTGGAAATAAACGTAGCTGGCCCAATGTATGTAATGAATCTAATGTGCCATTCTTCCACATTAAGGATAAATCTAATAGGATGATTGAGTGGGGCCAAACTTCTCCAGGAAATTCCTTTATAATACATGATTGAATTATTGTTTTTCTATTAGGGCAGCCAAAACATTCAGCGTTCTTGACAATGCAGGATGTGTGCCGTAACTTTTTTGCCACTAAGCTAGGCATACTGTATCTGGACATATGCCCAGTTTTTTGAGTATTTCCAGTTGAATGATTTATTTATTTTCCAAAGAAAGGCTACATAAGTTATACAGAACTCAGCAGACTTCTTTTTGGGTCAGACGACAGAACTTGGTGCCTGGCTGCCAAATGACCGAAATCTCAGGAATCTGGAGGCATTTACAGCAAAGCTGAGATTTTCCTAATGGATACCTAAAAGTTGTGCTTATGATACTACTAAACCTTTTCTCAGTAGAAATAGTGCACCTAACTCCCTTTGCAAAACTCTATTTCAGGTCTGCATTCAAGCCCCTAAGTATCCTGACTCAAAAATGTTGGCCTTCCAGCTGCAACCGTGTAATCTAAGAGAAGCAGAACGTAGCACTTGTGAAAATGATTATTTATTTATAAGCCTAAATATGATTCTAGAAGCCTGACTTCAAATGCCTTTTAATACCTGAGACCAGATTCAATGATCTTAAGGGGATTTTTCCAACCTCAATAATTCCGTGAGTCTGTAATTTGAATGTGGATTGTTTGGTCTTTGTTTTTTACTGGAAAGACATTGTGTATTTGAGACACCCACTTGCACTCCCAGTGGTGACAGCCATAAAATGTGTATCATTATCAGTGCACATGATGAGAATATGTTGTGATGCTAAGATGTCCTGAAACCCCAAACATAACTGTATGGCTATATACAAAAGGAGACAGGGAGAACTCTATTTTTTCAAACTACAGCTTGGGAAAAGGTGGTGTTTATTAGTGTAGCCTCCTAACCTTGTCTAAAAGCTCTCATTGCTCGTTTCCTGAGGCAACAGAGCTTCTTCCTTTCTGTCTTCTTAATAGGGGAGGACAATTATTTTTCTTCTATGAATAAAATAGTTGACCACCCCCCCACCCCCCCCCAAGTAGTCTCAGATCAAATCAGTCATATAGTTGCAGCTGGAAACTATTTTTGGCCTAGGTTTACAGCTCTGTAGAGGATATCCAGATACTTTACCAAATATTTAAGGCACTCAGCCAGGGTGTGGGAGATGGCAGGTTCAAATCTCTCTGGAGAAGTGGATTTGAATCCACCCCCCAGGAGATAACTATCATCAACATCTTGCTGTGAGGGAATGATGAGTGAGAGAATGATTCAAGCAGCCTGAGTTTTCACCAGCTACTTGTCTCACTTGAGGCTTTCCTCAGTTCCTGGGCTGCAGGGAAGGTGGGATGGGGCACCAAACCCAGCAGGAGCCTTGGTTTTACCTCACAGGATAAATCAAACCACTTTTACTATCAACCATCAACCATCTCAGTCATGCAGAGGTGAGGCTGGGCTCACTTCCACCCTTACCCATCTCCCAGAGAAACCAGTGTTTGATTTCTTTTTAATCCTCCTTAAACTGAAACTCAGAGGTCATCTGCCACCGAGCCAGGATCCTTACTCATCCTGGCAGAGATCAGGTTCTGACCTCTGGGACACCAAATAAAAGCAAGGAGAGGAGTAACATTTGTTGGGCCCTTTTTAGTAACAGAGAGTGAAAGACACCCAAGCGGGTAAAACTGGAGTGACCCAGTACCTGCTCTGTGCACAGAAGATGCTGGAGCTCTCCTGGTGATATTTCTCTACACGTACCCCACAGCCTTGCTCCTCAAGTGTATCTTGAGTTAAACAGCTCTCCAGGTTAACCCATGCTTTTGGTGCAGGATTCCTAAGCTAGCCGAGTGTTTATCATCCTTGAGGAATCTCGCCTGTGGAGGTTTGATTAATTTTTTTCATACACATATAAACAGATTCAAGATGTTCTTGCTCAGCCAGAGGATAAAGGTTTCTCCTGCTATCTCAGCTCTCCATCAGAAAAACAGTCAGTCCCAATGTGCCAAGATTCTCCCCAAGGCATTATTGCCGTCATCTGCATTCACTAACGCAGGCTTGCAGGCATCCTGAAAAACAAGGATGCTGTCCTTTCCCAGCATGAACTCTGAATTCTGAATAGTCCCAGGTTTGAACTGCTTCTTACATGTACCTAGAGCCGGGAGAGCTCTCAGAGAAGACCTGGACATCCCATCCACACTGCAGAAGGAACAGCGGTCAGCTTTGAACAGTGGCCCAGCCTCTCCAAAGCAGAAGTATTGAACTTGTGATTCCAGTTTGGACAAGTGCAGAGCATGACCTAAACCTTCTTAGTTCACTCAAGAGTCTTCCCTTTCCCTCCTAAGTTGCCAAATCACACTGCCAGATATTGCTCAACTGCTGATGTGGGTTTGCACTGCATGTGCCACGTGTGAGAGGATGTTAAAGAGAGCCATTATCATTAGAGAATCTGCATTTGCTGTAAAAAATCACTGCAAAATCATTGAAAACTCATCAGGGCATTGAGCCACATGCATCCACAGAGAGCTCCCTAGGATGATCCAGACCCACTTGTCCTTTCCTCCAAGGCAGAGGGCAGGCTGTGTGTCCAGCACAAATCCAACCAAACTCTAAGCAGTCTCTAAGTAATTTCACTGATCTTAAATGAAGAAAAGATTGTTTAGGATTCAAAAAAGTGAAAAATTTCCACCATTCCACCCTTTCTTGCCAAACCCCAAATATTTAAATTGAATGCAAATGGACAAAAAAAACCCCACCAAAACTGAGTATTTTGATTATCTGGGATCTCAGCCTTCTTACTGAGAAATAAGGTTACAGAAAGTGGAAAAGAAAGTACATTTTAGAAAATTCTTGACCCCAGTGCTACAGCCTTGCCCTTGTGACAGTGTCCTAACAGGCTGAAAAGCTCTTCTGACCAGTTATTTTCAATTCTTTGTGGAGATGCCTGCCTATTCAGTCTAGTATATATCTCATTTGCAGTCTAATCATCAGCACACCTGCATTCCAAGCTGGAAGCATGAACATCCAGGTTCAGAATCTCTGCTTTCTTCTGCCTTTTTTTCCCTTTCTAATTTGCATGTATGCACATCCACATTTCAGATACACCCAATGATATCAGGTTTTGAATTCCCCCACCATTTGCTATCTCAGAGAATTGTGCAAACTAGAATTATTAGTTCTGAAAGACCAGAGCTTGTTGAAGCTCTCCTCTGCACCATTTTCTACTGACATGTTTTCATGTTAACAAAATAAAATGCCAGGATTCCCTGTAGCATGATTCCAGTTTTCCAGAGCAGTCTGGGGAAGGAGCTTGTTCAATGATTGCTACAGCTACACAATGTCATAAAATGTCATTATTAATATATCTGCTTTATTAGGCAGAATAATATGAATTATTCCCTCATAAATTTTTACAGTAACTCCTCCCTCCTACACAGGGCTCTGGTTGATGAGAATTGTAAGTCTAATTATTGGAAGTTGTGCTTTAATGTGTTTTAATGTCATGTTTTCCTTTAATTGTATTATATTGTAAGCCTGCTCTAGAAATAACACTATTAAAGTTCCCTTTCAAAACAAAGATCAATCAAGGAGACAAGCAATTATTTCATTATCCTTAAGAAGCTCAAAACATAATGAAAGGAATGTTAAAAATAAACTAAATGGGTGTTCTTGATTGAAAGAATAGATCACTCCTAGTGACTTTTCTCAGAGAGTAAAAAATTATCCAGGATTACATTTTCACAGCTTTGAGTATATTATGGATTCTCTGTTTCTAATAATTAAATAGGGAAGACTTTCTTCCATAATAAACTAAAAATGAAATTAGCGACAGTTTTATCTGAGGTGAAGCAAACACTGAGGATGAAAAGCCAAACCTGCAGTTCTGAAGGCAGGTGAGATTAGGTTTGGCTTGACTGAGCCCTCTCCAGCCTGGCTTGGAGGGGGCTCCATGTGTGACTCCACACCATCCCTGCTAGTGAACCCTGGAGCCCTCTTGAAGGGAATTTTGAAAAGCTTTATGGGCCTTCTTTGACTTTTTTTTTTTCAACTTTTTGTAATATTGGAGCCTTTCAGAAGCTCAGATACTAAAGGTAGAAGCAGTGTGGAGGGGCATCACAGAATAAAACTTTTTGTAACAGAAGAGCTTTCCCAAGGAACTGTAAGAGAAGAAAAATCTGGTCAGGTAGGATATGGGTTAGGGGAGGAGCTTGTCTCTCTTCTCAGTCCTCTATCCAAATCTGACTTCTCTGGCCCTTAGTCTAAAAGAGGCAGCACCTGGTAACCCCAAGGGACCCTGGCTGCAGAAGATGGAGGCAGCTCTGGGACATTTCTCATGTGCAGCGCTGGGGCCAGGCGGACTCTGCAGCACGGGAGACAAAGCTCGAAAGAACCAGAAAGAATAAATTTCTCCCTTCACAGGCAGATCAAAATGCCTTGCTTCCTGTCTGCTTTCCTCAGTGGAGGGGGAAAACCAGCTGGAGGATGAGGGATCTCAGTTCAGCAGCACTGGGCAGGCTGGGTGAGCATCACTGCAGCGCCCTGTGCTCCCTGCCCAGCAGCCGGCCAGGACCAGGGCAGCCTTCAGATCTGGTTTCCATGGGGTTGCTCTGAGCAAGCTGTGCTGGGAACAGCTCTCTGGACATCCACTCTACCTACACAGCCAGTTTTACCAACATAACTCTCCCAGGGGATGTGTTTTCACTCCTTGCAGCAGAACTGGGCTGGCAGTTCCTTCCTGGTTTTGGTTGGATGTGAACTTGAAGCTGGAAATAGTCCAGTAAATGCTGCTTACATTGAAAAGAGTGAAATACGTTCTTGCACAGAATTCTTTTATCTCCCATTGTTCCCATTTTCCTGAGTGAGGAGTGAGAACAGCTGCAGGTGGCCATGGCACTGGGTGTGGGAGCAGGTGACATCCCAGGATCCAGGGCTTTGTTTGTCACGCTGACAGCAATGATAAGGGTTTCAACATGACCAAACTGGGTCCTGACTTCCAGAAAGAAAATCCCTCTTGACATCACTGCATCCCAGCACGGCACCATCGTTGGGATAACCAGTTTCTCAATCTATATAACCAGTTCATCCTGCCTGAGGTGTATGCATCAGTATTTATTAGAGTAGACTCTCATGTCTTGTGTTAGCTGAAGAAAAATCTCTGCCTAATATTTTCATCCTTTCTTTTGCTGTTTCTTTCTCTGTAGGGGGGGGGGGGGGCTTGCTGTGGCAATTTCTTTCACATGTTGAGACTGTTGTTTTTCTAACACAAAACACTATACATTTCAAAAGCTTAGTAGGAAAGAGATATTTCTAAGTCATGTTTCTTGCCAGAGGAGTAGTGAACACTAAATGTTGGCTGTAGACAGTGGTAGACTTGGGATTTGGTAGTTAACCAGTAAAAATATTAAAACAGTCAAAGTCTGTCATCATGTAAGAGACAGCTTTCAACTTTACTAAATGTCTTTCTACTTACAAAGTTAATGGGAACCAGTCACAATGATAAAATCTGTGATTGTCTTAAATAGAAAGAATTCTTGGTTCCTTGTGGTAGAAAGAAGACTGGAATTTAAATTCTTCGGCTTTCCCTCCTCATTTTTAATTTCTCTCATTTGATTAAAAGAAAGTTTTTTAAATGAACAGGCCAATGAAGGAAAAAAAGAGAAACATACATCTTAGCAAGATAAAACCCCTACCCTTTAAAAAAAAATACCCAAACCATGCAATTATGAGAAATCCAACAGCCCCAAAACATGTGGACCCAGAGCAGATAGAGAAGGTAAACAAAACCTTGGGTAAAAGTGGGCAAATGCAGGAATGTTACTGGAGAATGCCTGATAAAAACATGACAGGAGAAACCACCATGCAAACCACTTTCAGCTCAGGAAAAAGAACAGCAACGAAGCAGAGATGGGAGCCGCAGATAACAACGTGTGGAAAATTTCTGAGAGAAATCAGGGAGAAAAACAAATACAAAGAGAAATCTAAGAGATTCAGATGGGCTGAAATGCCAACAGAGTAGAGAAAATCATGAGGGAAAGAAATTGTGAGAACATGGAGTCGAGAAGCTGTGATAACTGTGGAGAACCTCCCCAGTCACTGAATATTATGAAAGGAGGAAAACCACCCCAGACATTCTGCCTCACCTTGAACACCTCTGCCCAAAGGAAGCGTTGGACTATGACACAGTGCTGCTGCTGCAGCTTTGCTAAGGTCAGGTCTGGAAGAAAACCTCAGCTGTTGCTGTCACTTTGTGAGAGAAGCTGTTCCTTCAGCTCCTTTAGCCTGATGCAACACAACCCAGGCTCAGTCCCCTGCTCGGGCTCTGAGACAACAGCACTGGCCCAAATAACAAATAGCAGAGTACAGTCTAAGTCTCACAGCATCCAAACTGGATGGACTGCCTCTTGCTAGCCTAGGAAAGATAATGTTGGCCCCTGCATGGAAGCCAAAATGCAAAGTCAGCTGCAGATTTTTTTCTGTCCTCTGGAATAGTATTTTAAAGTGATGAAAGGGGAAGTCATATTTTCTAGCCTATGAAAACTTCTATTGTAAAAATGGTCTAATCTGGTCTGTGCTAGAATGAAGTCATGGCTCCCTGGTGTGTTACATTAACAAAGAAAGCTCTCATCACAGCACACTTTAGCCCAGTGACCTTGACACCTGCCCTTTCAGACCTGCTGCTGAGGTCAGCTCTCCTGTATCTCAAGTGGGTCACCACAGGGTTCTTCTGTCTTAATTTGATGTACTGGAGGCTTTTTGTAGTGGAACTCGATGGATCCAAGTCTAACCCAAGTCAGTGACAAAACAGGCTGGAATTAAACTCTGAGAGCTTTTCCAGTGTGACTTAACAGCAAAGTAACCAAGAGGTTATCAGCAAGGGACATATTTTCATTCATGGAGTTTCTCACAGTCTCCAGTGAGACTGTGGGAAGCTCCAGGGGATGATTCATGATTCATGGTTCATGCCACCCTGAAGCAGGTACCTACACGAGGTGAGTCAGGGTGCCTGGCTGCTTCTCTCTTGCTCCATGGACCACAACAGCAACCTCAGGATTTGTTTAGCTTTAAACATCCAGCTTGAGCACATGGCTCATGTTCAATTAGAAGAATCCACCCAGAGGACTTTGATATGTTTGGGTCAGGCCCTACAAGGGCATGTGCATTTGGAAATAAAATTTGTGGGGAAAAAAATATCAGTTAAGTCCTTTTATCTGGAGGAATGTCTATATTGCTGCTTCCCCAAATTAAAACCTTTTTCTTTTGGTCAGGGTAGGGGAACCATGTTGGTTCTCACCGTATCTGGGGAAGACTTGTCAGTCCAGGCAAAAATTGCTATCAAAATGAAGGAAGCACCCCAACCACAAGGACTGAAAGGTGTTGCAGTGATAACTGTTCCTATTGGAAGAATCTGAGCTTCATTTGGGAGGCCAAAAGAACATCTGAAAGCCAGAGACACAAACCTGTCAAAATGGAATTCACCAAACCTGCGACCCCTCTTTGTCTCTCCTCTTCCTGATGCTCTCCTGCATTGAGCTGAGCTGTATCTTAGCAATGTTAACATTAAAGTGTTAAAATATGCTGGTTACCTATGTAAAAGTTTAATTTGACTTCAAAAAATACCTCATCATGTGTTCAAGTGTAGCTGGCACACATTTATGCTGCAACGTAGCTCTTAGATGATTCCTCTTAAATGTTTAAACTTAGTAATTCCAGGCAATTTGAGAAATATTGATAGTTTTACAGGTTTTTAGTAGTAATGGACAGTACATAATTACTAAAAATGTAATATTTTTACACCTGTGTTCTTTTATGATAGTGTTACTCCTGTGCGAAATTAAATGTCAGCAAGAGAAGAGTTATTCTAAAATGAAATTTAAAATAAATGTATTATTACACTGAGGAGGTAATATAGTGATTTAATATGGTGACTAGTCACACCTGAATAACTAAAAAGTTTGTTTTTACAGGGAAGCACTAAGTTTACTAAAGTGAGGGAAAGGTATTTTATTACAAATAGATTATCTTGGTGCTTTCACTCAGTTTGGTGCAAAACTTTACGTAGAAGCTGGGATTTGACAGAAGTGTAACTGGGGGAAAAGTATTTTTTAAAAAAGCAAAGGAAAACTAAGTAAAAAGTTATCAAAGTGAGGTCACTAAACACAAAGTGCTGTGGAAGAGAGCAGCCAAGGACCTTCCTCCCCAGCTGTGGGTCCATGCTTGCACTAAAACCCCCCAGGGTTGCTGCAGCAGCAGGACCAGAGACCCCCACCCCTCCTTGGGCTGAGACTGGCAGCTCTTCAGGGCTCGAGCATCTGCACCACTGCCAGTAGTCATTGGACCACTCTCCACCCACTGTAATTTATAGGGCTGGAGAATTTATGATAGCTCATTTTAAAAATTCTGTTCAGCCCAGGAACACCAGGTGCTGAATGAACGCGAAAGAATGTTATATTTTTTTTCATCTAGAAATTTCTATGAGGAACCTAACTTGCTGACGCTGTAAATTCAAAAGATCTGTTTCATGAGTACGTGGTTAATTGGAATTAATTGCAGTGCTGAACCTCTTATTCTGACTGAGAAAGGTTTGTTTTACTTGTGGGTCTTCCTGGGGCTGGAAGACAAGTTTGTCCACAAATGTGTCCACTGTGTCCTCTTTATGAGCAGAGAGGCGTGAGAGGCTGCACGACTGAACCATCCTCCATCCTATGCCACCCTCCATTTTCTTCTTGTTTTTCCTACTTCAACAGCATGGAAACGATGCAGAAGGTTTTGGGGAACCTCAGCCCAATAACAGCAGAAAAATTCTGTGTGTCTTTCAGGGTGCATCATCATTCCACAGAAAACTGTTCTGCTTTCTCCTAAAATGGCCTCTGTAATTTTTTTTATAACTTCCTTATTTTCCATCAATGCAGTTTCCCTTTGCTGATTTCTTGCATCAGACTATTCACTAGATAGGAGGATGTAAAAGAGAATTAAAAAATAAAGAAAAAAAAAAAGGATCTGCTCCCAAAGACAATGAAAACAATGGGAGTCAAAGAAACTGGCATTGACAAAAGATTTTATTTCCCTCAAGAGAGTGAGAATAATCCTAGCCAAAATTTTATAAAACAAAGATTCCAGTAATAAGTCCAACACAGCAGAACATAAACTGGCATCACTTTTAGGTTCTTCCTTCCTTGCTAACAGTGGCACACACCTCAGATTATGCTTGATGAGTGAGGTGAAAGTTGTCATTATTGCAATAACTGCATACAGCGTGGTCTTTAATCTTGCTATGGGATTTTAGGCTGACTACTGTACATATTGCTTCTGACTGCTAAAAGCTGAGGGTAGCCCCTAAAAAAGATAAAATCTCTTTTTTTTTTTAACTTTGGAAATTACAAACAGAAGAGCCTGCGATGCAGAGACACAAACAGAGGGAAATTATCTGAGAGAGGCTTTAATAAGCTAAATAGGCTCATCCTAATGTAGATTCATGTCTTCATTAATTTAGTGGATGATTTTCAGAAGAGCGAGCTTCTCTTCCTCTGGAGTAGGCAAAATGCAGCTAAACTCACCCCCTGCTGATTTGCTATGGGTAAAATCATCTAGAAATCACTTAATCTGAAAGCAAAAATCCTCTTAGGTATTTTTCCAAATACTTCCTTGAATAGGAAGAGCATAGGCAATCGTGTATGGGAGATCATGGTTTAGCTGAAGATTTTCCTGCAGTCCCAGCCCTGCATCTGCTCCCCTCAGCTGCACACCATGGCTCTCCCTCCCCTGGCCTTGGGAAGGAGCACGGGCAGGCTGTGCTCCAAGGGACTTCCAGCTGCAGTTAACATTCAACAAATCAAGTTAGAGGCTGGAGGGGCTGGGACACAAACCCTGAGAGGGACCCCTGGGGGAGCTGGGGGGGTTCAGCCTGGAGAAAAGGAGCCTCAGGGGTGCTCTCCTCACTCCCTACAGCTCCTGAGAGGGGGCTGTGCTCAGGGGGGCTGGGCTCTGTCTGCAGCAGCACTGACACAGCCAGAGGGCTCAGCCTCAAGCTGCACCGAGGGAATACAGGCTGGACAGCAGGAAGAGGCTTTTCATGGAAAGGGTGATAAAGCACTGGAATGTTCTGCCTGGGGAGGTGGTGGAGTCACCATCCCTGGATGTGTTTAAGTAAGACTGGATGTGGCACTGGGTGCCAGGGTCTAGTTGAGGTGTCGGGGCACGTATTGGACTCAATGGTCTCGAAGGTCTTTTCCAACCTGGTGATCCTGTGATTCTGTAAAATCTCATGAGAGGGAGCTGTCATGGGGCCACAAAAACAAAAATCAGCTCTCCAGAAGCTGGCATGTCTCAGGTGCCAAAGCACTGCTCCTGAGGAGCTGACTGAATGGCAAGAACACCCCTGATTCCACCCCAGCTGCTCCACAGTGCTCATTCAGCAATAGCAACCCCCACGTGCCAGCTGCTCCTGTGGCATGCAGAGCAAGACAGACAGGGAGGGAACAAGAGCTCCAGCCCAATCCATCACCCCAGCATCCTGTGTGCGCAGCAGGATGTGCTGGAGCTGTGGAAAGAGATACAGAGTTGCACAAAACCGATTTTTAAACAAACCCCAAAACATATTCTAGTACAGCAATAATGCACATTGGCTAAAGGAAATGTAATGCAAAATGACAGTTGGCTCAGATGTTTTTATCTTCTCTGGAACCATTCAAATTTGGAAAAATGGCTGCCTCTGCACTGTAGTAGCTTTTGGCTGGTTATTGGGTTTGTTGAGATGCTGTGGGCAGGAAGGTTTTGTTTGCAAGTGCTGTGCCATAGGTCTGAAGTGAATTCTCTGAATGGGGTACTTCGTTCTCCCCATTGCACTTTGAGCATGGAAAGTGCGCTAAACCACACAAATTCACTTAAATAAACAGGTCCTGTATCTTGGTGGTAATCTAAGTGCTACAAACTATTGCTTAACAGCAGCCTAATGCTGACATACTTGCTTTTGGGAAGCTGGATTTCATAAATTCATTTCAACTTCCCAAGTACCAAATATTGCTCTTGCAATTAAACACTCTCTTTTTTCTTTCTTTCCTTTTTTTTTTTCTTCTCCCAAGGCTTTTTAAAAATATCCCCGGATTAAAAGATGTCATATTTCAGTATTGATTACCCATGCAGCTTGTAACTGATATTTTTATTATTTTGTTTCATGGTTTTAACAGGATGCTGGACATCTACATTTGGAGGCTCACTAGAAACCTACCATTTTCTATTTGATTGCCAGGATCTTTTGTCTGATTTCTTATTCACTGAAAATGACCAAAAGTAATTTAGCTGCAGTACTTGCATTCAGTGAGATAAAGGTGTTTTCCTGTGCAATGCATACCCACATGATGGTCTTTGCTACATGACAGTAAGGCAAAGATCTTTACTGGGGTCTGATATGGGAATCTGCATGGGATGATTTATGCTTTGTTCTCATTTGGTCAGGTTAAAGACTTTTTTTCCTTTAGTGGTTCATTTGTGTCTGGAATCTTTACATCTCTTGGCAGCAAAGCTGGGGCCATGGATTAACGGGTGAATTAGTATCAGGCTCCAGTGGGGAAGAATGAGACTTTCTTTCTCCCCTCACAGTCTTTAAGTGGTGTTGCTGGTCCAAATCCATTAATGGTTTTGCTACCATCCTCCAGCAACGTGGGAAAAGAAAAGACAAAGACTATTCATGTCAACAAGAAATCGGGAGGGGGGGAAAAAACCAAACCAAACCAGGCTTTCATAATCAAAGAAATGTCTCTGTTCTTATACAGTGTAAAGCAGGATAAAAAATATTAAAATTTATTTACGATTCCCCACCAATAAATATGCCTGTAGTGTGAAAACCAGCTCAGTAACATAGAGATAAGTGGCATGTCATTTTAACTGCATATTTCAGTAGAAAATTTTTGAGAACTCACCAAAAAACCTCCCAGTCTGAGACATACAGAGCTTGTGTTCACACTGCCACATGATGGATGCTTAATGGTTTCCTCCAGACAACCAACCTTAAAATATCTTAGACCTTATTGTGTGGTTGGTGTTTATAGTTTCTACTGTAGTCAAGCCTAAGAGCTGAGGGCCACAACTGTGCTGGGAATGGCAGAAAAAGAGAAAAACCAGAGTCCCCCAGATGCTGCAGCCTGAGCAAAACCTCATCTGTCACCTGTTCTTTCCTCCAGCTGATAGTTTGTGTCTTCTCCAGCCTGACTCTTCAGTGAAACCTCTCTGAGATAAGAACAACTTGTTGCTGACACATCTGTGTGTCACTGGCTTTTGAAGGGTTGTTGAATGAATAAACAACAATACACTGAGTAGAGATTTATATGTGCTTGTCTGGGGTTTTGGGGTTTTGGGTTTTAGGGGTTTGGGTGGGTTTTTTTCTCAGAGAGGGAATGGACTCCAATGGCTTTTGGAATATTTACACTCAGCTGAGTCTTTTTGGCATCCACAAAATACAAGCCATAATAACCAATAAATTATATCTTCTGTGCTGTTGTGTAATTCCATTGTAATTCTCTGGAATTCTATTGAAATTCTTCTTGGAGATGCCTCTATCCTTTGCTGGATCTGGTCAAGGAATTGAATGTGGGCTAGTGAGGAGCATTAATGCAGTGATGGAACACGTCCATTCGCTCTATTGTGATCCCAGGCAGACAGCTTCTTTTCCAATGTCTCTCTTAAAGGCTGTGGCACTTGAATGAACCAGCACAAGAGTCAAGCAGGGCACTTGAAGTCAAGAATCCAATTCACCTTCTGCTACCTGACTTGTGAAAAACATTTACACAGAACCATAGAATCATCAAGATTGGAAGGGACCTTCAAATCATCCAGAGTCCAACCACCCATCCAGAGTTGCCACTGCATCCCTTAAAGCACAAAGCCTCCCCTGGCCCCTGGAGCTGCTGGCTGTGAGGAGGAGGTTGAGCCTCACCTGGAAGTGGCAGTGTTCACTCTGTTCCCACCACCCTGCTTTCATCTGGCTACTCCAAGCAGTGGCTGTTTTACCCAAAAACTCTCCACTGCTCCCTGAGCAGCACTGACATCCCCACTGCCAGGGTTAGGAACCCCAGCACCACTCTGCCCTAGCACAGCTTCCCTCAGCACAGTGAAATACACTCCTTTAAAATGTCATGCAGGCACATCTTAACCAAGTATTTGAAAAATCCAGACAGAGAAAGCCCTTTGCTGCCTCTAACCTGAGGCCAGTGCTTGCCTTTGGTGCAGTGAGTTGGGTGGCACATTAGTCCCTGTGGATGATCTCCTGCATGAAGTCCCATCCCTGCCCCTGGCGTGGCCAGCCCCACCTCCTGAGCTCTCCCCTGCCTGATTCATGTGGAAAACTTCAGCCTAAGTTGCTCTCTCCAGATTTTTGCAGCCTGATTCTGCCCCTGCCCATTCTGTCTTTTACTAAAACTGCCTGAGAGTCGCTCAAACCCACAGAGTCTGTTTCGTTTCTTCACTCAACCCTGTCATGATCAATTGTTTCAGCTACTTTGAGTTTTCTGTGGAACGTGTGCCAGTTCTATTTCCAAGAATGCAACATCACCAACATTTTTCAATTATTCAGATAGGTTTTAGGCTGTCATCATCTCCATCTCCCTGGAAGGAATTACTCACACTTGCCCTACCTCTGGTCCCGCTGACACTAATGTGATGACATTGACTCTGCAGAGGTTACTTCCAATTTCAGCAGGAAGGAGAGAGCAGGATCCATCCCTGCTATGCTGCCTCTCCTGCCATGTGGAGCAATACTGAGCTGCTCAGTGCATCTGGTTTCAAAATAAAACCCTCTACGACAGACAAATATGTTAAACCTTTGAAAGTCTTATTTCCAGGTTTCAACAACATTCTCTTCAGAAACGAGCACTTAATGGAGTTCATTTAAGGTTGTCGAAGCCACAACTTGCTGTCAGCACTATTTACCACTTCAGTGGCTCAGCTAGAGCCTCAGCTGTTGTGAGCCAGTTCAGTGCTAATAACGGAGTCCTCCTGATTTACATCAGCTGAAAATCTGACCGAGCTTCTGCCAGGCTGACAGCCTTCCTCTGCTGGGTTCCAGTAGCTGTTTACACGCTCACTCAGTGCAGACAGTAGTAAAAGCAGTTTTTCTTCTGACACTCCTGTCTGTGCCCTTTTTTTAATGTGAAACCAAACAAGCATGGCAGATGCTCCAGCGTGGTGTTCTCTATTGACTGGGCACTTCAGCTGGGCAGACACCAGGATTGGCTTCAGAGCCCTGGAATGCAGCTGGGGCAGCTCATCAATACAAGGGGTGCCTTGTGTTCCTCTCTCAAGGACTGCATTCAGGGTCTCTTCTCCCCAGTCCTCTGGGAACTGGTAGGAGCAAATCTCCCTCTCTCACTGCAATCCCTACTCCTGCACTCCTTGGCTTTGCCCGTCTGGGCTGAGAGGAGGGACCTTCATTTTTTCAGTCATTACTTTTTAATTCTATTTTCCAGGAAGAACAGCTCCATTCCTTTACATACATTGGGCTGCTTGCTTGCTGCTGCTGTAATTTCCACTCCTGCCCTCAAATTAAAAGGCCACAGATCTTGCCAAAGCCCATTTCCAGCTATGCAGGTTGAAATTATCAATGTTTTTTTTTTACTTCAAGCCTTTTATCATCTTCCAGGGTTCTGCCCTGGCTAATGCTGTGTCTGAAGCCTGTAAAAAACTGTATCATCAACTTCCAGAGCCAAAGCCATGCAAAATGGCAGCCATCTGCTTCATGGTAAACTGGCAGTGCCCAGTAAGCTGAGAAGTGGATGATTCTGGGGAATAAAACCACCATGCCTTCTGTCATTTATTTCAATAGTAACACTAATTTTACTATCTTTCCCCCCAGTATGCCACAGAAATTTGCTGATGGCCATCATGGGAGGTTTTGACCCTCTGAGTTACTAGGTTGATAAAATGTCAGTTTACACCTCCAGCAGAGGCCCAGCTTTTTTAACAGCAGGGAACGACTGCTTGCAGGCAGATCCAGACAGCCTCTCCTGGAAGGTACCGAGGGAATGTTCGTTTCCTGCTGTTAATTTCCTGTTAGCTCATCCCCATTTTTTAGTAGGTGGAGAGAATGGTGGCATCACCCAGTGGGTCCTGCTGAGGGACTGGGCTGGAGCTCAGGGACACCACACCAGAGGAGCACTGAGCTGTCATCTGGGGGAGAGAGCTAAAAACTGGCCTGGGGGCCAACTCAGCTCTTGGGGTGGAAAAACTAGGGTGCAAAGGGTGGGGAGGTTTGTTAATCCACCACATGGCCCCAAATCAAGAAGCTGAGACAATTTTTTGAGATTGCCAATACCAAAATTCACCTTCTCTTTAAAAATCTTTCAAAGAGAAATGAGTGAAATCCACAAACATGTGGGATTATCTTAATAATAAGAGCTTTGCATTTATGGCTGTTCCTTAATTTCCTTTCTGAAGGGTCCGTTTTTACCATTTTAAAATATATGTTTCTCAAAAAAACCCTCCTTTAAAAACAAAAAATCTAAGACTTTCTCTTGATTGCGTGTTTCACTCAGATGGAGCTTTAAAGGGAAGTGTTGTATATGATATGAAAAAACTGTGAGAGCTGACAATAGATCTTTCTCAGAAGAGCTGCTACCACCACAACATTTGTGATTTCTGAATTTAATTTTAATGTACAGATCTCACATTTTTGTGTCAGTTTTTAAGAGCATATCAGGATATTGTGCTCCAGCACTGTATGTTAATGGATTCCTGCCTCCCTCCAGGAAAAATGGAATATTTCTCCTCTGAGCTTTCATGTACTCTTCTGCCAAGTCAAAGCAGAAAGGAAAAACTGTGTACAGTGTTTTATTAGGCCAAATGTCAATTTGTTTTTCTGAAATCTTTACCAATCTCCCTGGCATTTAATATTCAGAGGGAAAAAAAGGCAGGATAATAATAATAAGGCTTTTATTTCAGTCAGCAGTGCCTGAGACATCCAACAGGCCATAGTACATGGAGCAACATTTCTCTCTTATAGAGGAAAGGGTAGCAGTGAAAGATGTGTGAGAAGGTGGACAGCATCTGGGTAAAAAGGAAAGGTATAGAATCATGTTGTACTTTTGAGCCTTTGAAGCCAGCTTTCACTAATTTCTGCTGAATCTGGCTAAAGACAGTGCACCTCCCATTTGGTCAGATCTTGGTCTTTCCCTCGAAAGATGATTTTTTGCCTTGTATTAAAGAACTTCAGTTTCTACCTCACTTGGAAACCTTCCTACATTTTCAGCTCACTAGACAACACAGCATGAATGTGAACTGAACCTTTTTACATAATTAGCATTGTTTGGTCCTTGATATTTGAAACAAATCAGCAGAGGTGCCTTGGTCAGCCAGGAAGGCCCAGCTGAGCCAGGTATTTCATTTGACATAAGAGCTCCAGAGTTTGTAATCTTCATTTCCAATGCAGGGGCTGCTGCTTGATCACCCCACTGAGAGATGCTTCCCAGCCTCTCTCAGCAGCTCTCCTGACCATGGGCAAACTCGATCCTGGGATCCCTGGACAAAGTCTGTGCACCACAAGTGCCACCTCTGCCCTTTGAACACCCTTGCAGAACCCCAGTGAAGCCCAGTGCACACACCCAGACCCCTGTCTGCATGGCAAGGGTGCAGGGCTGCTCTGGGCATGTCTGGCTGCCTCTGCATCTCAGCTCCAAGGAAAACACTGACTCTCTGTCCAGGTAGTCCCTTGGATACAAGAGAGACAGAAACAGGTTAGCTTTTTGCCTCTCAAGGGCTGTGGAGAGACTTGGATAAGCAGTGTTCCTAAGTATTTAACACAAGAACTAGCATCTTAATCCAGATTTGGTTTAGACAGGGACAGCTCTGTGCCCACAGTTACCTGTCAGCAGGATTTGCGTCATATTAAGAGATGCCCGACAAGGCTCAGAAGCATCAGCTGCAGATTTAAGTGACTTCTATGAGTTGTGACTCTTTTGTATTTTCAGTTACACTGTTTTTAAGCAGGAAAAGGAACCTGGATTTTACTTAAAAGGTCTTTACTGCAGAGGCTCAATGTGTTAGCAGCCTGTGGGATCACTTTTGTCTACTGGGTATTACAAAGGGATTCACTTTGGGACCTTAGCCCATGTCAGGGGTGTGTGGGAAACAGAATTCATCCTATTTCACCATGAGCATGACACAGGTTTTTTGCATTAATGCCATGCCCAGATAGTGGATTCTCTCCAGAACATCACCGGGCATGAGATGTTCTGAAAATATGCTCCATTACCCACCAGCCCTAAGTGCTGTATTCCTGTTGGGACCAAATTGCTGCTGCTGGAACTGTTCTTTTCTCTGCCCCTGGAAAAATGAGTTTTGTTGCTTTGCCTCTTGGTGTTGCCTTCCCCTGCTCTCAAGAGGGCACAGAGGCACCTCAGTGACAGCACAACAGAACAGGACAGCAAATAGTGCAAATTTATTCATTTGCCCAAGAGTTATTCTTCCTGATGCATAGGAACATTTTTTCCCATTGAGCTACAGTTAAAAGTCTACAGGACTCTTGCACTGAGATCCCAAAGAAACCTGATGTCATGGATCATCTAATTAATTTTTTTTCCAAGGCTGTAAAAGCAATAACTCATCAGAGGGAGGTTAGAGGTTCTTCACCCTGTTTCTCCATCACTGCTGCCTCCCCACTTCCTCCTGGCCATCTCAATGTGAGAAAGGTGCCAAGTCCCTACAGACCTGGTCTAAAATCAGCCCCCAGCCTGCAGGGAGGGCAGGGGCAGACACCTCTGTGCAGCTGAGGCACTTCCCTTGATAGCACAGACCCAACCTCACTGGAGAAGGAGGTTTTCCAGAGAGCTAAAAGGAATATGCAGCCATGACAACACAAACAAGAATTCACAACTTCCTTTGAAACAGCACAAAAATGTGTCCAAGGGATGGAGGTGCTCCTTTGCCTAATGCTCTACCTTTCTGAAATTGTTTCACCCAAAAGTACAACTTCCAAGAAAGAGCTTTTTGCCCAGCTCAGATCTTTTCCATCTGGTGTGGTCTGTACAGGTTCCATTCACATTTGAGCCTTCCTGGCTATTAGCCCAGTGAAGTGATCTGGCTAGGATAAAAGAAAATGGTGAATTTACATTTCCCCCTTCTGGCATTCTCACTCTCTTCTATATTTTTAGTAATAATCCTGTTTACAGAGGAGAGGTTCCTAAGGAGTATGTTAGACAAAAGGAATAGCCATAGGCAAAAAGTTGACTTGAAATGTATTTCAGCAGATATTTATATTCTAGTTAGCTCAAAATTTGCTCTCAGAATATCTGCTTTTCTCTACTCAGGAATCATTTCAGGAAAAAATAATTTAATAATTTCAGTCACTTATTTTTCGCTAAAAATATCCCTGGATTTGGCCACAAGAAAAATATATTTTCAACAGAGCATCAGTGACCTCTCCAATACATGGACAAGTAATAAAAGGATGGCATATGGCCCAAACAGTGTGCAATCAAAGAGATCTTTAGGCATTTTTAAAGCCATGGATATCACAGGAGATAGTGTTGATTCAAGTTCCCTTTCATCTTTTTTTTTTTTCCCCTATGCTTTCAGAACCCAGCTAAAGTATTATCACAGATGATTCAGGGAAGATGGAAAGGTACATCTCATTGGGTTCTGGCAATGAACCCTTTATCACCCCAAGAAGAGCTTTTCTGGAATGTCACATTCCTCCAGGAGATTAAGAACCACCAGGCAGGAGATGGGGTTAAGCCCCTGTCTTCTCCTTGAGACTTCAAGGCTTGCATGGAGGCTTGTGGTTTTCGTTTTGCTTTCTGCAGCAACGCCAGCTCCGGGTCTGAGGTCATCACATGGACCTCTCCAAGGTCTGGAAACGTGAGGATCCTGTGTTTGGGTTGGGTCTCCTCCTGCTGAAAACATGTCATTGCCTCTGGAGAATTGTGATCAATGTGTATTTAATAAACCACAGGGAAGCCCGCAGCTATTCAGGACCTTTCACCAAAGGCTCTGAGAGTACTTCACAAATAAAAAGCCGAGTTTTGTAACAATTTCTCATTCCAGGTTTTCTAGATAGTAGGAAAGCTGACATCCAAGTGGCTTTCCCACAATCACACATCAAAACTGCACTAGCTTGTGAACAGAGCTAATACATCCCAATTCCAGCTCTAGTTTCATGCTCAAACAAGATTTGTTATTTTTTCTTATTTATCCAAAGTTGCCATTACTGCTGGCCAGAGATAGACATGATCATTTACACCAATGTACCATTTTTTTTTAGCTTGCAGTTTCTTCCCCTCTTAACGTGAATAAATGAAATGGATAAATTTGAGTAATCAGAAGAGAAAGTGTGCAAGGAAAAGGAGCAACAGGTTCAAACACCAACTGCAGGTCCCAAAGCAGTGCTGGCTGCTCCTGACCTGGCACATCACCTTTGGAGACGATGGCTACTGCCATGCTGATCATAAAGTCGACAAGAGAGACAGGAAGGGTGGAAAACAAGAGGCTGTGTCTGGAAAAACGAGACAAATCCAGTCCTGGTGAAAGCAGATGTAATTTGTAATGAGAGGGGCAAAGCTAAGCACTTTCACAGCAAAAGATATTTGGTTGTTGTTCTCTGGGTCCTGAATTCCTGCCCTGCCATGTAAGAATGATGTGCAAGGCCAAATAGCTGTTAATAATACTCATTAGTTAATAGCAACAGTAGTGCTATTGGAAAATTCAGGTCCCATACTCGCAACTTGCTGCCAAGGTAGTCACTTCCCAAACTGACTTCTAAAATTAGAAACAAACAGGCCCCTTCTAAAGGCAATAAACAGCCTTTTAATTGGACTAAAACCTATAAATCTGTCAGCAGCTAGTTACCCTGGCTCCCCTGTGTGATCAGCAGCTTTGAATGCCCTTCTGGGTGTTTTCCAGAGGGCCATGATGCGATCTGATGTCACCACAACAAAGGTGTGATGGAACAGGGCAGCGTGGCCTGGAGGCTCAGTGCTGGGCTCTGGGGAGGACACAGCCCAGAATGTGCTGAGGGTGCTGGACAGTGTGTCACCATCACCAGGGCAGAGGGACAGCCTTGTGCTGACAGCTCTGACCGTGTGGGCTGGGAATACATGGACATGGACATGGACGTGGACATGAACTAACACCTTGGGTAACTCTCACATCAGGGCCACAGGAAAGACATATTACAATTCATTTTCCTTAGCTGAACCACCACGTTTTTATCTATTTGTTGTGTGAGGGAAAACTTCTTTTTAAAGGAATTTTCGCACATCTCAAAAAGATGCCAAGTGTCAGCCTTGTGATGCAGAAGATCCCACCAAGAGAAGTGATGCCCTGGTAGCATCTCCCCTGACAAGAGCATGCTTATGGGAAAAGAAAACAAATAAATACACAAACCTGATGGATGAGGAAACAAGCCTTTTCTGATTGAGCAATACTGAAAAAAATCACGATGATATTTCACTAAACAGAAGTAAGTATTTTACTTTAAAGTACATTGGCCTGAGGCTCTCATAGAGTGCAGGAGGAGACAGCCCTTTCCATGCTTCCCTGCAGACACAGAGCATCACCTTCCACAAGGCTGTCACCTGGGGGTGACTAGGTGACCTCCACCAAGCTGCATTCACACCACTGCAAAGCTGATCCTTAGCTCCAGATGTGCTCAATGCCAGGCTCCAAAGGAAAATAATAATAAATTTCAGCACCATGCCTGTGAAAACAACTGATTCTCTGGGCCCTTGAAATACCCTGTATTTATAAACAAAAGAGGGGTTTAGTTTTTCTTGTCCTAGAAAAACACACTGGACCATTTCACCATCGTTTTCTTTCACTTTAATTAGCAAGCAAAGAGGGAATGTCAAAGAGCAATTATACAAAATATATACTGTGCTGATTAGGGATTTATTTTTTGTAGCATGGAGAAGGCAGCTTGAAGTTCACATTAAATCTCTCTCCCCCTCTAACAAGAAATGCCTTATCCAGCCCAGAAAGATACAATTAACTCTGGAAAAAATGCTGCCACTTTCTCATGGGGGGAAAAAACAGAAGGGAGGGAAGGAAGGATTCATCTTAAAAAGTGAAGCTTGAAAGGCTGATCCTGCAGATCCTGAGTGTGTATCTGACTCAAAAAAAAACATCCTGAGCAACTCCAGGCCTTTAAACAAGGTTACAGTTTAACAAAGTCCAGTTCTGATCCTGAACACTTGTGGATTCCAGCCAAAATCACCTCTCTTTCTGCCCAGGACTGCTGGGACCATTTGTTCCCCTTGCCCAGGCAATGGTTGTTTGGGATCCAGGAAATCAAAGAATTAGGAGATTGAGCAGAGTTTAAAGGACCCTAAAGGTCACCACCAGTACAGGTTGTGCCCTCTGGGGACTGCAAAAATTGTGTGGGTCCTGGCTGACCTAAGGCAGCTCTGGGGAAGCTGGGCAGGGACTCTTTACAGGGGCATGCAGTGATAGGACAAGGGGACATGGCTCGATGCTGAAGGAGGGTAGATTTAGATTAGATGTTAGGAAGAAATTCTTTACTGTGAGGGCAGTGAGGCACTGGCACAGGTTGCCCAGAGAAGCTGTGGCTGCATCATCCCTGGGAATATTCCTGGCCAGGCTGGTTGGGGCTTGGAGCAACCTCTGGAACTGCTGGAAGGTGTCGCTGCCCATGGTAAGGAGTTTGGAACCAAGGGATTTTAAGGTCCCATCAACCCAAATCATTCTATGATTTTGTGATTCTGTGATTCTATGACCAGCCAGCCCCAGCTGCACCCTGGCCACCCCACAGGGAATGGATGTTCCCGGGGGCTGCCCACCTTGCACCTCACTCAGCCCAGCCTTACTGCTCATTTTATTACTTCAGGGTGCTTTTGGGGAGTTTCCTTATGACATTTGTTATTATTTTCATTAGAAGAAGCTCGGCATCCTTCTCTCCGCTTGCCCCTGGCAGAGGGTCCCCGTGCCAGAACCGGGCTGGAGCGTGTCCTCCTCCAAATCCCTCCTCAACGGACAGCGGGGTCACAGCGGAAAAAAAAACCCAGCAACAACCCGGGAGCATAAATTGGCCCCAGAAGGGCAGATGCAGGCTGAGCAGGAAGCGCTGGCCCGAGGCGAAATGAAACAGCTGTTGCCATTGTTCTGTCTCTGCGCGCCCCGCGGCCGGGCCGCGGCAGCAGCTGCTCGCAATTACCGCACATGAAAGGGGGGCACGGGATTAGGCGAGTGACGAAAAAGCGAGGGGACCGCGAGATTTATCACCGAGCTGCCCGGCAGCCCCGGGACCCGCACCGAGCTCCGCCAGCGATGCGGAGCCCGGGATTGGGAGCCCGGGGTGCGGGGCCCGGGATGCGGAGCCCGGGATGCGGAGCCCGGGATGCGGTGCCCGAGCGGGGGCTCGCACGGGCGGGCTGCAAACCTACGGGGATCCGCACCCGGGGATGTGCCCCGAGGGTCCGCACCCGGGGATGTGCTCTGAGGGTCCGCACCCGGGGATGTGCCCCGAGGGTCCGCACCCGGGGATGTGCCCCGAGGGTCCGCACCCGGGGATGTGCTCTGAGGGTCCGCACCCGGGGATGTGCCCCGAGGGTCCGCACCCGGGGATGTGCCCCGAGGGTCCGCACCCGGGATGTGCCCTGAGGAAGTCCGGAGCTGCCTGCAGGGATCTCCTCGGGCCCGCAGAGCCGCAGCAGATCCGTAATTCTTGGCACGATCCTCCGCCGAGGAGTCCCGCCGGGAGCGGGCAGCAGCCGCGCTAAACCTACGGGCGGATTCCATCACCGCTCTTCGGACGAGCAGGGAGATACAAGTTTAACATTCCTTGTGAGATTGCTTCAGCTCTCCCACACGATCAGAGTTGTAAAATAAAAATAAATATAGCAAAACAAACCCTCACCGCTTTCTTTCTGTGAGGGGTGATGAGCATAAGAAAGGTTTATCGGGAGGTGGAGCATGTGTTTGCCATCTTCGCTCCTGATATGGAAACCATATGCTTAAATACTCCACCAAACATACACAATATAACACTCTTTTTTATTAAAGGTGGTTTTATGAAAGCTATCCACCTTCCATCCGCTGGTGACTCCCAAAGAGGTCACATATTCTTCATTGCAACTATCAATACGTATTTGGGATAAATTAAGCTTCAAATAGACTGTTTCTGATTATTACTGCCAAAGGAGCAAGAGGCCATCTTATTTTCCCTCACTGATAAATTAAAAGAACTGTAATGGGTGATTTCTGCAACCTGTAAAAGGGCAACACCATCTGTGACTCATTTAGTGTCGCTTTAAAGAAAATTTATTTTATTAATTTGGGCAGAGTATAAAGAGAAATTTTTTTCAAAAAAATCCAACTCTACTGCTAAAGAGAAAGAAGAAGCAGATTTGCCCCATCCCTTAAATGTTTGCCCCATCCCTGGAAGTGTTCAAAGTCAGGCTGGATGGAGCTCTGAACAACCAATCTAGTGAAAGACATCCCCATCCACGTGATGGGGGTTGCAACTAAGAAATCTTTAAGGTCACTTCCAAACCAGGCTATTCTATGATTCTAGAAGAAAAACCCTGACTCAGAAAAAATATTCTGCAAATGAAAATTGACTAAAGCGTTAGAAGTGTAGAAGCTCCTGCATCCTTCTTAATTTTGATGTTTTTGCCCAGGCAAATAGAAGATCTTAATATGAGATGGCTTTAACTAAGTTTCATATAATTTATGAAGGAATAGATGAGAAGCAAAACATGAAAAAAAGCAGAACTGAGATTGAGGCTGCTTCTTTGCTCCTCTCTTTTGGAGTCAAAAGGAATCACCCAGCCATCCCCTGGTGTGATGACCCATTTAAGATTATTTCCTCCAGGTTGTGCAGCCAGTAGCAACACCATTTTCTCACATGGGTTTTTAGTTCGTGCAGCACCCCAAAACTCCAACAAAGAAGAGTAGGAAGAATGTAGAGGGAGAGAGGATGGCAATTTCTCATCTTCAAACCAGAGGTAATGGTAGCAACCATGATGTGACCACCTTTGTCTGGACTGACAAGCAGGAAGTGGGGAAACGATCAAAAGCAAGTGGAAATCAAAAGGATTAAGATATTGAAATTCTTCTGTTTTGCCACAGGCTGTCACCCTAGCTCCACGTATCACTCAGCCAGACAGGAACACTCTGTGCAAAGCAAAGAGAAATAGCTCTAGAAGTCTGGAAGCTTGCTCCTCTTCAAATTTAATTGGCCTACAGGTTGCAAACAACCTCAACTCCCCTGCTTGTAATTCAGAGAGTAAAATTGAATAATGATCATAATAAATAATTATTAAATAATACATTATCTTTTGTGAGTGATGGCAAATTCTGTGGGGCCTGGCTTGTCAAGAGGGCTCTGCCTCAACTCTGGAATGCCAAATGACATCTTTTCTACATCTTTGCTACAAAGTTTGCACATGGATGAAGTTGTTTTTTTGCTCTTTGACCAGGTTAAGTGGCTTTGTGCTGCTTAACCCCTCTGCAAAGATTGGGCATTTTACACCTGTAGTGCTCCAAGGGTCAGGGCCCAGCACAGTTATGTACCTCTGAGCATCTGCATCTTCCTTACAATCCATGACTCATCCAATTGCACTTTTTGTCACCACTAACATCGGCCCTGAGACAGTCCCACAGGAAATTTTCCATCTTGCACACCCAGCATGTTCCTCTGCTAAATATTTTGTGAGTCACTGGGGTTGGATCCCTGAAGGCACTCAGGTTGCTCACTGCTCTTTCTACATTTTGGACAAAACCCCCCTTTCCTGGTGTAAAGATTGTAAGGGTAGTGTTATTTTCATGACTTGCTGTGCAAAACATGGAATAGACCTCCAAGTTGTAAATGAGAAAAGAGGAAAATGTTTGAGTTTTTTCAGGGCATCTGAGAAATCAGACAGGAGGTTGGAACCAGGTGGGGGTTGGCCTCTCCTCCCAGGCAACCAGTGACAAAAGGACAGTGTCTTAAGCTGTGCCAGGAGGAGTTTAGGTTGGACATTAGAAAGAATTGCTCCTCAGAAAGGGTGATTAGACATTGGAGTGGGATGCCAGGGAGGTGGTGGGGTCTCCATCCCTGGAGGTGTTTAAGGAAAGACTGGAGGTGGCACTCAGTGCCCTGGTCTGGTTGAGAAGGTGGTGTTGGGTCATGGGTTGGACTTGATGACCTCAGAGGTGTTTTCCAACTAAAGGATCCTGTGATTCTGTGGTTTCTAAAACACAGTAATACCATGTTTGCTCTTCTGAGAAAAGGGCAAAAACCTGTGAAATACTCATCAGGGTATTTTATTTTTGAAGATCCTCATTTTGTTAAAATACTGCTCATCAAATATGTCTGGTTTCCAGTATTTTAATTTTTCTCTAAACCTGATATTTAAAAAGGGGTTCCATTGGTGCAGGAGGAAACAATACATTTCATAGTCATAGGCTTTTCCAAAGTGGCTCTGGAGCTACAGGAAAGAAAAAAACCCAAGTATTTTTATTTGACTTTGTGGTAAATTACTTTGATTTGGGAATGACATGATGTGAAGTTCGTTCATGGCGGCTGTACAGGCTCCTGCCCTGTGAGATAACCACCTTGTGTATTTCTTTATTTCACACTGCATGCAGGGAATCCTCCTGCCTAATTTTTGCCCAGGGCAGCATCATCTTCAGTGAAAGACTACTGAATTTGCAGGTGATGTAATGGCTTGGGAAATTAAGTCTTATTCTTTCCTTCCTCTTTACCTCCCTTTATTTGCTTTATTTTGTTTTGTGCTATGTGAGCCTTTAGTCAAATATCCCACATACACATTCATCACTGGGGCAGCTTTGAGCACAATGCATGGGCATGTCTGGGCACTGCATTATACGTCTCCTTCTTGTCTCTCTGTAGATTATCCTCTGTTAGTGTAATTTATAACTCCAGCCCTTTGTGTACATGCTTCCATTCTGAAAATGCAATATCACTGCTAATTAAACAGTAGTTTAACAAGTCAGCTGGTAGCTCCTTGCAGCATCTAGGAATTAACCTCACCTGGGAGCAAGCTGCTGGTTGAGGCTCAAGTGAAGCTTAGATAAAGGCAGGGAAAAGAAAAGACATCAAAGAAATAGTCACCATCAAAACCTCATCCTCCACGAATTCTAGGTGTGGAAATGTTTTTCAGCCATAGGGATCCTCCCTCCACTGGATTTCCAAATAACTATAATCATCAAAATTCCCTCTTTCACCTCCCTCTGGCCTGATTATCTCATCTTTCGCATTTGAACTCGCTTGTTATGAGCAGTACATTCACTCCTCTCCTCTTTATTACTTTGATCCCAAAAAAAGCCTAATTTGGCTCAGATGGTGCTAATTTAGCAATGCAGAGCTTAGGGACAGCAGTGTCCTGGTGGGCTGCTGCCACCTGTGAACAAGGTTTTGTTCCTAATCTGAAAGATCTCCTTGGGGTTTGTTTTATGTGTCCTTTCCTGGAGCTCCCTCGGAGACCTTGGGTCCAAACTGGTGTATGCAGGGGACAGAGCTGTCTGGATAGCTGAGCAGTGCTTGAAATTCATGTAAACTTTGGGAATCTGACATTCAGAAGCTTCCAATTGTTTTGGGTTGGGATTTTGGGTTTTTTTGTTGTTTGGTGTTTGTTTTTTTTTTCAAATTAAATATGTTTCTTAGCAGAAGACATTGAATAAACAAAGAAATCACAACCCAAATTAGACTCATTCTGAGTAGCCTCATGTCAAAATCAGGATACCAAAATCACTAATCACTCAGGATGTAAATTTCAGGATGTTGACAGAGGATATATTCTGTGATAGAGAGCGTAGTATGGATATACAGCTGAGATAAGGAGGTGATTTAATTCTGCAGATAAGCAGGGTAAATTTCAAGGGCTAGACAGGGAATTCATCTAGCTCTGTGGGATGGAATAGTATCACTCCTGAGTATTATTCTTGCACCTCAATTCTTTCTTCACTCTCCTTTTTTTTTTTTTTTTTTTTTTTTGTGTGTGTGTGTGTGTGTGTTCACAATTCTTAATAATATGTTTGGGAACGGATTAAACTTACAAATCAAGACTTGGGGTTAAAGGCAACCCTGTCTAACTATCTTATTATTTATAAAAAGATTATCATTAAATATCTTGCAGAGAAATTCTGAACCACTGCAGAATCTGAAAGGAAAAAAAAAGTGCAGGAAAAAAAATGGCTAATGTGTCTACTTTTTAATTAAATGTAAATATAATTTGTAAGGCTTATGGGTTTTAAACAGAGAAAATTTACTCTGCATAATTTCCTTTCTGGTTAACCTTATAGACAGAAGTTTAAGTAGGGTTATTCAGAAGAATTTTGTAGCTATTAATGCAGTTACCAGCTCCAGATCCATTGTTGCAGATCACTTTAGACACATCCAAGGTTTCACCTGAAGTGAAAGTTCCTAATTAACAGTGACAACATGGTGATTCTGAGTATCAAAACAAACTTTGTTAAACAACCTGGTTTACAGCTTGTTGGGGATGTCAGCAGATTTTTCATCTTTATTGCTGCAGACAGATAACAAGGCTCTGATCTGAGTGCACCTCATGGAATGGCTCAAACACACAAGTGAACTCTTGTGTTTTTTTTAATGTGACAAGTAAATATAGCCCAGTTACAAACACAAAGGCAGGATAAATAGGCCTGACAATACAGCAATTCCTAAATTACTGCCAGCTTAGTATTAAAAGTTCTGTAGTGGTTTCTGGTTCAAAGAGTCCCATAAAAATCAGATTTAATTTAAAACTTAGCCATCCATGGGAGTATTTCTCATTCACACAGTACAGGATCTCTTGCACAGCTCTGTTTATATGCTTCATCTATGGAGAAATTTTCATTTCAGTTCAAGAAAGTACCCATAATCACTCCTGCAAAGCAATTAAGCACATACTTAACTCTATATTTTATTTAGGCATGTGCCCATTACTTGTCATCATTTCACCTGTCACAGCTTTTTAAGCCAGTTGCTTCATAGTTCTCTTTCTTTGTATTTTAAAGTAACTAATTCCTAACAAGATTGTGATACTTGATTACAGTAGATCAAATGTTGCAGAACACTACTGGATTTTGTACCAGATCATGATTCAGCCAATCTGAAAAGTCCACTAAGCATCACTACCTAGAGACACTTGAAATTCCTGGCTCTCCTATGGAAATCCATGTAAATATTCCCTAATTTCATCAAGAGAGCCACCTACTAGTCTGTAACAGACATGTGGAGTGAAGAAAGGTATTCTACCAGCAGGCAAAGGGTCACCTGTCCTAGAGGGACACTCCAGGAGACCAAATGCAAAGAATTATCAGACTGATTTACAGATCTGTAGGCTGGTTGTGCAGTGAGCACCACCAGCACCCCAGGGACAGTGCCCTCCTGCACAGGCAGGTTTCTCAGTTCCTGCAGTGGAAGATATTGTTTGATCAGCACTGTCAGAAATGAAAGATGCTTTCACCAAATGGACAGAACAAAACAGGCATTCCCAACCATATTCAGTCATGTAATTCCTGTCAAAAGGGATTTCTGGAGCTCTGCAGTCTAAGTTCCACCTCAGAGTGAGGTCAGCACTGAATTCAGACCAGGTTGCTCAGGGTTTGCTCATCTCAGTCTTGAGACCCTCCAAGAATGGGGATGTCGTGACAGGCAGATCTCAGCCCAGCTTTCAGCTGCTTTGTCCCAGCTTTCAGTTTCCTGCTCTTCTACAGCTGCCTGCTGTTCCTGTCCACTTCCCCAGCTTCTCCCAAGACCCTGCTGCTGTTGCTGCTTCCTTGTAACTCCTAGCTCACCCTCCAGAGCCCTGCAGAAACCAAATAGTTCCTAAGTAGGAACTGCTGGCCTTTCCCACACCAGAGACCTTTCCCGGCGCCGTCATACGGATAACACATGCTGTGTCTACACTGCCAGGAAGCTGCAACCAGAGCCCTGCTCCCAGCTTGATCCCAGGGGTGGGGAAGTGGCTGGAGAGTGTCTCAGATCCCCAGAGCCCACTGCTGTGTGCCCTTCTCACCCCCACTGGGGTGGGAAGGGGCAGAAGGTTTAGGGATGTGCTGGCCCTGGCACAGAGCAGGGTGAAATGGATGTGCATGCCCAGAACAAAGAGCAGGAAATCTTTCCTACATGGCTTATTTTACTGCAGCTTCTGTGCCCAGAAACACACCAGGGCTGGCAGCAGATTGGTCAGAGGAGGAAGGGAGGTCTGGCAGGGATGGATGCTTCACCAAGTATCTTGGGCTGCTCCTTCTCTTAACCTAACGAGCTGGGGCTCCAGGCAGTGGCTTTGGTGCCTTTCCCTGAAACCAGTGTCTCTTGGAATGGGATATTTCCTCCTCAGCCTACACAAAATTGTAACCCATGTTCTCCAGGCTTGGTGTACCCTTGCCCTGCTGAAACTTAATTAAGGGGGGAAGCCAGGACCCACCAGCCTGGCTGAGCTCTACAAGGGCTGTACTCTGGCTATCGTCATGGCAAGAGGGACTCACAGCAGAGGCTCTTTCTCCAGACTTCCTTCTGCCATGGGAAGAAGGGAAAATCTCCATCCCAGGTTGCAGAAAGTATTGAAAAAGTCCTTTCTCACATTCTGCCCTCTGTCTGAAGGAAGCAAGCAGGTGCTCAGGGAGGCTCTGCTGCAAAAGGAAACACCTTTTCTCTCCAAGGAGCAGGGAGCCAGGACAGAAAGGCAAGTTTCCAGCTACTTGTCTGGAAAGACCAGAAGGGCTGTTAGGAGAAGGAGGAGGAGGGTGTGGGAGAGACAGAGGCTAGCCTGTGATCTGGGTGTGAAAGAATCCACAGTTGAGCAGGATCAATAAAACAATGCCAAGGCTTGTGAGGAAGGGAGCAGAGAATAGGATGGTGGAGAGTAAAAGAGAAGGAGCCCCCCTACAGCTCCTGAGAAGAGAGGGGTAGGTAAAAAGGGAGCTCTGATACCACCAGGCCCACAGGAGACTCAATGGGTTGTCTCATTATTATGTGAACAGAGAGAGCTCATGAGCTGGGAAAGATAGGAAGCTTTTATTTATTTTTTTTTAAAGAGCACAGCCTCTAGGAGGGTTTTTGCAGCTCAAACTCTTTTATTTTGTGCCAATTACTTATACAGGGTCTGCATTATTCCCGTAATCAGTCTAAATGAAAGTCAAACATGAAAGATTCCTAACAATGAGCTAATTGGAATGCCATTACCATTTAGATTTAATAAGGTATTTGTAATAATAAACTTGCCTCAGTCTATAGAGTTGTCTTATTCCTGCTCAGATCTTGTGAGAGTGTAAGGGTTGACATTTGTCATTCGTTCTGCAGGACATTGGATATAACCTTCAAAATGTTTTAGTCTTACAGTGCTTAGTAAATGTCAGGGACGGAAACAAAATCTATAGCCTGCTATTGTTCTGGCTGTGTCAGGCTCAGAGTTAACAGGAATTGTGCTAAAGCTCAACAGCAGATTACATCTCACATATCCTTCTTTATTTGCAGTCCAAACATCTCATGGTTTAGAACGAATTACTCAAAGTCCTCTTATGTAGCTTCATTCATTATTTGCATTGAGGTCTTGCTGAGGAACTTCGGTCCAGTTCCAGCACTGCCAGGTACTACACAAGCATCAAGAGCCTTGCACAGCTTAAGATCGAAGTAATTAAGTCAACACAGGCTCTATCTTGAAGCCAAGATGTCCCATCTACAGAGGTAAAAGCTAATTAGAGCTCCATGCACAGCTACTTTTGAGAACCGGTCACAAAATAAAAGAAAAGTAAAAAAGAAAAAAATTCTTGCTTTACGTTTCTGGGCGAGCTGTTTTCACAGAAAGCACATGTGAGCTCAAAGACTTGGTCTCACTGTGCAGCTGGGGAAGTTTTATTCAACTGTAGTTCATACCACAAAAGCAAGGCATAATCTTGGCAGGTATTTCTTCTATTATGAAGAAAAAGAGATTGGTACTTTATGCAGCCTGAGGGAATTCCCTTAGGAATGGACTGAAAAGGCAGAGGTTCAGGAGGTGTGTGTGTGTGTATGTGGGAAGTATAAAGATAAAAAAAGACAAAAAGCCAACAAAAGACTCGAGGCAGCAGGGATGATACAGAAAAGAGCATGCTGGGGACAGTCTCTAAAACCATGGTACTGCTTCTCCCTCCCTCTTGCACCCCAGAAAGATGCTACAGGTATTTCTCCACCACCTAAAGAGATCCAACAAGCAAAAAACAGGACAGCAGAATGCTTGATTCCTGTTTTAACAGGAAATAAACACCATCAAATTTCCTGGTGGCATCTCTGCCTGAAGAAGCATTACCTATCCAACAAACCGTGCTGCCATCAGCCACAGATGAATTATGTTCTGCTGACACTCTGTGGTCCCAGCAGCTAGTCCTGAGTGATCTGACTCAACAGAAAACTTTGTACAATAGCTCAAATAAACATCAAATCATTGGAAACTGGCAAAGCTCATGGAAATTTGGAATGTTCCTTTCTGAGGACAGTCTTTTAATACAATCCGACACTGGGGATTCAGCTGAACATTTATAACGTCCAGGAAATTCTAGGCACAGTTGGTAAAATGACCAATGCTCTTATAAACCTACTTTTTTTTTTTTTTTCCCCTCAAAACTGTGTGTACTTCATGCCAAAAGGTTTTTTGCAGAAGCATAAGCCAACAGCCAATGGCCTTAAGTTAACCATATGCCTGAGCACTGTGCTGGATTGTTGGAGAAGAGCGAGGAAACTTGAAAATCAATAGCTTCCCTGTATGTTTTCACAGAAGACAGTTTGGCTGAGAGCTAAAATCTGAGCCTAAAATTCATACTTTCTTGCTCTTGATGGTCTAGTTAAATTACTTTGTCTTTTTCTGATTCACTTCATACATTAGGAAGAAAGGGATGCTTGCTACTTAGATAGATCACAGCAATGTTGTGAAGCTTAATTTTTTGAGAGGTGTTTTGGGATCCTTGTATGAAAAGTACTTTAAATATACACATTCTTAGTCCTATTTAATTTACTTCCTTTACAATTCCTTTGAGCCAGCACATGTTGCCAAAAATGCAATATTCTCCAAGATGTCTTTCCTTCTTATATCTGTCTGGAGTCCAGGACATACCCCATCCGATATTGATGTATCCACATGCAGTGTGTATATATATATATATATAGCTAATACCATCAGATGGGTTTTTTTCCTCCACACAGGAACCCAGGCTTGCTCAATGTACAAGATGGACGTGCTTAGCAAATGAGGCATCTGTTCAGGTTTTATTTTTATGCTCATTGTTTGCTGTGCAGCCACATGTCTAGTGGCGTTCATACCATCCAACCTTTGGAGTGAATCAGACAAGGCTGCTCCACAACTCACTCTCTTGGAGCATCCAGCTCCACTCTGCTCCCTCTTTGACATACAGATGTGGTCACGTATTCAGGGATGGAGCATAAGAAGGTTTTAACTTTGTCATTTCCAAACTTCATTTTTTGAACATGGATTTTCTTTTTCCTGTGGACATTTTTACTGAGAACCCCTAGGGTTGTAAAATTTTGCAGTATCAAAATAATCCCCTTGAAAGTTACATCACACTGCAGCAGCGTCAGTGTCCTGCAGTTTGGAGGACATCTGTACCTGAGCATCAGCTTGTCCCTTGTATTGCTCTTCTGAAAGAACAGACACTTCCAGGGCTGCTCCTGGTTTGTTCTTCTGCACTGAGGCAGGGAGCACAGTGCCAGATATAATTTCACCAACTTGTCTAATGAAGTTGGCAGCAGATCTGCCTGTGCAAGAAGAGATTGACTTTTTAGTGTTTGATAACCACAATATTATCACCTGTGCATTCCCCTCTCTGGGAGAGTTGGGGGGAGATGCATAAAGCTTCACCATTTTTTTATATTCCCCAGGGGGTTGAATTTAAGGATTTTCACACATTTTAAAAAATTACTTTGGTTTTATAACTGGAGATAATATAGACATCTTTAAAGCTCTTTTAGTAGGCCTGGCTTATAACTCAGTAGTTGAATGTGTCCTGTAGTCCCTAAATAGAGCAATGGAAATAGCTTTTACTGGTTAACCAAGAAATTTGAGACTAGACTGGAGGAACAGAGAAATTTGGGGTTAGGAACAGCCTGGTGAAGAACAGAGAAATCACAGCACTGGTTGCAGAGCACTCTTCTTTTACATCTTCAGATACAAGGAGGTGGCAAGAAAGCAGCAATTTATGTATGGACAGAACAAGAGGCCAAGCAAGGGCTTTATGTTTCAAAGGGTTATACACACTTATCTTATGATTAGCCCCATTAATTTTGGTAGTACCTTGGCTTCAGGAGGGTTCTGAGCATGCAGCATTAGACTATTTCATTAACATGCCCTGTGTTTAACTGCTGCAGAGACCAAATTCCGGGAGTGAACAAAATATGGTACAGAGGGTCATGGGCTCAGCAATTTCTGCAGGCAGTGCTGGGCAGACAAGATAGTGCTGTCCCTTGCTTGGTAATATATGATATAATTAATGTTTATGCAAGTATGGGTGGTATTTTTACATCTCAAAGTTCCTAAGTTTAAATCAAAGTTGAAAGGGCAGCTACAAGAGAGTTGGGGAGGGACTATTTACAAGGGCATGTAATGATAGCACAAGGGAGAACAGCTTTAAACTGAAAATGGGTAAGTTTAGGTTTAAGATTAAGAAGAAATAGTTTACTGTCAGGGTGTTCAGACACAGGTTGCCCAAAGTTGCCCATTCCTGGAACTGTTCCAGGACAGGTTGGACAGGACTTGGAGAAACCTGGTCTGGTGGAAGATGGCAGGGGGTTGGAACGAGATGAACTTTAAAGTCCTCTCCAAACCAAACCATTTCATCATTCTGTGAAGACAAGAGGAGGATGCTGGAGAAGAGAGGGGAGAATGGGACAAGTCCCTCAGAAGCCAGGGCAGGAAAACACCTGGAGAAGTGCATCCACACGAGCTGATGATTTGGCAATCACGGGAGGCAGGCAGTGCTTGTCCCAGCAGCCCCTCTCACCTGAGGGTTACCATGAAGTGCAGCACCAGGGGTGCACAGAGCACACAGTGGCTTTGCAAACACTGCCACAGCAGGTCCCTTCTCCAGACTCTGGCTGTCACTTCATGTGTCCCCTGGCATTGTCCCACTGCCATTCCCCAAGGCATCTCCTGCCTTCTGACACCCCGTTCCTGAGAGGATGGCACATCTCCATTCACACCCCGTGGGCTGCCCCACCTCATGGTGCACATGGCACCAAGCAGAGGCAGAGCTCACATCTGGAGCATCTGGGTCCTTCACTGCAGTCCCCACGTCCTCAGGATGCCCCTAATCATCTGTCCTTACCTTAAGAAGCACAATGGAGCCCACTATTCTGACTGCTCTAGGATCACTTCTAATATAAATAGTAATGACTATAATTATTAATCATTACTGCGATTATATGATTATAATTAATAATCATAATAATGAATCATTATAATTACTCTACTAAATGACAAGCCCTGCTTCCTCCACTGAGCTTCTGAAGCACAAAGAATGAGCTGTTGTGTATATTTAAGGAATCTCAGACACTTCTGGCATTACAAGTCCAAGTGTCTCTGTTTGTTTTAAGGACTTCCACATTGCATTTAATTTGGAAATCTGCAGCTGCCTTGAATGCCGTGGCCAGTGGAGTGCTGCTACCACATTCGAGTTCCTTTGCTTTAAATCCAGCAGAATTATGAATGAACAGGGATTGGAAAAAGGGAGGAATGTGCACATGGGTATTACTTGAAGGATGGAGAGCCAGATCTGCCTAATATTTCATTTTTCCATCTTAGATTTATTACTGAAAGCAATTCAATTAATTGAAGAGCATTTTCAGAAAGACAAAATAAAGCAGCAAATGTAAAGGCTGCAGGTACTTGAAAGAGAGATGGTTTGCCATGCCCTGACACTTGGGTCTTGGATCCATGGGCACGACTACTTTGGTGCTATAAACTCAAGACAAGGGAGGGCAATTTATATAAAATACTGACATGATTTTAAAACTGCACCTAAAGTGCAGGGATTTTCTCCCCTGATGATGTGCATGCCACAAGCCCAGGTGGCTGGGACATGCTAGCTGTGAACCTCTCTGTTTCATATGAAATACCTGAAATCTGGTCAGGAGCACGTGGCTGCTCCGTGCCTTGTGGAACAGGGTGTGGAACAAGTGCCCTTGGGAAACCTGCTGGAGTCACTGTATATATTGCATAGTTACCTCTGTTTCTGGGCTGCTGTGAGTCACTCCTTCCCAAGCACAAAGAATCTGAGCTTGCAGAATGTAAAATCCACCCAGGAGTGGGTCACTATTTAGGTTTAGCATCTCATTCTAGCATGTTCAGAAGGGCCACCAGATGAGCACAGTGACAAAGGGGAGGAATTCTGTCATGTTTTTAAGACAAAATGTTTGCTAAGGCTTAGCTGATATGATTTGATCCACTGCTGGTGACCACAAAATCTCATTATCCTTTGTTGTAGTTGGACACGTGTTTGGGACTGTGTATTTCTGAGTTATTGTAGCAATTACTCTAATGAGGAGGGTGCAGTTAGCAAAAGAGCTGCTGTTGCCACTTCCATGAGACTGAGTTCAATGACAATCTGTGAAAAGTTTTGCATTGCCTCTTCATATTTTTGATACATTTTGGAAGAAAAGAGCAGGAAAAGGGCCTATCTCTGTTTGTGTGTCAGGACTGTCCCAGCACAAAGCTGTCCAAAATTAATACTAACAGAAGGTGAGCACATACATACATCAGCTCCTCTGTAAGCAAATTAAAGAAGGAAGACAAAGCTGATAAGTAAGAACATTAAAGATGTTGTTCGGGCTACTCATAACCAGTGAAGTCTACTTTAGGTGTGCCCTATTTTGAGATCAATAGGTGGTTCTAGAAATTCTGCAGTCTCCTTGCAGTGCCTGTGTAGAGGCAGGGGACACTCAAGGGCCAGAGGCAAGTGCATCCTCAGCCACCCTGTGTAGTGGTACCACGTGAAGCAGGACCATTCCTGCTGCTGCTTGTGCTTCTTTTCAGAGAACACAAAAACTTAAGGGCTTTAAAAAAGGAACTGAAAAGATAAGTAACTAATATGGCTTAATTATAACAACAGCTCTCAGGTCTGAACTTGAAGCAGAGTTTAGCCATTACATACCATATTTCTATTTGCAATGGCTGATAGGCACTAGATACTGTATGAAAGGAATAAAAAGATGAAGGCATAAATCCTGAAGGTTTTTTAGTGTCTAATTCCATCAGCTGCTGTCTAGAGTCAGGCTTGTGAGTTTCTGTAGAGAAAGTAGTATTCCTCCAGGGAATTGTCCTGAGAAATGCCAAAAGAACAGGCGATAGCAGGGCTGACACCCACTGCCTTCAGGCAGGATGGGTTCTCAAACCCCACACTCTGGGGGCTGGGAGCACAGAGAAGATGAGGCCTGGGGCAGACAGAGCTTCTTCAAACAAATATGTGGATGTATAAATGATTTAATTACCAGGCTGTTTAGGAGAATTTCTAATCTCTCTTCAACCACTCATACTGACATCTCTGATGTGTGATACCATTTAGATTGAAAAGAGAATCCATTTAAAGCCTAAATACTCCAATTACTTTTTTTAGATGCCTGAGAGCAGCTCAAAGTTCAAGCACATGATGCTCTTAAAACCCGACTAAATTAGAGGCCATGGGGTGTGGGGGGGGTGAAAGAATGTTGAAGTACATTGTATTTTGAAGTATGTGGTTTTCAAACTGACATGAACGAGTTTTTAACTAGAAGTGTAACATAATATGGGTCAAGTTTTCCAAACTGAGGTGTGCATCGTGCCAGATACATGCAAGCACAAAAAAAAAAAAAAAAAAAAAAAAAAACAAAAAAAACCCAAAAACAAACACCAAAAACTGGGGCAGTCCAGCTCTGATCCTCACTGTGAGACAACCTCCTGTGAACATCTGGCAGTGCCTTGAAGGAACCAGGAGGTCCCAAACCTCGGCCTCCTTTCAAAAATCAGGCTTGCCAAGCACTGTGTGGGCTGCTAGTCAGCACGAGGTGACTTTGCCTGCAACTGCAGCCTGAATACATAATGGAGGGAAGAAGACTTTCAAGCTGATTCTTACTGGAAGCTGCCAGTTAGGTTTTGTGATTCACAAATTTGTTCTCTTGTTATAAACAAACATTTCTTTTCATGATAGTGTCACAAGGACCGAGCTTGAGAGCCTCCCTGTTTTTTTTTCCTTTTTTCTTGGCATATCAGTGCAGTTGAAAGACACACACTCTTGCCTCCTTATACTTCTTGCCAAGCCACAACCACAAACCATCCTTACAACCCCAAAGCACTTTTGGCAGTTGTGACACAGAACGTATGGCTCATGTGGTAAAATGTGCTGGCAAGTTCCCTGCAGGCCCCATCCAGCCATCACTTATGTGGAGAATTTGATGCCAGATAGCAGCTGTTGTGTTGAGGCTGCTCAGTATCACACTAATCAGTCCTGTCTCATCCTTTCTTTCCCCTTCCCTGTCTCCACCTGCTGTTTTCTTTTCCTTTTTATTTTTTTACTTCCCTTTTTTTGCATCTTAGATTAAGACTGGAAGTGCTCTGGGGCAGGGACCATCATTTTGTTCTGCATTTCTGTCTCTTGCCACAGAGTCTGCTTGCCCAGCACAACAGTAATGCCAAATAATACAGCTGGCACCCAGTGATCCCTGGCAGGTTACATGGTGAGTGACCTGAAAACTGACTGCTGTGGGTAAAAAACACAGCTCCAGGGGAGCTTTTAATGAACTTTTTGAAAGTAATATAGCAGTGCTTTACCTATCTGAAAGTATTTGCACAGCAGAGGCCTGACCAGTCATTTATCCTCTCCTGACTGCCTGTGTGTGTTTGTTTGGTAGTTGCTAATGCTGCTGGTCTGAGTTGCAAGACATGTTTATGGCTCAGGAAATTTGCCCCCAGAAAGCCTTGAGGGAACAGTTTGCTCAGAAATGATGACACTCTGCATCTTCTCCAGAAGATGTCTGACAGCAAGAACCATGCTTGGAACTGCAGGTGGAGCTCAGCCTTGCTTTAGGCGCAGTTTCCAGTTGGATACAACTGAAGAGGAAGGACAGATTGGGGTGGATGTGTGTTTTCATTCACGTCAGTGAGCTTCCCTGGCTACTGGCAGGTTTTGGTTACAGTGAAGGAGGAAGCTGCAGCTCCTCACACCTTCTCTGAGACTCTCCAGCCTAAGGATAACAAATGAGGAATCAGTGTCTGGTGGAAAAGCTGGAAAAATCAAGATACCAATCTAAGTACATCTGTGTATCATCTGATGTGACTGGTTTCCTCTGAGGTGTCAGCTTTCTTTCTTCATTTTGACTGCAGGTACAGGTTATAAGGCATCATGGTCAGAAAAGGAATTTATTGGTAAGCTCCCTCCTCTGAGCTCTCTTTGCCATGTTTTGATAATGGTAACTATTTAAGTATTCTAAGTATGAAAGGAGATTTTCTATAGGAAGTATTAACAAAGCATTTTTCACAATGATGAAGAGGCTCGGAGGGTAAGTGTTGTAATGTAATTCCTAAACTGCATGCATGAAACACCTTCACTGTGGCTGCACATCCTGCTTCTACAGCTCCTCCTATGGTTTGCTTTTTGACCTTCTCAGTGGATCTGCCTCTGTACTGGATAATGTACAGTGCTGTGTCAAAATGTACATGTTTCAGGCTGCAGAAAAAAAATAAGATAAGAAATACTGTTTGAGAGCTAAATACAATCATTATATCAACATGTAATTTGGTTTAATCTTGCACTCTAAGTACCAAGAGACATTTTACACTGGTTTTGTCCAGAGTAGAAAAGAGTTCATAATCAGCACACTGGAGTTAGGAGTGTCCTTTTGTCCTCAGCTTCACCATTTCTTACCTATTATTTACTTTAGTGTTGATTCTTTCTTTTCTGGCTTTTTTCATGGCACAGACACTGGCTTTGCCCTCTTACTGAGACTACTGTGCCAAGGATTGTCATCTGTGCGCTGAAGGGGAGCCTGGCACGATTGATCCTTAGTCCATGACAGGGTACACTAAATATTATTGCAAAGGAAATGAGTTATCCATAACCAAACCCTTCTCCAGGTTTCAGGTGCCAAAGTATCAGAGTTGCACTGAACTGTGCCTGTCTGCAGTGACCAGTGCAGAGCTGAGATTCAGGAGAGCTGACGTTCTTCAGGTGCAGCTCTCTAATGCAGGGTGGACACACTGCTGCCAGTAATTCCCTCCTCTCGTTTCATTTCACCCTGTCCATTTTGGGGTGTCCAAAGCAAGCAAGAACCAGTTCTGGACAAGACAAACATTGCGTTTTCAAAACTCTTTGCATGTTGTTCTGCAGGCGAGCTCAGCCACCAGCGGGCACTGTCCGGCTGCGGCTCCCCGCGGCCCGGGCGGCTCGGGGAGAAGGGATGTGCTCCCGGCGCTGGGCAGAGCTCTCCACACGAGCTAAACCAACGCTCTGGGGCGATTCGAGGGTGGCCAGTTCCGCTCACGCTTTGCAAAGCATGTTTTTTTATGTGAAATGTCCCGCCCGTGGTAGCGGCGATAATGAAATGGCATTTGAATATAAATGATGCTCATTTCTTTGTCAATTTGGAAAGCAATTGTTTCTGGATTTGCTTCTCTGGAGCACACACCCTGCGAGCTACGTTGGATGGCTCTGCCGTCCTGACTTCCTTCCAAGTGCTCATTCCTCTGCAATTCCAAGTGTGCCACCTGAAGCTGAGGCTTCTGTTGAGGTCTTTCCATATAGGCTGTATTGTTCATCACAGTTGGGAAGTCTCCCGTTTACCAAAACTGCAATGTTTTAGCTAAGACTAGCGTTTCTAGCAATTAAAGCCGCCACACAATTTAGTCAAAGACGTGATTGTGCTGTTTGCTGCTGTCTCACATTAAGAATTTAGTTGCCTAAAACTTTCCGTGCCATCCTGCAGAGTGGAATGGGCTGTTGACGGCTATGCCCTATTTTTTTTTTTTTTTTTTCAGCTGCACTGGGATAGAAATGGTTTTGGTAGAATATTTTCACACTGAATTACAAATGATCCCATGCAGCTATTCTTTTCTTCTCGGCAAATATTTTCCATCTCTGGTCTCCAAACAGTTAAATGAAAGACAGCCAGTAAAACGGAGATTTCTTTAATCCTGGGATAGGCAACTGCAAACACAATAGAGGACACCAGCCTCTTTTTATTTCCCATTTAGGATCGGGAGGTGAAAAGTCAATATTCGTCTGTGAGATGCATCCAGCTACACAGATGCTGGACCGCATGTGTTCATTTTAGTCCACTCCACAAGTTTATGGAGAGCAGAAATATTTACACACCGAAATAAGTCCCTCACCCGCTCCAAACCACAAACTTGACTTCCAACCCAGGCGACTTCAGTGCGTGGTGCCTGCCCCGCTGTTTTAAAGTGTGTTTACCTAATGCCGGACCCCCTGCCTTGCTGCAGGAGACCCCGGCTTCCCCCTTCCCGCGGCTCTGGGGCTCTGCGGAGGCTGCCAGGGCCCGGACCCGGCAGATGGTGAGGTCGGAGGGAGCTCGAATCGCGTAATTTTGCAAAATGGCCTGTTCTGATGGCGGAGGCAAAGGCTCCTGTTGAAGGTGTCTGCGAAAGGCCGGGTGGCCGCGGTGTTTCTGTGACAGAGCTGGGGGTGCTGGGCAGCGGAGGGGCAGAAGGGATGAGGGGTCGTTCCGGGGAGACCCCCTCCAGATGTGCGGTCAATCCCGCTCACCCCCGGGCCGGGCCCCAGCTCGGCCGCACACGACGCCCCGCAAGGGCTGGAGCCCCCGCAGCCACCCTGGAGCAGGACAGGACCAGGGCCCCGTCGCGGGGTGCCCGGAGGGCCAGGAAATGCGTTTAACCTCCGGGACCTGGTGGGGACAGGTCGTAAGTCACCGCGGGGCTCACGGGTACGTTTAATCCCGAATTTTTTATTCGTTATCACTAGTCCTTGCCCTTTAGTTTCTTCGCTCTATGGCTTTGCCCGGCTGTGCCAGAGCGTGTCCTGCTCCCTGCCTTGCCCCCAGCTCGGGTTTGTGACAGAGATGTCCCCCCGAGGTCGCGGATGCCGCCCGGTCCGCACCGGAGGGCGTGTGAAGCCCCGGGCCCGGTGCTGCCCGGTGGCCTCGCCGGGGGCGCGGGGGACAATGGGGAACACTTTAGGCGCCGTCTGCTGATGAAACATAGCCGGGCGCTGGTACAATGGGCTATTTTCCATCAGGCGTGTAAAGAATGGTTAGCTGATGGCTTGAAAATTCAATTGAATACCTTCACGGACCTAAGTATAAATATTATTTTTTAAAAGAACAATACGTAATTAAAAACTAATATTTAACAACTTAAACGCCTATCCTCTAGGAAATAACAGCCTTTCTTCGCAAAACCTCCGAGATTGACTTCGCTTCCTCCTGTAAAATGAGGCCAGATTTAATTCTCCAAAGATCAGTGAGATCAAGTATTTCAGCGCTCAATTTACAGCTCCGGGGTATGTGGGACCCTTTCCCAGCTATCTGGGAAGGCTAGGAAATAACTCGGGGAAGGAGGAGGGGGAAAGGAAGGAGAATTAATTCCCGAACACCGCAGTAACACCTGTAGTATTTCCTTGACTCAACATTACGGCGGCGATCGCCGGGAGCGGGTTTCTCTGCCCACGGTCAAACCGCGAGCAGGAAAACAGCGCAACTTTTGCAAACAATCAAATAAACAAACAAACAAATAAACAAACAAAAATCCAAGCATATCGTGTTTGCTCGTTTGTAAGGAAGCGCCCTAAGCTGGGAATACCGCTTCGCGGAGCAGCTCGGTCCCGTCGTGACACAAGCGGGGAAGCAGGCGAGGCACCATCTGCCACCTCCGTACACATCCTCGCCTGTGGATGCGTAGGATTGTTCGTCGGGCTGGAAGGAGCGAACAAATAAACCTGCTGGTGTCACTGAAACCTCAAAAAAAAACCCCAAAACCCGAAATACATTGCACTGACGCGAGGGTCCCCGCTGCCCCCGGAGGGTCGCGTACCGCTTCTCTGCAATGTCAAACCGCGGCCCGGCTGCAACCTTTCCCAAACCCTCCGCAAGCTTATCCTCTTCCTTTCCCGCTCCCTTCTTCTGCAAGACAGCTGAAGCGGAGAACAGGCCACCCCTGCTAACCTGCCGGGGAGGTGGGAAGCGGAGATTTTCTCCCTGCCGCCGGCCCCACTCGCCACCACCTTGCCCTTGCCCGCCACGGTGCCTCGGCTGCCCGCTCTGTCTGTGCGGGGAGCTGCGGAGAGCTGTCCTTGGCTTGGCTGCGCCCCGCCGGGGCGCGGGGAAGCTGCAGAGCAGATTTCCAGCAGTGAGGTTCTGCATCGGCACTGCCTGCGGAGCAGACCCCTCGCAGCCGCACGCACTTCTTCCCACAAGGAGGTCCAGGCTCCCGCTCTGCCCCCACCATCCGCTGCCTTTAGCTGTGGGGAGCGCTCCCTCTCCGGGACACCCGCGGCTCTCGGACGGAGCTTGCGGGCAGCAGCGCGCTCGCCCCTCGCCGGTGCGCGGAGCGCCGTGAGGCACCGGTTGCATTTTCCGACCTGCGGTCAGAAAACCCACTTTCTTTACCATAACATTTCCCCCCTTTCTTTTCATTTTAGTTTTATTTATTCCCCCCGTAACAGTTTGTGGAAAGTGAAAACTGATTTGAGGTAGGTGATTTGTGGACAGAACCGCCGTGTGCGCTCTCTCTTGCCCATATGGAGAAAATTATCGCTCAAGTTCAGACTTTCGTTGGATCGCAGCATCAAACAGCGCAGACCTGGCAGGAGTCGGGACACGGGGTCACTTTCAATTCCCGGCTGCTACTCCTGCAGCCTTCACGGCCGGAGGGAGGAGAGAGGCACCGGGTCCCGGGGCCTCCGCAGCCCCGCTCCGTGCCCGGCCAGCCCCGGCTCGGGGCCAAGCCCGGCCCGGGCCGGCGCTGCCGCCGCCGGCTCCTTCGCCGCTCGTCCTCCTCTCCTGGCAGCGGCTGTTCCAGCCCGGCCCTGACCCCGGCCGCTGTGTCTGGGTGCTGTCGGAGAGAGCCGGCGGCTGTGCAGGGCTTGCCCGAGCAGCACGGCCGGTGTCCGCCCCAGCGCGGAGCAGGGGGCGCGCAGGCGGGCGCCGAGCAGCGGCTCCCCGCAGCCGCCTGACCTTTGCCGGTGTCCTTGCTGCGAGAAGAGCCGGACAAGCGCTGAGCGACCTGCAACACCCCAGGAAAACGGCCAGCGAAGCGACGCGGAGAAAGGCAGCACCTCTGCCCAGGTATTCCCTCATCTGTGCACTGCACCGGGGCGAAAACTCCGAAAAAAAGACTTTTCCCTCCTTTGTTTCCGTTTGAGGGAGGAAAGAAAGACAAAAAAAAATTAGTCTGTAAAAGCACTCTTAGCTCGGAACTAATCTGTGGAAAAAGTTGGATGGAAGCAAGGTAATGAAGCGGCAACCCGATGGAATCACACACAGAGTTAAAGCAAAAGCCCCCATGTCTATGTTTGACATACATTATGCATGTAAGAAAAACCAACCCCGGGCTTCGGAGGCCTGGAACATCCAGAGAAACCGCTTATTTTGCTTTAGGAGTTCTGTTTTATTACACTCTGTATGACTTCCACAGCGCGCACATCTCTGTGAGCTTGAATATTTGGGAACGCATTAGCAAATGAAGGAATTCAGTGAGGTTATGCGTTTCAAAGTTGGATACTTATATTCCTATTCCAGGATGCCGCTACAAGCAACTATGTACTTGAGGACCTCTGGAAAAAATGCATGTTTTGGAATGAAATACGTATTAATTCGTGTCCTCAAAGACACTTCAATGTGCTAACATTTAATCGCTAAATTTTAGAAGCTTGGAGAGCTATTTGGGAGTTGATCGGTCTCTTTCACTGCGAACTTTTCCTGCCTCATGCAGGTCATCAGGAGAAAGATAACTAGGGTGGATGGAGGGGCTTGTGGGTGCGTGCAGAGAAAATCATTCTGAAAAACCCTCTACTCTCTTGCAAACTCAAATTTCCTCAAAGGATGGGCAAGAGTGGACACACGCACACACAAAAATTAAAAAAAAAAAAAAAATTAAAAGACACACCAAAAAAACTCCACCCGACCATGGAGCAAAGGGAGGAGAGGGAGCTGACCCTCAGTAGAGCTAAATTCGTTCCAGGATTCCCCAGGCCAGGTCAGGAGGCACTGGAAAATAGAGACGACCTTCTCTCCGTTTCCCAGAAAATGTCTTCGTGAAATGCAAAGCAAAAAGACGGCTCCGCGGGATCTGGCTCTCTAGAAGCAAGTTAAAATTGAATAATTCACAAAATTGAATGTCTGAACGAGAAACTGGAAGTATTTTAGTAGTACCAAAAAGTGCCGAACAGAACTCGTGGTAAATTATATAGTGATTTTCTGTTTCCCCTTAGAAACAAAACTTTTGCTTTTGAGGACATGATTTAGTTTGCTTCTCCCCGCTTCTTCCCCATCCCCGCACGGGAGGCGGAGAGCTCGGTCAGAGGAAAGTTTAAGAAAGTTTGTAACTACAGCCCTCTCTCGGGCGGCATCTCTCTGCCTCCCCTCGGCCGCCCCCGGCCGATGCTGGGGCTGCGGTGCGGGACCTGCGGGGCCCCCGGGCAGGACGGAGACCCGCGCCTGCAGAAGAGAAGCCCGGCATGACGGCGAACACGGGGCTGAGATGGGATGGGGAACGAGGAGAGTCGGGAATGCAGGGCAGCTCCGCGCCCACCGCACAGGGCAGCGAGTGCTGCGCACCCGCGGGGTCCGCCCGTGAACCCCCGCCCCGCGCAGGGCAGTGACCGTCCCGCCCAGGTGCAGAGCGGGGGTTCATATGGTGGACACTGAGTTTCTGTTTTGGTATGCGTCGTATTCCACTAAGACAAACAAGCACCAGGTGGAAGAGCATCCCCCACACGTTCTTCCCACGCAACCTCCACATCGGTGGAGGCTTGGACACCTTTTTGTTCCCATACGAGACGAGCGGTTTCCCATGGGATGTCCTGAGCGCGGACACCTGCAGTCCCTGGCTGGCCTGCAACTCTGCACTCTGCCTCTGCTTTTAGTTCTTTGGTTTTTTGTTTTTTTTTTTTTTTTAGGAGTCTGACGAACTTTCATCAAGGAAGAGCCCCCGTGGCTGACACGGGCTCTCAGAAAACCACAATTTCAGGGATTGCTCAGGTAGCCGGTGCCGAGCAAAGCCCGTGTATCTGCCGTGAATTCAGTACTTAACAGCTGGAAACTGTCTGTAACTCAGCGGCGTGCGGTACCGCACCGTCGAGCCAGCGTTTCCGAGCCCACGGGAGTCCCCACAGATCTCTTCCTTCGGGACAGAGCCCGCAGGCCAACCGGACAGACGGGCAGGAAAGACAGACGCCTTTCCAAAGCCCTCTCGCCTGTATCGCATCAGCACGAGAAGCCGCAGTACACGGCATGGCACAAGCCAAGATTTTGGTCGAAGTGTGAAAATAAGTTCGGGGCTGGATGCAGTGTTTGGATCCAGCTGTTCTGGCGGCTGCCCCGGAGGGACCGATTTCAGACGTGCTGGTCGCTTGTTGGGTAGTCCAAATCAATGCTAACTCACCGGGGAGAGTTTGGAGTGCGTGTGCGTGGTCGTGTGTGAATACACACGCGTGGAGCTTTCTCCGTGCACGCTGTGCCCCTCGAAACATACCAAACCAAACCAAACCAAACCAAACCAGACCAAAATAAGAAAAGAAAAAGCCCTTTAGGACTTGATTACTTTTATTAATAGACGCATTAAGCGGCCTTAACGCTCCTGGCGGGATCAGGGAGCTCGGGAGCGGCCGGGGCCGCCCGGCATCCGCAGCCGCGGCGGGGCCGCCCGAGCGCGCGGCCGCCGGCAGGGGGCGCTGCCGGCCCGCGGATGCGCGCCCGCGGCTCCGCGCAGCGGGAGGGAGCGGACCGGGAGCGGGCCGGGAGAGCTGGGAGCGGGCTGGGAGCGGGCCGGGAGAGGACCGGGAGAGGGCCGGGAGAGCTGGGAGCGGGCCGGGAGCGGGCCGGGAGAGCTGGGAGCGGGCTGGGAGCGGGCCGGGAGAGGGCTGGGAGCGGGCCGGGAGAGGACCGGGAGAGGGCCGGGAGAGCTGGGAGCGGGCCGGGAGCGGGCCGGGAGAGCTGGGAGCAGGCTGGGAGCGGGCCGGGAGAGGACCGGGAGAGGACCGGGAGCGCGGGGAACGGGCCGGGAGCGGGCCAGGAGAGCTGGGAGCGGGCCAGGAGAGCTGGGAGCGGGCCGGGAGCGCGGGCAGGAACGGGGAGCGGGCCGGGAGCGCGGGGAGCGGCGGGAGCGGACCAGGAGCGCGGGGAGCGGCGGGAGCGGCGTGCGGACACGCTCACAGTTCGGGGGGACCGGACCGGACCGGACCGGACCGGCTAGGCTAGGCTGGCCCGCCCGCTCGCACTCTCGGTACCGCGCTGCTCACCGCGCCCGCACGCAGCTGCGGGTGTTCCCTCCCGCTTCCCCGCATGTGTTGGTGTTTGAGAGGTCTGGCACGGATGGGTACGGGTGAGGGCTTCGCGTGTAAAGCCGGGGGTTACGGATGTCCCCTGTTAATGGCATTGCATTGAAACCGCGAGTCCGACACCCCGGGCCAAAAGCAGCTGCGCGGAGCCACGGCGCAGCCACGCGCAAGCGGCGCTGGTTCGGGAGAGAGACGGGATGGGGCCCTGAGTTAGCGTCGAAAAAACTATAGCAACCCTGCCCGATCGCTGTTCCCGGGTCGGTGAGAGGAATCCGGACAGCAAGGCATTTTCCTGCTCCCGGTCCCCGTCCCGGTCCTCTGCCCCTGAGAAGGGATTCCGGAGGCTCCAGCGCGGGCCTGGTTGTGCGGGACCGAAATAGAGGGGTGAGATTTTCAGGGCTGATCTCCTCGATGGGCAGATCCATGGGAAGCATCCCTTGTGTCCCTCCGCCCGAGAACCCAGGGTGAGCGGGGATGAAGGCCCTGTGCACGCGTGGCTCCGGCTGCTCGGGGCCGGCTGCGAATGCGATCCACCTGCTCGGCGGAGGCCGTGGTGCCCGACCCCGGGCTCTCCCGCAGCCCCGCTGCCCAGCCCAGGTCCTGGGAGCCCGACTCGGCTCGGCCCGGCCCGGCCTGGCCTGGCCCATCACTCCTGCACAGCCCTGCGCTAAACCTCGCAGGAGGCTTAGACATGCTGAGCAGGGTTTAGGGCTTCCAGAAAAGAATTAAATTAGGCATTTCACCCGCTCCTTTAACTCACTCAGCCCCACGCCAGACACGACCTGCCTAGGTCACCTCTCCTCCCTGACTGAATCTCTGGGACAGGGGGGAAAAAGAGGAGACAGATCCCACCTGGAAAAGAAAGTTAAGGGGAAGCTGAAACTTCCCTCACCACCACCCCCAAAACCGCGAAAGTTCAGCCTGGTTTAGCCCATGAATAACCATCTTACCGCGAGGTCCCCGCATCTGAGACCTTCCTCTCAATTTCTTCTTGATTCGTCTTTTAAAAGATGAGTTTTAGTTTGGAAATCCGGAGCTGGTGCCTCTGAGGCCAGCCATGCAATTTGACTGCGAGTGCAGCGCACCCTCCCTCCGAGAGAGGCTGCCTCTCGGTGCGCTTGGAGCAGATCGGGGATTGCTGGGAAGGGAGCCCCTGCCAGATTTTCTCCATGCAGACGCCAAGAGGACAGCGAGAGCAGCCGCTTGTCAAGACCTTGGGTAGGAAAAGTTCAAGAGAGGGCTTCGGGAGGTGTTCCCGGGGCAGGCCGGGCTGGAACTCGGCGGCCGAGGCCGGGGCTGCGCGGGAGGAGCCCACGAGAAACGGCCTCGGCGACAAGAGAGAAAATGGTACAAAAATTTAGGGAGAAGAGGAAAATTCTGGGGAATCCCATCCCGAGTCCTTTTGGTTTTTGTTCTCACTGCCCCTGGCTTGTTTTATCTCTGACAAAACCCAGGTAACGCTTGTGTTCTCCAGGCTCTGCTTTGCGGTTCCTCTGCCTGGATGTATCCCCTCAAACACACATGCACAGATAAATATACGTATGTGCAGAGCACAGAGAGCGAGCAGGGCTCGGACCTCCAGGGTCCTGCGGCCGAGATCACTCGCTTTTCCCGAAAAAAATCGGACTTGGCCGTGGAGAGCTCCCCGCTGCAAGCGTAACCTCCTCCGATCAGCTCCAAAACAACCGGACCCCCCTTCTGAGAGGGATTTTAGGCTAGGGGATATTTCCCCGGCGGTAAAGAAGGTCGAGGGAAATTTATCGATCGTTTTGGAGGTTCTGCGTGTGTGAGGTTTCTCTTCAAACGGATATAATTCCTCCCTCCCCAAGTGCTAAATTACTCGATGCAGCTTTCAAAGGAGCCCTGTGATTATGTCAGGATGTCTGGAAAGAAAAAAAAAGGCCAAAAAAAAGGAGTTGAAGTTTTTCCAATTCAGATTCATTCTTCAGTCCCGGAGAAGGGTAAATACGCAGATGCAGAACACTGTTCTTGCTAGGAGAAGTTTCTTTTTTTTTTTTTTTTTTTTTTTTTTTTTTTCCTTTTTTTTTTTTTTTTTTTTTTTTTTTTCCTTTCTTCCCCCATTTTTAGTGCTTTGGAAGCAAGACCCCGGTCGAAATCAGCACATCAAACACACGTCCTATTTAGGGCACTTTTTCATCCTTGCTCGTGTCTATAACCCCAGATCTTTTCGAGAAGAGGCATAATGACCGCCGATTGAAGGGAAAAAAGTTGCACGGAGAAGGGGTGAGGGGACTTAAAAAGTTAAGATACTAGCGATTCACGAGGGACACGAGCGGGGCTGAAGGGGAATCCTCCTCTGCCGTGCTCGGTTCTCCCAGCTCAGCGGGGCCGGAGCCCTGCACTCTGGTGTCTTCGGGCAGGAAAGGTTTTCCCAAATGTGTGAGACCTGGGAGAATGGCACCTCGCAGCAAAATCTGCCCAAAGACTCGAGTTACGCCGTGAAAAGCTCACTTTGCTCTGCGCTCGCACGTACGTGTGGCTGTGGATGTCTATACGTGCAGCCGCCCCACGCCTGGAGATCAGATTTACATTTCCTACAGAAAGTGAACTTCTCCCTCCACAAAGTGCGCACAGCGCGGGGTACACAAAGGGAAACACGGCCTCAAACAAAGGCGCAAGAACAGCAGCATCTTTGCGTGCCCGACACTGTTTTGTCACTTATATTTAGCCCGTCGATTTGGTATTGTGTTAAAAAATACCGGCAAGCTGGGAACAGATGCTTTTAGCAGAAAGTGGGGAAGGAGAATACAATTCAACTCGCCCTTTACTGGAAACAACCATTTAGAAGGCGATTTGTTTTTTAGCATAATTTAATGCAGTGAAGTAACGGATTTTTTAGTGTTTAAAGTGGAAAGAAAATAGAAAACAAGGTCCGAGAGCGAAGGAAAGAAACGCTAGACTGGTTTTAAGACTTCCCCGGTCCCTTGGTTCAACAGAAACATTAATTTACATTAGCAATTCCGCATCTTTAAGATAAATTACACAGCGGCGTAATAGATTTAAAGTACGCCAGATTTTTTTATCATTAATTGTAAATGTGCAAAATACCTGCTGGTACTTCACTTTAGAAGAATGTAATTGGCAAAAATGGGAGGCTGATGAATAGATAATAGATCCTTAACTACCAATAAACAGTAAGCACCAGCCAAGAGTATTAGGATGTGATCATAATTATTCTGCAGCTCCAGCCAATGGGAGGAGGAGAACTCAGCCCTAAAATCATCTCCGGACCCAAAGGTAAACGCGAAAATACGGACAAGGCTGGAACCGGAGAGTTGATCCCCTGTCCCGTCTGCGAGAGCCCGGCGTGTCCCAGCTCTGCAGGATGCGGCTGCCCTGCGCTTTGTGCTCCGCACCGCGCGGTGCGGGCAGCGCGGAGGAGCGAAGGGGAAATAAATAAGTTCGGAGGAGGAGGACGACCCGTTCTCTCACCGGGACGAAATCCTTCCCAAGCGGGGCATCTCCCCCTGACGCCCCGGGGCCGATCAAGGTAACCTCGGCTGGCTGAGAGCACCCGAGAGGTGGCCGGGACAGGGGTGTCGCGCTGGTGGAGCAGCCCAACTCCCCCCATCCCGAGGAGATGCAGGGCCCCCCATCTCCCGTCCCGCTGAGCCCCCCCCCCCGGCCCCCATCCGCCTACCTTGGTCTCCGAGCGGCGGCAGGGGAGGGAGGGAGGGCAGCGCGGCTGCGGAGGGGCGCGGAGCCGAGCGGGGCCGGGCGCGGGGGCGGCGGCGGGGCGGGGGCGGCGGCGCGGCGCGCTCCCCCCGCGCTGGCGGGCGCGCTCCCGCCGCACTCCGATCCGCGGCTCCATCCCTCCCGATGGCGCTGCCCGGCGCTCGCCTCCCCTCTGACGCACTTTAAAGAGTCTCCCCCTTCAACCTCAAGGCGAGTAATAGCGACCAATCATCAAGCCATTTACCAGGCTTCAGAGGAAGCTGTTTATGTGATCCCAGCGCTAATTAGGCTCATGAACTAACAAATCGTTTGCACAACTTGTGAAGGGGCCGATCACATCCATGGATTGTCTTTGGACTTAGGGGGGGAGGGGGGGGGCGCGACCGCCTTTTCCTTGCAGGAGGGAAACTTCTCCCAGCAACTTTTTTTTTTTTTTTTTTTTTTTTGTGCGAGTGTGTGCGTGGTGCGTGTGTGTGTCTCCCTTTTGGGTACCGCTGGCTGCCGCTGCCTCCTTTTCCTCCAGCCCCTGTCTATTTATGTGTGTATCTATCCCTCCTCAAGTCACTCCCTGCTGCAAACTTCCCCGGATCGTCTCCCGCGCACCAGAGAGAGACGGGCAGAGATTGGGTCGGGGACTCTCGTCGCGGCAGCATGTTTCAGCCCACACCCAAGCGGTGTTTCACCATCGAGTCGCTGGTGGCCAAAGACAGCCCCTTGCCCGCGTCTCGCTCCGAGGATCCTATCCGGCCGGCGGCGCTCAGCTATGCCAATTCCAGCCCGATGAACCCTTTTCTCAACGGCTTCCACTCCACTGGCAGGGGGTCTACTCCAACCCGGACTTGGTCTTTGCAGAGGCCGTCTCCCACCCGCCGAACCCGGCCGTGCCGGTCCATCCCGTGCCCCCTCCTCACGCCCTGGCCGCCCACCCGCTGCCTGCTTCGCACTCCACGCACCCGCTCTTCGCCTCACAGCAAAGGGACCCCTCCACCTTCTACCCGTGGCTAATACACCGCTACCGGTATCTGGGCCACAGGTTCCAAGGTACGTGTAACTTTTCTTCTCCTTCCGATCCAGCCCTGCATCCTCCGGCGGCCCCCGGCCGGTCCCGGCGGCGCGGATGTTGGGGCACGGAGGGTGGGCGGGCGGCCCGTGCCTGGAGCGGAAGGCTCGGCTCGGCTGGGCCCGGGTCTTTTGTCCCTGTCTCCCCGTCCGCCAAACTTGGAAGAGCTGTCAGAGCCGAGGGGCTTGGGCTTGGTTTTGTTTTGCTGCTTTTCCCGGTTTGTTTTGGTTCCCCGGGAAGAGGGGGGCAAGCGGGAAGGCAAGGCCGGCTGGGACTTCGACAGCTTTCTGCCCCCATTAAAAGCCGACGAAAAGGTGGATATTTTTGTTCCGGTGTGTTAAGAGCTAGAGAGGAGCCCCCGAAGGAGGCGGCCGCGCAGAGCGGGGAATGGAGAGGTGGTGAGGCTGAGGTTCCCCCGGGAGAGCGGCGGTGCTCGGCGGGCTGCGGGGGCCGAGCTGCGGGGCCGCAGGAAAACCCCGCCGCCGCCCCAGGTCCGGCCGCTGCCCTTGGAGAGGGGGAGAAACGAAGCGAACCCCAGAGAAAGGAGGAGGGCAGTGTGTGTGTGGAATTAATCCCAGCAGCGGCGCAGCCCGGGGAGAGGAGGCTGCAGAGGATAGCACGGAGGGCGATCCCGACCGTGCGGTCAGCGAGGGGCTCCAAATGCCAAGCGATTAATAACCAGCTGAAGGGAAATAACCGAATCCAATGGCGGACGATCAATAAAATCCCCCTTGTTTAACCCTTTGTAATCGTCAGCGTCTCCTCCGAAGGGTGAGCTGATTTCTCCCGTAATGGGTCCAGCTCCTGCCACTTTCATTATAGGCAAACCAACAAAAATTCAGCCTCCACTAGCAGGGATCCATCTGCCTTTTATTTTTTTTCCTTGTATTTTTATTTATCAATTCGGAACGAAAACAAACCACCTGCATGTTGTATTTTCCCCGGCCTTCCACAGCCGGGCCGCTGCAGCCGGGTTGGAAAAGGAGCCACTCTCTCCGAAGCCAGGCGGTCTGAGACACAAAATGGATTATTACCCTTTCAGAATAAAATTACAGGTTTCGCTCACCAAATTATTTGTCGCAGGCACCAGGCGATTGGTAACGAGGGATAGATGAAAGGCGGAAATGTCCTAGTGTTGAGCCACAGCCTGATTTCAAACACACCCTCCTCCTCCAACGATTTTTAAAGCACTTACAGAGAGAGCCCCTCGGTGCCATTTCCACCTCGGAAGGACCAGCCCGGAGAAGCGGCACGGGGGCGCCCCGGAGGGAAATGCCCACCGAAAAGCCCCGGCTCACCAACCCCCGCTCCCGCCCCCGCTCCAGTGCAGGCCGGCAGGAATGGGATGGGATGGAACGGGATAGGATGGGATGGGATAGCCTCTCTGTGGCCTCCTCGGAGTTTGGTTCTTTATTTCCACGCCGGTTCGCAGCGCCGCCGAGGCAGCGGGGAGGGTCAGTGGGCCGGGAAAGCGGCGGTGGGAGCCCCGCTGCGGGCAGCGCGCCCGTAGAACGAAGGGAAGCGGAGGGAGAAAGGCTCCGGCCGAAGTTTTGGGCGAGGGAAGCCTCGGCAGGCCGGGGAAGCAGGCAGGGGGCTCCCGGAGCCCGGCGGGCAGCAAGGGAGACTCACGGGGCTCGGCCAGGGCACCCCGAGAGCCGCTGCCCAGCTGGACTAGGAGGGAAGATGGAAATCACAAACAAATAGGGAAAGACGTGAGGCTCCGGTGGACGAGGGGAAGGGGGGGCAGCCATGAGGTGTAGCCGCAGACACCGCAGCCGCGCTCTGGCCAATTTAATTATTTTTTTTTTTTTTCTTTTCTGTAGTGCTCCCCAGGTTGTGTTTTAGCATTTTAATTTCTACCAGTCCTTTCCTCCCCCTGCTTATTTATCCTTCTCTTCCACATATTTATCAAAGAAAAATTCAATACATAAAAGGAGCTGAAAAATAAAAAAGAAACTATAGCTGGATTTATCCTGAGGGTAATGGTGGGAGACAAAAATTCTTGCGCTAAAAAGTGTTGTCGAGTGCGTTTGGGGAAGGTGTTTTACTGATCTGTTTTATCCTGTTTCTCAGGGAATGAAACCAGCCCGGAGAGCTTCCTATTGCACAATGCACTGGCCAGGAAACCCAAACGGATCCGTACAGCTTTCTCCCCATCCCAATTACTGAGACTGGAACATGCCTTTGAGAAGAACCATTATGTAGTAGGAGCGGAGAGAAAACAGCTGGCACACAGCCTCAGCCTCACGGAAACTCAGGTGAGGGGCAAGCAGGGAACGGGCAGCTAGGAAAGCGAAAGTACCGGCATCTCCTTTGGAAAACCCACCCGGCCGGGCCGAGATTCGCGCAATGATAAAGGCAAATTCTAGGGTTGTTTAGGCCTCCAGTCCCGAACCGGTGGAGTGGAGCGAGCGATCTCCCCTCGCCTGAGTGTCGTAAACCCCTTTTCCCGTGCGTGGTTTCACGGGCCGTGCCGGGGGTCGCGGTGCCTGGGCCGGCCGGGGCGCGATCTGGGGTCCCCCGGGCAGCCCCGGCTGGAGCTGCGGCCCGAGCGGGGAGCAGCGGCCTCAGCTGCGATCTGCGGGGCCGCTCGTTTTGCTGCGGACCGGTCTGACCCTCGAGGAGGAGTTCGATGTTAGGGGAAAAGCCACCAAAACAAATGCGGGGCAAGGGGGAGAACCTCCCTTTTAGACCCTACAGCAGAAACAGTTTCTCGGATGAATTTTCGCTCGTTTCTAGCCGGCAGAGGGGATGCGACAAGCCGGTTCAGGAGGGCAGAAAGATGAAAAATAAAAGCAGAGAAATTATGCACAAGGAATCCCCCCCTTACCCCTTCCACACCCCCCCTCCCCACCCCCTCGCCGACTGGCCGCTGGCCAGAACCGCACCGGAGACTGTTTCGGTCTCTCTGGAGGGACGCTCGGCGGTGTTTCTGCCGGCCCGAGGGTCTCGGCAGGTACCGGGGCCGGGCACCCGTGGGGCGGCGCGGAACGGCCCGAGAGCAGCGGCGGGGCCGGGCGCAGGCTTCCCCCGACAGCCGGGGACCCGGGGCCGGCAGGCTCGCTGCGAGGGCGTTTTCCACGCGGTTTTCTCCCCGCCGGAAGAAAAGCTGGAATTTGGAGGATTGGTGGTGGTGGCTGTTGTTGTTGTTGTGTCGGGCTTTTGTTTGTGTGCCCTTCCAGGAGACTCGTGAAGAGAGGGTTCCAGATGGGGATTGTCTCTGCTACAGTATGTGGCACTGTACTAAAAAAAAAAAAAAAAAAAAAAAAAAAAAAAAGACAAAATACCCAGCCGCAGCCTAGTTCAAAGTTCCCAGTAAACACAGCGTTCTCTGGGCGGATTAAGTTGTAACACTTTTTTTTTTTTTCTTAACTCCTTTTCGTGGGGGAAGCAATAAAGAGGTTGGAGCTTTTGTTTTAAAATGTCTCCCTAACAAAACAATAAAAAGGGATCGCCACTTTTATGAGGTTCCCCGAACAAGGGACCGGTCAGAGGCTTATTTTTACTGGAAAGCTGTATTTAAGGTGGTCTTTGTGCTGCTTGATTCCGAAGCTGGTTGGGGTCTTTTGTCCGGATGTCAAACCCCCAGTCCCCTACAAATGAGCTCCCTTTTGGGAGATCAGCGTGCAGAAATGAACCGTCCTCCCCTTCAATTAGCAAACTAAAAGCAAATTAAACTCACCCTTGTTCCCCGCTCAGCTTTTTAATGGGGGACTTTTGGAGAATATGAAAATGCAGCAGAGATGTGTGTCCGGCCAGTCAGGTCTCTGTTCTGAAGAGGCAGCGAAGCGGGTTAAACCAGCTTATTAAAATGCTCCAGTTCTCTTTCCCCCCCTTGCTGAGGCCTTTATCAGGCACTTTCAGACAGAACCAGAGTTTAAACTGCTTTAAAAAAAAAAAAAAAGTTTACCTTTGGACGCTACAAGGAGTGTGGCCAGCCCTGGAGATAACTCCCAGATCAATACTATCTGTAATTAAAGCACTGAAGTCAGCTGCCGGATGGTTCAGTCAGATGTTCGCGGCGCTGAACAAAGTCAGAGGGATATTTACGATGCCGCTGACCGGTTTCACCGCACCGCGATCGCTCCTGGACGGCGCGTCTCAGGGAGATGCTGCGGAGAGCGATGGACGTTTTTTTATTCGGGGCATTTTATTACGTTTTATTCGCTTTTCTACGAGTTAAAAATCCCGTGCGTTCCACCCCCAGCCCCATCCTGCCGCCCCCTTGGAACGGCCGAGGCCCTGTCTGTGCTGTGCTCTGCCGGGCAGGTGGGAGCCCCGCGGCGCCGCCGCCGCCCCGATGGCCCTCCCGGGGCTGGAGGCCGTGGCACACCCCGCCAGGAGAGGGAACCGGAGCCTCTCCGGGCGGCGGGGCCGTCGAGGTGACAGCCCACGGGCGTGCTCCCCGCCTGGGCTACCTGGGCGCTGCTCGGGGCTACGCGCCCGCGGAAGCTCCGGGAGCGCGCCCGGTGCATCCCCCGGCGGGGCTGCACGCCTGGGCGCTCCGGGGGTGCCCGGGGCACCGCGCCCTTCCCGCAGAGGGTTGGGGGCTGCGGGCTCTGCTCGGCCCACGCCAGGCTGGCCGGGGTGACGGCGGGGCACGGAGCAGCGGGGCCGGGGTGACAGCGGGGCACGGAGCAGCGGGGACAGGGTGACAGCGGGGCACGGAGCAGCGGGGACAGGGTGACAGCGGGGCACGGAGCAGCGGGGCCGGGGTGACAGCGGGGCACGGAGCAGCGGGGACAGGGTGACAGCGGGGCACGGAGCAGCGGGGACACGCTGCGGACAGAGCGCTGTGCGGGCAGGGCGCGGGCTCTTGGCACACGGAGCAGGCACCAGGCGAGAGCAGCATCGCCCTGCTCCGGGCCAGCGGGCGGGCAGCACCGGCGGCCGGGCAGGTGTCGGACTAACGGCCGGTGCCTTTCCTCCCGCAGGTAAAAGTATGGTTTCAGAACAGACGGACAAAGTTCAAGCGGCAAAAGTTGGAAGAGGAAGGTTCAGACTCACAACAGAAGAAAAAAGGGACTCATCACATTAACCGGTGGAGAATCGCCACCAAACAAGCCAGCCCAGAGGAAATCGACGTCACGTCGGACGATTAAAAACTGGCACTTTTGGACTTTTCAAAGCCAGCACCCCACCAACCGAAAGTGTTAAAGGCTCACCCCGCCACCCCCGCGGCGTGGCGGTGCGGGGAAGGACACGGAGATCTGCATCACAACACGATTCCCGCCTGGGAGGGAGCTGGGAGCGAGCGAGGGCCAGCCAGCGAGGGGTCCGAACTGTGGCACTGCCGGCACCGCTCTGGCAAAGGGGATCTGTCAATCAAAGCCAAAACACCGGGACGAGGTGGTTGACAGGTATTCCGTTTATCGCAGTCCACTTTTGAAAGCGTAACGTAAAAAAAAAAAAAAAATTAAAAATATATAGAAAAAATCTTAAAAAGAAAAAAAAAAAATAGAAGCAAAAAAAGCCCCCAACCAAACCAGAAAAATTAACACCTTACGGGACATTTTGCACTTCACGGTTTTTTCCGTCTTTGAAAGAGAAATTTCCATAAGCAGCCAAAACCCACACCTGTTTCAGAAACTTGAATTGCATGTGTAAAGCCGTCTGGGGAAAAAAAAAAAAAAAAAAAAAAAAAAAAAAAAAAAGAGGAAAAAAAAGAAAAAGAAAAAAAACGGAAAAAAATTACTTCGGTTCCTAAAGACAGAAATGGATTGTAATTTTTTTCCCTTAAAGACAGGTTCTGTGTGCTTTTTAATTTTATTTTACGAGAAATGTGCAGTCTGTAAACATTTTATGATAACTTCTGGCGTCAAAGTGTTTGTGAAAGCTAAATGAAGTAGCAGTAACAAAGCATAGTGTTCCTTCCGGATGGACAAACACGGTGGGGAGGGGAGGGACGGGAGGGAAAGGCGGGGGGGGGGGGAGGTTGGGGTTGGTCATAACTTTTGCTGCAAAAAAAAAAAAAAAAATCAAATGGAATTATCTGCCCCCCCCCAACTGTATCCTCATTGCAAAACCGGATGATGATTACTTTTTTTTTGAGATTAACAAAGCTCAAACCCAGCGACCAGTTTTGGCGGTGGGGACACCTTCTAGGCTGGGAGGATCCAGAGAAAAGGGACTTAAAATCGCGATTGATTTTTTTTTTTTTCCTAATGGCCGTTTTCATTGGGTCAATTTTCAAGCACTGACCTTATAATATTCCGAGATCATAGAGCTACTAAAAAAAAAAAAAAAGAAAAAAGTGACAAATGTTTCCTTCACGTCTCCTATACCAGAATGTAAATATTTTTGTGTTTTGTGTTTAATTTGTTAGAATTCTAACACACTATATACTTCCAAGAAGTATGTCATTGTCAATATTTTGTCAATAAAGATTTATCAATATGCCCTAAATTTTTAAGCAATATCTTTTCCCCTTCGCCCCCAAATTTCTCGGAAACCGATGGTTTCCCCCCACACCGCCTTGTTTTTAGCTGCTGAACCCCCTCGGCCGCGCCGCGCATTCCTGCGGCCATAGGCGCATATCCTTAATGTATTCGCTGGCTGCTAAATAGACCTCTAAAAATAAGCCGCAGAGGCGCACTTGCTGTACGTAAATACCTAAAACCCCCCGAAACAGAACCAACCAACCAAACAAAATCCTCAAGGAGAAACCCAGCCCCTTCCCTGGTTAGAGACTGAAGTGTGGACCGGTTCGAGAGGGTCGGCAGCAGCCGCGCTCCGCTGAGAGAGGCTTTCCTCGGCAAAAATATGTGTTTTATTTAGCGAGAGAGAGGATTTTTTTTTTTTTTTTTTGGCCTTTTCCCCCATCTTTTCTATCCCCAGTCCAGGTCTGTGAGGAACAGGTCCTGTGAGCAGAGGCTGCGCCTCAGCTGCTGCTCTCCCTGCCGCTCTCAGGGAGCGATCCTGGGCACGGAGTAAAACTCTGACATTAAAGAGGTGGGGGAAAGAAAAAAAAAAAAAAAAAGAAAAAAAAAAAAAAAAAGAAAAAAGTGTTGCTCTGGGTCCTTGAGGAAACTAGCTGGTTTTCTGGGGGTACACAGTTGTTTTTTCATGCTTCATTTGCTCCTTAGCCTGATAGACTGCATTAATCAGTTTTATTTCCATTGATAGAGAAACCTCGTCTGCTCTGTTCGAGCTACAAAGAATCCTGCAAGCTTTTGTGAAAGTGCAAATCAGTTTAGGCAATTATCATACCAGGAATATGAAGGGGAAAGAGGAGGCATTGCCCAGTGGTCTCCTTTAATCTCTTAATCCGTGGATCCAGGGGGGCTAGTTGGACATAATTTAGGACAATCTGACTACCCTTTACACTGTGATAAGGCGAAGTTACAATGCATCGCAAAAATATGAGCTTTGTTAAACATACTGCCTTGAAAAGTTAAGATTAGACATTCTGTGCACGTGTTGGCTCTATCGGGTACTATGTAAATTTAATTTAAAAAAAAATCCGATTTTTTTTTTTTTTTTAGCATCTCTTCTTATACAATCCCGGTGACTTTCCATTCACTTGTGCTACAAACATGAGAGAGGCCCAGTCAGGGTTAGGACGCATGTCGCAATGCAGTCCCTTCCATTTAAACCTAGGCTAATTATTTAGTCGAGCTATTCCCAAGGTAAACTTCTCGTCGCGTTTCTTCCCTCCTCGAACAGCTGATGGTGCAGATCTGGAAACCAAGCAGGACGCAAATTTCCCCTGAACTCGCCCAAGCTGCCTTGCTCACCACTTCAAACCCGGGCAAATGGGCAAACATTAAACGGATTGCGGCTGAACAGCAGACTTGGGCCTTTCGAGAAATTGTTTCCCATCTTGATAGAAGGCTTATTTCTGCAGGAACCATATACTTCTTCCCTCACCCTTTTTTTTTTTTTTTTTTTTTTTTTTTTTTTTTAAACCGTGAGGGAAGAGAGGGAGAGAGAAGGAAAAAAAATAAGCGTCCTATGTAGCGTAACAGCAATAAAATCTTCAGAGAATGCCATTAGCTTTGAAAAAAAAACCCTAAAAGCTTTATTACAAACCCAGCTTTGAAAATAGGGGGGATTAGGAGTCTGAAAGGGTCCCACAATGGTTAGAAGAAAAGGTTTCATGCTAATGAGGTTAATGCCCTTTGTATCTCAGGACTCCACAACTTCATTACTCCCTATCTCCGGCTGCACCAAGCGGCTCAGAACACTGCAATCCACTCCAGCTCTCCCCTGCCTTGCCTAGAGAAGGATTTGATAGCAGCTCTGTTCAAACTAGATAATTATATCTTTTCAAGTCGGAATTAAGATAAAGAAAGTGAAGCAAAGGCGGCTAGCCTTGATCCACTGCAAACAAATTTGGCGCACTTTCTAGTCTCTCTCCCCCTGCCTCAATAGGCAGGACAGTCAGCTTATTAGACCCTCATTTGCTTTATTAATTCATCTATTTAAAGTGGCAGGATTAGAGAGAGGGAGAGAGAGGCAGAGTCTAATGTGGGACAGTGGATGCCAGGCAACGTGGAAATATAAATATTGGCGAGATGCTATCCGAGCGGGGGTTCAAAAATACATTTTATATTAAATAACTGAGGGGGTGGGGGAGGGAGCGTGGATTTCGGGTGGCGAATTGCAGACTCGGGCGGATTTTTACGGCTTTTTTGAAGGGAAGCTGGGGGACGGCTGCCGGGGGCCGGCTGTCCCTCCGGAGGACGCGTTGTCCTCGGTGCCTCGCGGGGGATTTGGTCCACTGGCCCCCGGGCTGCTCAGGAGGCTGCGGGGCAAGCGGGGACCCTGCACCCCGCGGCCCGGGGCCTCTCCCCGCAGGGAGCTGTCCCGGAGAGGAGCGCAGGGCTCCGGGGCTCAGCCCGCGGCGGCGGCTGCCCGTGCTCTCTCTCCCCCGCCGCCCTGCTCCGTCTGTCGGCCAAGGTCAGCGCATCCCGCCCCTCGCCTCCCCGGCCCCGCTCCGCCGGGGTCCCCGCGGCTGCCGCACCCGCCGGGGGCCGGATCCCCACCCTCCGCAGCGCCGCTGGCTCCGCGGCCAGGATCTGACCCCTCCGGCCTTGGATTTTTAACCCTTTCCCTTCGGACAAAGCCAGCGACTCCCCGCCGGGGTTGCTTCCCACCGGAGGGATTTGCGCTCCCCACGCGGCGTGAACCTGCGCCCACGCGGCTCTCTCTTTGCCGCTAGACCGGGGTGAGGCCGGAGGCCTTTGGAGCTCTCGCTTTGTTGTGTTTAAACGCTGTTTATTTACCTTGCTCCTCTGCCGGATCGCGCTGTTACCTGCGAGGGCTCGGCGGAAATTAGCGGTCCCCCCCATTAGCACCCAGCCTCCGCACGGCCCGTAGGAAACAGGCAGAGCAGCCCGGGCCGGGTTCCCTGGTGAGCAGGATTCTCCCAGCCCCTGCTCCCGTGTCCATCAGCGGTTCATAACTGCTCGGAGCTAATAGAGCCATTGATTTACTTCTCCAAAGGGTCCCGCTGCGGAGGGGAAGCGGGAGTTTAGAGAACCTCCTGACCCCGAGCCGTAACCTCTCTGCTCGCCAGCCTCTCTCCTGGTGGGACACTCGCAGCCGGGGAAGCCCAGCCCGTGGCCCACGCTTGAAACCGAAAGGGCCATTAATCACCTTCATTGGACGGCTTTTAATTGACCTTTTGCAATTAGCGCCTGTTGCAGGGAAGGCGACCCGTGGGCTGTGCGGGAACCCTCCCGGAGCCCCCTTGGACCCCTCTTGCCCGGGGGGGCCGCGGCAGCCCCAGCTCCGCGGTGTCCCCGCCAGGCACGGCTGGGAGGATGCTGCGGGCACCGCTCCCGCCCCGGGCTCAGCCCGCCTCGCAGGTGGCTGCCCTGGCCGGAGCAGGGAAGGCAGGATACGCCTTCTCTCATCCTTGTCCTTTCTCCTCGTCCCTGCCGTGTGGCCGCTCGGCCCTGCCGCCTCGGGAGCCCCATCTCCCCTCACGGCCTGGCTGGAGCCCCGGCTGCTGCGGGGGCTCCGGGAGAGCATTTATAGAGCCGCTCTCCATCGCCCACGGCTGGACCTGACGTCAGGAAGAACTTGATCTCGCTCGCTTTGCTCCTGCTTCTGAAACTGATCCTTGAAATGAGAGAACAGACTCTACACAATTCCCATGGCCTTGACATAAGGTACAGCGATAAATATACACCACTAATGAGCAATTACCATATAATCACCTTCCAATTAGCTCGCATAATGATGAATTAAACATTCTAGCCTGCTGGATTAGGTTTCTTACTTTGTATATTATTTACGAAGGCTAGCTTCTGCTGAGCACCAAATATCAAATTAGATAGGGAATTTTCAGTTGGGGGTAATTACACATTCAGAGCATGCCCGGAGTTTTTGTCACCAGCCAACTAAAGTGTGTTGGAAGGTAGTGTCCATCCTTTTCTGTCTTTCCTTTTTGATGTCTTTAAAACAAAGTCCACGCTTTTCTGCCAATGCTCCTCACGTCACCTCCCCCGCGTTAATTCTGCTTCCTTCCCCAAGGCTGGACAGACAGAAAAACTGGACGATTTTTTTCCCTGGGACAGTTAGATAATACAGAGCAGGCAGAGGCAGGATCTGGGGGAAGCAAAGGATCTCGCAGTCCTCTCGCTCGTGGTTGCTCCATCCCTGGGAGACGGGAAGAAACCCGGCCTGTTATCCCGGCCAGGTAGAAAAGCCCCTCCGCCCGGGGCGGTGAGGACTGGCCGGGCACAGGAGGGGACATCCCCCACACCGGGTTGCTCTCGCACAGACCCCAGGACACCCTCCCGCGAGTGGTTGTTTCCTTCACATTCTGGGGAGAGGGCTCCAAAAATCGAGTCCCGGCTGCGTTTGGCCCGTCTGGGCTGAGGGAGGGGGCGGGAAAGACTTTGGGTGCCGATTTCCCCTGGAAGAGAGTGAGAGGAGAAGCATCAGCCCCGTAGGAGCAGAGAAGGATGCGGAGGTCGGGCACTCGGGCAGTCCCAGCCCTCATCCTGAGGGATGGAGGGACGGCGGTCCGGGCAGGGACGGGGCTCGCAGCCGCCGTGTGGAAAGTGGGAACCCGTCTCGGAGCTGCTCGGCTTTTGTTGGTTTAAGCTGGACCCTTAATGTTTTCTTAATTAACCGTTTGAGTGTGAGTAAACCTCCGCGAGGCGTTTACAGCCGGGCTATAAAGTGGGAGCGGGGGATCTCCCTGCCTCCTGCATTGCCTGGAAACATTCCTCGGGGGCTTGGAGGGGGCAGAAAGCCTTTCCACAGGGAGCAATGTTCTTACCCAGACTCCTTGGAATTACCTTTCTAAAAGTCCTTTACCTATAAAGGAAAGGACAAACTGGTAGTATCCTCTTTCCCCGCTCCACTCTCTCCCGCCAGACACTGGGAGCTCTGGAAAGTTTCAGGGATTTCCAGTCAGGAAAGGAACAGTCCAGAAGAGTAGAAATGTTCGGCTTCAGCCGCTTTTCTTTTTATTTATTTATGTTATTTTTAAATTTTAAAAAAATATTTTTCCTATATATTTGTGGTTTTTTTTTTATTTATTTTAAAAAGGATTTTTTTAAAAAAAAGGAGGAAAAAAAAAAAAAAAGAAATGAAGATTCGAAACAATTTCCTCCAGTGAAAGTGTTGTCTGAATGAGTGTTGGTGACCTGGACCCAAATAAACGCAGATAAGATGAGAAAACTCATCTGTCAAGTCCCGCACGTCTGGAAGCAGCAGCTGATCGTGAGAAGCTGCTGGATTCCGGTGTTTTTGTGGAGTTACACTAGCAGCTTTATCAGTATTTAAACAACCTTTTTGTGGTTTTGCTGTGTTCACAGAACGCGCGAAGTCCTGACTTTCTCCACAGGGCCGGAGAATACAAGCACGGCTGCTATTTTATCTTTAGATCAGCAAGTGGGTATCAGAGGCAGGGAAGAAAGCGCATTCTTGTGGGTTGCGAGACTGAGATATTCCCAGATAAACTCTTCTGTGATCTCATTTATAATCCACGCGATCACGGCTATTTTATTTGGCATACATGTGCCGAGAGGAGGCGTTTGCTGTGATGGGATGTTTAGGATCCAAATATGATTTAAGAACCTTTTTCAGAGAGTTATCTCCTGTGCCACCCTCCTCGTCTCGGTAAGCACGTTGCCTTTTTGTAGCAGTCTGTAAAGCCACACCTTACCTGCTTCTCCGTGGGTTGCCAAATATCTGCTCAGAATCGAGGAAAAGGGAGGAAAGGAGAAGATGTGATTTGGAAGAGTAAAAGCTGTTCAAATAAACCATAAAAAGGTATTTTAATAAGAATAACGTTATTTTATTTAAATTTCCTTGGAATGCAAAATAATAGAAAGCCAGCACTGACTAAAATCTTCAAAGAAACAGAACGGAAAAGAAAAAAAAGATGAAAAATGCATATGAGAGGGGAAAAGAGAAAAAAAAAGAGAGGGAGAGAGGAGAGAGGGAGAGAGGAGGGAGGGAGGGAGGGAGGGAGGGAGGGAGGGGAAGGAGGAAGGAAGGAAGGAAGGAAGGAAGGAAGGAAGGAAGGAAGGAAGGAAGGAAGGAAGGAAGGAAGGAAGGAAGGAAGGAAGGAAGGAAGGAAGGAAGGAAGGAAGGAAGGAAGGAAGGAAGGAAGGAAGGAAGGAAGGAAGGAAGGAAGGAAGGAAGGAAGGAAGGAAGGAAGGAAGGAAGGAAGGAAGGAAGGAAGGAAGGAAGGAAGGAAGGAAGGAAGGAAGGAAGGAAGGAAGGAAGGAAGGAAGGAAGGAAGGAAGGAAGGAAGGAAGGAAGGAAGGAAGGAAGGAAGGAAGGAAGGAAGGAAGGAAGGAAGGAAGGAAGGAAGGAAGGAAGGAAGGAAGGAAGGAAGGAAGGAAGGAAGGAAAGATAGTGTGTAAGGAGAAGCCAAGGTCCTACTGTGGGATTGAAGGAAACTGTCGCAGGGACATTGTCAGGAGTCTGGGGAAGGGTCGCGGGTTCAGCACCGGACTGACGTGGAAATTCACGCCAATTTGTCTTTAGGAGAATCAAGGGCTGTCGGAAATCTGCTTTCTTCCCACCAACGTGGAGAAGTCCCGAGAGGTTGAGGTCGGTGTTTTCTGTAGGTTTTCCCTGCGAGTCCGGAGCCCCGCTCGGCAAAGCGGAGGGTGCGGGCGGGCGGGAACGGTGCCACCAGTGCAGCGCCCGAGGACAGCGCCGGGCAGAGCAGGCAGGGCGGCCCCTCTGCCGGGGCCCTTTTCTCTCCCCAGTGGCCGCTTCTCCTGCTCAAGCGCCCGGTCCTGGCCTTGGAAAGGCTGGAAGGCAGAGCGCGGGCTGCCCGGGTGGGCAGCCGTGTCCTCCGCGGCGGGGACCACCTTCCCGCGGCCACCCCGCGCATCGCCATGGCAACCGCTGCAGCTGCACATCAAAGTTCCCGGAGCCTCAGCCCCGGGTGCCCCGCCAGGGACCCCCCGGCCGGGACCCGCCAGGGACCCCCCGGCCGCGCTGCCGCTGTCGCCAGTGGGCGCAGCCCCCGAATCGACCTTCCCCCGCCTCGTCCGTCGGTGGGCAGGAGCTGTTCTCGGGGGTGACTGCCGGGAAGAGCCACTCTGGCTCCTTTTCCACCCTGACACGAGGGTCAGAGAGAGGCGAGGGGAGGCCTTGAGCTGGGCGGCTGCAAACGTGGGATGACAGCGGCCAACCACCCTGTCTTGACCCGGCCTTGTTGGGGGGACCGCGGGAAAGGATGGAGATGAGGGCTGGCAGATACGGGCGCAGAGCTTGTCTCTGCCCTCCTCTGCCATCGCTTAAGCTTCGCCCGTCCCAGCCAGCGACTGCCGTGTGGCCCAGGGTCCCTGTCCCGCACCCGGCCCCGCGGATGCGCCCAGCGCAGCGGGACCTGCAGCCCCGGCCAGGTGCCCCTCCCTTGGGAAGAGGCTGCTCCTTATTTTTCGGGTATAAGGGTAAAACTCGGCCAATCTGCCCTCTCCGCCCCGTAACTTCAATAAAATAGGAGTAAAAGACAACGTTTACACCAGTTTAATTAAGGAGGGCTCTTGTACCTTTGGAGGGGGGGATCGCATCATTTCACATGAAATATTCATACAGGAGGTTTCCCGAGCTGCTCCGTTTAATCATTCCTGCTGCCAGCGAAGGCTCTGTCTTTATTCATGTCTGTAATTTGATTTTAATGTCCCCTTTTCCCATCCGCACGTGTCCGGAAGGTAAGTTCCCGCGAGGAAGCCAGGGCTGAGAAGCACTGCCCGGCCCGGGCGGGACCCGCACCCGCGGAGCCCCCGCAGCCTCCCGCGGGCGCGCATCTCCCTCGCTCACCGCTCCAGCCGCCCCCGCCGCTTCTTCCTCTCCTCCGCGGGACTGTTCCGAGTTCAGCTGGGTGAAATAGCGCAGTTATACATCCCTATTTAAAGGGAAAAAAAAAAAAAAAAAAAAAAGAAAAAGCAGAAAACAAAACACACAGAAGGAAAAGAATGCGGCGTCGACTAATTTAAACCAGTTCGAGTGGAAGGGCTGTCAGTTCTGTAAGTAAATGGTGCTGGTTGATTCAGATGTTTCTCGCCGTAATTGCTGTCTGAGGGGAAGAGCTGAGGGCTCGGAGGTTCGGAGCCGGTGCGAGCGGAGCCGTCGGGCCGGAGCCCCGCTGCCCTGGGCTGGGCAGGACGGGTGCAGGAGGGCCCGACCCCTCCGTGCCCCGCAGCGAGCTGCCTCTGCAGGCTCCTGCTCAGCCTGCCTGCATGGGGAAGCAGCTGAAAGGAAGGGCGAAGGACATTTACCCCTGAAATGATGAGCCCCTCTTCCCCCTCTACGTGCCCAGGCACTTATCTATCAATCACACTGTTTATTGGGTGTCACCAGCTGGGCTGGGGGCAGAGAAGCGCGAACTGATGCCATTAGACTATAGAGCAACAAGCGGAGACGAGGTAATTGGCAGCAATTCTCAGAGCCTGTCCGGTGACCTGTTAATCTGTTGCCACCAGCACTCAGTCAAGGAAGAGTAAAATAAACCAAAAAATCTGCAGAATGGAGAAAAATTCCGACTTACCTCAGACCTGGTCAGCTTGTTAGTGTTCCACTTGTAAAGAAAGAAGGGTTTCTGAGCGAACCCTGTCTGTGTTCAATCAGACTGTTACTCCGTTTGCTGAGTGTAATGTATCCTCCGTGGTTTAATCTGTTCTCCCTTCTTTTTTAAATTTATTTTTTCTTCCCTTTCTTTATTTGGATCCCATGAGGTTTGGCATCAGACTGTTGGAATTATGAACCAGAGGTGTCTGCAGAGCAGGAGCAATATTCAGCACTTCTGCCTTTGCATTTCCCCTCCAGAAGGCAGCTGTGTGACCAGAAAGTTTGGGATGTGCATGCAAACCTTCACCCCTCCAGAAACTTTGCTCAATAAACCTCCCTCTGTCATTCATAATAGAGCTGCTTGTGCAGGTGGGAATGTTTGTGTGGAAGGCTTTATACAACCCCATCATCCCAACCCAAATATCCACAGTGGCTGGAGATGTGAAATAGGAACTTAACCAGGCTAAACCCAACTGTTTAAAACCAATTCCTTCACAGCATTACTTTGCCTCTGAAATAAAAACAGAAAAAAGGAAAACAGATTTTTAACAAGAATCAACAGTGTTTTGAAGAGCTCAGGGTAGAAACAGTGACTTCTCTCCAAATTAAAACTGTTTTACAGAAAGTTGAAGTCATAGGGGATGCACAAAACTACTATCATAATGTATATTTTCAGCATGAAGGATGAGATATATAGTGTGTTTGAGCTTGCTTTGTTTTATTTCAGTCTTCCATCCTTCTCTGATATTCTTATTTATTTATTTTTAAAATGTAAAGGATTATCAGGAGACCTCCCTAAAAATGTTCTTTTGATCTTACTGCAAACAGAGGGCTGAAACCAGCACCCCTTACTTAACACTAAACTTTTTCTGAAATGGCTGCTGGGTTGCACAGGAGGAGATCCAGAGTATTTTCCATTATTCGTAAATATTTCAAGCAGGTAAGTTTAAGACTTTTTGTTTTTGATGCGCTATTCTCTCTCACACACATGCACACAGGCAAGAGCTACTTAGAACACACTTGGATTCAAGTCCAAATCAATGAATAAATTACACAGATGGGTTTCATTGCTTCTATATTTGCTACATGTAACAAATCAGCAAAAATGTTCAGCTCATTAGTGGGGACAATATTGTGTTGGAGGGGTCAGACACCAGAATGAAAGAAGAGTTCATTTTTTCCTGTAACATGACTGATGTCTGGCTGAACAAGTGTGATTTATACCAGAGCTCTCCCTTAATATAACATATTTCTTCAATTCTTGTGAGAGAGCCCAAAACATTCATACATGACAGAATCAAAAATAACTCCCTCAGAAAGGCTAAATTACATGGTTTGGAAAGTTCCAGCCATGTACCTCTCATGACACTATTTTACTGCTGAAGAATTGTCTTTTTTTTCACAAGTGATAACTGCAATCTAGTAGCAGCTGAACCATTCCAGTGGGTATATGTAGCATATTTGGGCTATATATTAAAGATCAGTAACTTTACGTGCTCTACAATAAAGGCTTTACATTTTATCTTACAAATGAAGAACAGTAAATTGTGGAAGAGCTGTGCACTTATTAATAGCCCCTGTTCCACACTGTCACTTCTTAGTTTTCTAGGGGGACACAAAATACTTTTTCCTGCCTATCCACTGTCACCCAGACTTATTAATTCAAGATAAGACTGCTATTCTGAATAGGGCCATCAGGTCAAACACTGAAAACTTTTCCACTTCTGGCCCAGGAATGTGGTATCATTGAAAGAGAGTGAGCGAGCATTGCTTGGAAAAGAACGCAGAGATTTGTGCAAAACTTTCAGCTGCCATCCTGTGACTGGTGGATAAAGTCACCTGTTTTGATTTTCCAATGAACAGGATTGCAGATTGTGACAAATGAGGCTGCTTTGTGTCATGACTGGTGTCAGAACCCTTTATTTTCAGCACTGGGATGTCACGCAGGTGATCTTACAGCGAGAGCCCTTTCAGCTGAGGGCACAGCAGACACACCACTGGTGAGTTTGAGGTGCCCAGGGGACAAGTGTGGCCCTTGCATTCTATATTCCCATGACTCTCCGAGCCCAGGTCTCTCTATCTTTGCTCTGCTGACTGATACAAGCTCTGTGATGCAAACAAGGCCCAGAAAATCTTCTGTACACCACAAGAACCGTTACCAATTATGCATCTCTTGGAGCACTTCTGTTGAAGGAGAACCTCTTCTGGAGGTACTGATTCACTGCTGATTGGTGCAGCAAGGATTTACCAGGTGCAGGCTGGTGTGCCTCCTCCATTCCTCTGGGCATGGCTGTTCCTAAAGCCTGTCCCTGCCTCAGGGACACGTGCTCAGTCAAGTGCGCTGCTTTTGCAGAGCACACAGCCAGATATTAAACTAATTTCCTCAGTGCATGCAAAGTTCCCTTCAGAACCTGAAATTTTGGATCTTTTCCTTGCCTAAATTCTATTTAGCATCTAAGTGAGACACAGATAACAAGCTGGCAGGCTGGAGCTAAAATGACCTTTCTTCCAATGAGTAACAACTGCGTGTGAAGGGAAACAATTGCATGCAAGGGTTTTCCATGGGAACCTGAGTCACAGCCCACTCCAGAAAACACGAAAATGCTTTTCCAGGTTTACACCATGTGTGCAGTGTATTTTGATGTGTCTTGTGACACAGACCTGAGTGGCAGCTGAAGTCACCACGGCACTGGAGCCCTGCTGTGGGTGATGCTCTCAGGCCTGCTGCTGAGCTGGCCAAACCCCCTGCAGGCAGCCTCAGCCCGGCTGAGAAATTCGGTTTACACCAGATGAAAATTCAGCTGGGCCCTGGGTACAAAATTTGTGGATTTCAGCTTCAAAGTCAGAATGTATCTTAGCAAAAAGATCCCCTTTAGCATGTGGGAAGGCAGGACCAAGCAGACCATGCTGCTAACGCCTGTCCTCCTGTATCTCTAGCAGAGTGCTGCTCCTTCACTCTGCTGAGATAAGTTGGGGAGGTGAATATCAGCTCACAGGTGCTTTGGCAAAGCAGAGAGACAAATCCTTTTGCTCTGTACTTGCACAGCACCTAACACAGCTGAGCCTTGGTGCCTTACTGGAGTTGCCAGGGACTTCTACAACTCAAATAACAAGTATATAATGCATCTGCTACAGAGCTCACAAACCTTTCATGTTATTTATGTACTAATCTGGACAGCGTGGGCCAGATTTTGATCTTGGTTATTCTGGAGTAAATGAGATATGGGTTTGGCCTCACATCCATAAGATCTATAGTCAATCAGTGTTTCTAATGTGCTCATCATGGAAATATCTTGGCATTGTGTGGCTGGCCCACTTCAGTGTGACTAGAATAGCAAAGCATTATATTAAGCAAACAGAACAGTTTGATTTATAGATTTGTGGTAAGAATAGTTCAGTTTTCCAGGGTGTTCAATTTAATTAACATTCTCCAGGGAAAATACTGCTATTGTTTCCCTAACCACATGCCTTCCAATACAAAATAAACTCTTGCTGGTGTGTATGTGCTGCTTAATTATCCTAAATGGTTCCTTTTGAAAGTTGTCTATTGACCTGCTTCTACACTTCACAAGTGGAGCATATCCTATTCACTCAAGAGTGTGTCTCTACCTGCACTTAGCAAGAAAGAGATATCAGATGAATTTTAACGCTGCTAAAATGACAAAACAACCTGCTGCATGCTGCATTTCCCAGTGGTGTGCATGAATAAGGCTGCAAGGGTGGTTTATAAAGCCAAGTAAATTGCAAGAATACCTGTAGGTCCTAAGTCCAGCCACTGTTTGATGGCTGGGAATAAATCTACAGCAAGGATCTCTGTTTGGGTGCTACTGGAGCACAAAGCAGGAGAGCAGGGGACAGTTTATCTGTTAGACCTGCTAGGAACTGAATCCTGCTGTTGATACTCGCCTTGAGCAACTCCACGGCTTTGATCTGCTGGTTTTCAGATGGGTGAGCTACAGGAAAAGCAGATCCTGGGTTCAGGGCATGCCTGGCTGCCAGGGCTGTGTAAATCCTGCTGCCTTTTGCACCAACACAGTGCCTGACCTGCTGTCCTCACCTTTCAGGCTCTCGCGCAGTTTTTCAAGAGTGCCCAGATTCAGAAGAAGGAGATGGTGGAGCAATCCTGACTCCATTTTTTCCCCAACATTTAAGTGGAAACAGGACTGGGCCCAGTGAGTGCTGCAGTGTGGGATGACAGGAGGGTGAGATTTCGTGTAGTTGAGTCAGTAGTGAGAGCTGGCTGTAGCCGGCTCTGACTGAACACAATAAACAATTCCACTTGCAACATGCTGTACTATTTAAGGGCTCAGAGATGCCAGTGGGAGTTTTGCCTGAATAGCAGGCGAATAACAGGTCCTTACTCTCTATCATGTCTCATGAAATATCACAGCCCCATGTGTGCTGCAGAGGCAGATAAGAGTGGTGGAGATAAGAGGGAGTCGGGGAGGGGCAGGAGCAGCAGAAGGGCTGTGCCACTGCCTCCCCACTTCTGGAGAGAGCCTCCCTCCAGCTGGGGATCTCCCACCCATGCTGGAGCTGCCTGGAAGATACTATAAGGATGGCCAGGGAGACTACAAAGCCAGGCCCTGGAAACTACAGAAGAACTGTGCAAAGTAAATGACATGATTGCAATGATTCCCTCTACATTTAGCATCTATTCATCTCTGCCACTGCATCTCCATTAGTACTGCTTTCCAATGACTCCTTCTGTCTAAATAAGGAACCTGAATTTTAGGGAAAGGTTAGAAATAATTTTTTCTGCTCTTCAATGTGCAAGCAATTTATTGAATAGTCTCAGAAATCCAACTATGTCGCTTTCCTCCTGCAGCACTGCTGATTCAAACATAAAGCAGCAGGTTAAAATATATTCATAAGATACCAAAAAAATGAAACTTGTCAAAACAAGCATCAGATCTCTCCCTAATATAATGGTATACAATTTTTATAAATGTGGAGGCAGCTTTTCTTAGAAGCGTATTTTAAACTCATCTAAATTATATTAAGAGTCAAGGCCCAATTTGGTAACAAGCTGTGAGACATCAAGGGTTCTTTTAATGAAGAATTCACGCTGGAAAAATGTATGTCACAAGACATATGACTGGATTCCTCCATGCTTACTAACCCTTTGCTCCCCCTGTACTGATGTACACTGGAGTGCAAATCCAGAAAAGGGGGTTCAGATGAAGCCCTTGACTCCAAATGGCCACTTGGGTCTCTCCATGAGCACACAGCGCTGCAAAACAAAGCGGCATCAGCAAAGATGCCTGAGGTTTGATTTGAATTTTGCTCTAGTTGAGTGATACTATTTATACTCTGGGCTAATCAGAACCAGGGCTGTTTCATCATTCTAAATGTCAGGAAAAATATATCATGTGCATCAAGGGAGAAATCTTGGCCCCACTGAAGTCAATGGCAAAACTCCCATTGATTTCATTGGGGCCAGGATTTCACCCTGAATAAAAACTCATGTTTCATGCACAGTTTAAATGGCAATGGGTTTATCTGTGAGTGGTTTTAAAAATTGTTTTGGAGAAAAAATACATTACTGAAATGCAATTAGGCATTTATTTAGCCTTTACAGAACAATCAATGTTTTCATGAGCAGTGTAAAGGAATTTTAAGAAGAGAAACTCAAGGCTGAAGTTGTTTGATATGCAATTGGACAATTGTTAGAACACATAATTGAGTGTGATTCAATGTCTCCAAACACAGTTTCACTAATAAGCTCCTGGGTTTGCATTGGGTTGATCCAAATGTGAATATTTTTTCCTGCTGGGTGACGTAATAGCTCACCAGGACACCAGTGCAACGGATGTAACATATTTGGTTTGATGAGCCTGTTGGACAGAGAAAGAGCTTGCAGTTGTCTCTCTGACTTGCTCTCACTAATGAAACACAGCCCTGTGGCCTCTGCTGGGCTCGAGCAGCTGTCTTTGGTAGTGTTACCAGCACAGGAGGTAGACAGAGGGTCACCGTGGGCTTTGAACATCAGTAGAAAGGTTTGCTGAAGTCCTCAGCTCCAGCTCCATTTTAAATCAAAAGATTCTTGTCTTTCCTTGTTGGCATGGTAAATGAGCCAAGTGTTAGGACTTGTAAAGTTCTATGCTTGCTGAGACAATTCACAAGAAGGAAAATAGCATTGTTTTCACCGTCTAATTAGTTCACGGTGCATGTTTCTTCAGCTGTGTACTTAATACTTTGTATCATGGGATCCAGAAAACAGCTTTGCAATTGAGTCAAAAAAGGATGGAAAAATCCCATACATGAACAACATTCAGTGATTGGAGAACACCACATCCCCACTTAAAAGCGCTTTCAAAAGATATGATGTACTCAATGAATCTCACTTCTTCTAACCAAAGCCATAAATCTGATGTACAAAATGTTCCCTTGTTTTGACTGGATCTATTTGAGCTGATTAATTTTTCACAATTTTCTCTGAAAACCACACTGTGGCATCGCTTCAGCACTAACTGCCCGTCTCGCACAGACACCATCGGTTCCTGAAATACTTGGGTTTCCTGTGAGTTTAGAATGGGTGCCTTCCAAGTATTCACTTTGTCTGATCTTGTTTAAATTATTTGAATGAACAAAATTATAGCCTTTGATGCTACGTTGTGAAAACATTTAATCTATTTTGTTTTCAGCTTTCCTTTGACTGGTACAAGAAACAAAGCCTGGGAAAATAGGCAAATCATGACTTATGGGTGACTGGCTAGTCACATTTGGAGCTAATTTCTTTTCCAAACATTTATACTTCCTAAGAAAGAGTTTCTCCAAAAGAATAACTCCTGGAAGTGGCTACAATAGTGGTCAGAGAAGAGGAAAACATGATATTTGATGTAGTCACCTCGATTAAGGTCCTGTCCAATTAAGTTTAACAAGACAGGGTTAGAGAATCATCCTAAAATACACTGAGGAGAGGAAAATATTAAGGAACAAAGAAGCCTCTAGCCTCAAAGGACAAGAGAAAAGAATTTCAAACCATCTTGACAAATCAGTATAACCACAGCTTGATGGAGAGACAAAAATAGGATGACTCTGGCTCTGATGATTGATGCTGAAATGAAAAAAGCAAACAGAAAAATAAATCCTTTCACTTCTAGACCACTGACTTGAATTCATAAACCAATTAGTCATCATCATCTGATAGTTACTGAACATGTCCTCTCTGGAACAAACTGGTGGTCTCAACAGGAGCTCTAGGAGACATATGACAATATTCAAACCAAACAACTATTTCCTGCTTGGCATTATTGCTGGCCATCTCCATAGGAAGGCCAAAGGAGCAAGCAATTAATGGTGGAGTAAAAATCCAACAATAGTTTATTACTATTATTATTATTATTACTGGTGCTATTATTACTGTTATTAATTCACAAGAGGAAATTATACAGTTGTCTGAGTATGGCAGTAATTATGCAGTTGAATGGGATTACTGCAAAGCAGGGCTGAGATGAGGGATGCAAGCTGTGGTCGGATTAGGAAAGCATCTGTGGCTGCACTGACTTGGCGAGGGACAGAACCAGGGCTGTCACTGCTTGAGACCAAAAGCAGCAACTATTATTGCATGAGCTGGGTGCTGCTTTGGCAGGCAGGGGCTGCAGCAGCTCCCACCCTGCCTGGAGATGCACTGTGGTGGGGAGGAGCAGTGGCACAGGCTCACCCCTGGGTTGTGCCCTTTCCTCTGCCTGGCCCCCAGCAGTTCCGCTCCCTTTTGAGTGAAGATTCCTCCAGAGGATCGCTCACCACCCGGGAAGCTGCTGTCAGGCAAAAGCAGGAGTTGCACTGAGGCTGAGCAAACACCCAGCAGTGTGCAGTGTCACAGCATCCTGCCCTGGCCCTAAACACAGCATCCCCTAAGAGCTGCTTTCCCCAGGCCTGCCTTTGCTTTCTGTATTCTCTGGATGAGCAGAATGAAACAGTCACAAAGCCCATTGCTGCTCTCTTGGTCACTTCACCAGGGTTTGAAAAGAGGAGTGTCACCCAGTCTGTTCTAAGGGCCGGAACATAACACTTCATCACTCCTACGTTGGCCCTAAGGTGATAATTTAAGTGAGTTTTGTATTCTGTGCTGATTTATGGTGGCTAAACTAATGTAATAAAACTTCCCAAACCCTTTTCATGTGCATTATTGATAAAAACACTCAGTAAAAGAAATGTGTAAATCCATCTTTGTGAGCTCTAATACTTGTTGGTGGCATCTGTTTTTCATTTCACAAGATGACTGAAAATGAATATAACTACAAAAACCTCAAACAGTCAAATGTATACATATCATTGTGTAAAAACTGTAATTTCACCACTCACTGATATTCATCCCTGATTTATTTGAGCAGACTTTGATGTTCTGACTTCACTTCTCACCCAGGGCTTTAGTTCAGCAGCAGTTTTCCTTAGGCAGGATCTTCCAGGTCTGACCCAGACATACCCATTTGCAACAACATCCACTGGAAAGGGTTTTGTACATGGCAATAGCAGAGTGAATCAGAAGAATTGAAGTTTCCATTCAGTCACAATCTTCCGTGCCTTGGCATACCCTTAGGGCATTTACTAAGTGAGCATGAACATCTTTTGTGCTATCTTATGACAAAATGGCCTGTTTATGGAATGACACCATTTCTGGATATGGAGAAGTTACCTTTTATCATATATCACGTGTAACGATCACATAAGAGATTAAAAAATGGAGATATGTGGAGAGAAGGGAGTGTGCAGTGGATTATTCAGCACCATGGAAATACAACGTGCAGGAAGAGAGGAGAGTCTCTGGAGACTCTCTGGGTTGTTAGCATTGATAAGAACAACTGGGATGTGATGCTGAGGCTGGACTGGTGTTTGTGGCCAGGAAGGGCTTTCAGAGGATGCTGCACTTCCCATGTACCAGACAGCTTTGTATGTGAATTTGTCACTGGCACACAAGTAGGCCAGAACAAGTATAAATTAAATAATCTTTCCCTGTGCATGGTGACAGAATCCTTACAGGTTGATAAAGAGAAAATCTAGCTGGTTATCTCCCCAGATACAGAGTCTCCCAGAAAAAAGACTCGTGCAGCTCTAAGGTACCAGGTAGGGATCAGATTCTAAACATGGGCAGGTGAGAGCCAGGCAAATATGACTGTAAATGATGGGAGACATCAGCATAACCCCCCTAAATGCTCAACAGCATGGGCTGAACATCTGACTGGGACAGTGTCTAGGTGTAATTTGCACAAAGCTGTGCTGACAGTGACAAGTGTTCACCCATCTCAAAACAGAGCTAGGAACTCCGGGCCAGTGACTGAGACATCCATTTCGGATGTGCCCCTCAGTCATTCTCCAGTTTTCCAGCAGCTTTTCCTAAAGATGCCTCTTCCCTGTTCTGCCTAATTCTCAAATTCACAGCTGTATGCCTGAGGAAGGCAATAGGGTTAGATCCTTGGGAATTTTGGACCTGCAGGCTTCAGCGAGCCTTGGGGGAGTTATCCAGGCTCGGAAGACATCCATCAGGTCCTTATTCCAAAGAAATCCTCCACCATCTGCCTCATTCCACACGCCCTGAAGCCAGTGGGAGTCCTACCAGATAATTCAATAGAAATCAGCCCAGAACTCACCTAAAAACACACCTGTTCCTCACAGCATAAAGTGATAAGCTGCAAAAGGTTTGGTTTTTAATTGGACACTTAATACCAGCTCTGGCAGGTGATTAAACTGTGATTTACTTCCAAGGGAGATAAGAAGTAAATTTCTAAGGAATTCTGGAGTGGTGGTTTAACAGCACAGTAATTATACAGAGACTTTTTTGGAAGAACCAGGAAAGTTAAGGGAGAATCAGACATAAATAAGTGAGTTATTTTTCTTCCTACACTCAGAAGACACAGGAGATTAGAAAATGGAAAAAAAAAAAAATAGAGCAGTGTTTAAGTAGTTTGAAAATAAGGGATTGTGAGTGGACACAAAAGCTGCCCAAGAAATGTTTAATAAGGAGCCAACAAGGAATGTATTTCCACTCCAACTGAAACAGAAGTGGCCAGTGCTATCAGAACATCAATGTATACAAATCAAACAATACAGCTTAACTAGCTCCCATGGGTGAAATAAAGAGGCATGAAGTAGGGATTTGTCAGTCATTGAGACCTTTATTAATAACAACTGCAGTTTAGAGAGCGTGGGTTCTGGTACTTGCAAACAGGAACCAGCAGCACTCAAACAAGAAAGGCAACATTTCATTGCATGTAAAGGGAGATCATAATTCAGAGGGAAAAAAGAATTTTTTTTAAAACAAATTAAGCTACATGACTGCGACAAAATCTGGGATATTAACAAAGTATTTTTGTATTTTGCATTATAGAAATAAAATATTCTTAAGAATTGTATTAGAATTGTCTGACTGGTATTGAGACAAATATGCAATGGATAAAGAAAACAACTGTGCAGAATGGTCAAGGAATGAGGTTCATCTTCCACACTCACCTGGCTTCACATCAAATTTTTTAATTTTTCCAAGGACATATTAAAGTAGTTTTTCACCTTTAGGCTTATGTTTGACAGGGGAAGATTATTTCAGGCCTCTTGTGGTGATGCTAACCACAGTCTTCTATGCAGAAGGCTTTTTGAGCACTTGGGTTTGGATAACTCTGTGGATGGGAGCAGGATAATTTATCCTCAGCTCCCAGATATGGACTGTGCTGTTGAAGATTTACCCAAAAGTGGCTGAATGGGGCTGCTTTTTTTAGCCAGACTATCTCTATTGAACCTTTCCTTTCCTCTGGTTTGCTTGTGTTCCCACAAATCTGACATGCAGGATCTGCTTGGGGGACAGTCCTGCCCCTTCAGCACCACATTACCCTGGGAATGGGGCACAGGGGTTTTGTAGAGCCCATCCTCTCAAAGCACCAGAGCCCACAGGCAGTAAAAATGTCCCATCAGTCTGTGACACCCCTGTACCCCCCAAGCAATTCCTCTGTCCCCCTGTGGTCTGGCTAGTTGAATGGTGGTTGGACCATGACTACTGTGATTTTTTGTAATTGCTCTCCATTGCAAACACAGGTGTTTGCTGGGGCTATAAAGTGCACACAGCCCAGACACAGCTCAAAGGAGGGGTTGTACCTGGTAATTCTAAGTTAACAATTTTTCACCTGAAAAATAAATATTTCCCCTTTGTCCTTTCCTCGGGAATACTGGAGAAAAGGACTGCATCCTGTTTTGTGTAACTAGGTCAAAAGCTGTAGTAATTATATAATAATGGCTTGGAAAGGCAGTATTTCAGGACAAGGTGTTTCAAGCCAACAACTTCAGTCATAAGAATGACAATGGTATTTATTGCAGGAAATCCCTTGCAAGAAAAATATCTGCCTATTACAGACAGCAATAAAGTAAAAATTTTGCCTTGAGCATATTTCTTCCTAAGGCAGAACAGTAAATATCTGAGCTGTAGAAACATTAAAATACCTGTAACTAGTAAGAATTTACAGTTCTACAAAAAACATTGTCGACAATATGTGTAGGTGCTTTAGAGATAAGTAGGCATTTACCAAGGATTTATGGATTATAGTGTTCTGTGACATCATAAAATGTGGGGAATCTGAGTGCACAACTGTTTGGCTGGTCAGCAAAAGACTCTTCTTAGATCATTAGGCTGTGCCATACATCATTCCTAAGGTTAGTTCCTTGATAGGTCTTGGAAAAGGTGCTGTATATCACAAATAGTCTATGACCTCAGAAGTCAGGCTGAGAACACCTTTTACTCCATTTGCAGTTGAAGTTAATACCATTTACTTTTTTACAAAGAAAGTAATTACCTCGAGGTTTTAAATTCTTTTTTCAGATTGAAGCTGTGACCTCAGCTTAAGATGATGTTGATGTTTGTAATCAACCTTATTTCTGAGTTTGATGATTCATCATGCACTCATTATATGTGATTTTCTTGTGCAATCTTACAACACATTAAAAGCAAATGAAGTTACATATCCTCATTTTAAATAGTTTGAAAGGAAAATCACTCGCTGTTACTGCTGCTTTTGTGCAGTGTGCCTCTACCTTCTCTGGCACTTCACTTGGTGAAATCAAGGATTTTATCTCTTAATTTCATAGCTATGTAACAGACAATGATAAATGGGATACACGAGGGACACTGGTATTATGGAGCTCATTTTAGCTGCTTTTATATATTGCATTGCCTTGAAGACAAATTATAATCCTCAGTCTAAAACCAGGAAGGTCAGGAAGAGCAGAGGAAATTTTATAGACTAAGTATAGTAAGGTGTTTAGGATCTGTATCCCTGGAGGTGATCTCTCCATTCATAAATTTTTTGTGTTTCTCATTCTTCCCCTCCTTTCCTTTTCTCATTCCCAAGGACCTGGCCTGGGTGTAGCTGTCATCTTGCAAATGATCCATCTGTCAGGTGGAAACTGGGACATGGATCTCGTGTTGGAAACATAACCAGGACAGATTGCCTGGGAGCCTTGCCCCGTGCAGGATGATGGGGCAGGGAAGATCACAGAACCACAGAACATCAGAATGGGATGGGCTGGAAGGGATCTCTAAAGGTCACTTGGCAAAGAGCTGGGGGCATCTTCAACTAGACCAGGTTGCTCAGAGCCTCATCAAACCTGACTCTGGATGTTCCTAGGGATGAGGCGTCTCCCACCTTTCTGGACAAGCTGTTGCAGTATTTTGCCATCCTAATGACACTTCTTCCTTATAACTAATTTAAATTGACCCTCTCTCCCTTTAAAACCATTTCCCCTTGTCCTTCTGCAATAACCCCAGTCCTGCTGAACAGCTCATCCCTGTAGGTACTGGAAGGTGCTCTAAGGTCTCCCTGTGGCCTTCCCTTCCCCGATGAACAACCCCAACTCTCTCAGCCTCTCCTCACAGGAGAGGAGTTCAATTCCTCTGACCATCTTTGTGACCCTCCTGACCTGCTCCAACAGGTCCATGTCCTTCCTGTGCCAAGGACCCCAGAACTGGACACAGTACTGCAGGTGGAGTCTTGCTGAAGTGGGTTAGAGGGGCAGAATCCCCTCCCTCAACCTCAGCCTAGAAATTTAGAGGTAAGATCAAAAAGAAATGGAAGAAGTTACTGGAAAGACCAATCTGTGCCGAGATTTCAGTGTTTTCTCTCTTCTTTTCACGGAAATGGACATCAGGGGCAAAAGAAATGTCTTTATTGCTGAGAAACATATGAAAAATGAAGCAGCAGAGAAGCCATTCGGCACAGAGGGATTGCAGCAGCCAAGGAGAATGGAGGGCTTTGCATATCCAGAGTGGAGCTGCTGGGAAGGAGCTGCAAGGGGATTATGCAAATCCCTGATTGGGTGAGCAGGGGCTGATTGCCAGAGCAGGGCATGCACACACTGCCTGTACCTGGGTAGTGATTATGCAAATTACACCCTCCCAGTCAGGGTCCAGGGCAATTGGCTAAATGAGAAAAACTCTGGTTACGCATCAGTAAATGCTCAGCGTTCAGCACTCAGACCAGCCCACAGACTGAGCAGAACAAACACAGACACAGCCCTGCCTCCCCCTCTCCCTGGGATCCACCTAACCCCGGGCTGCCAGGCTGGCAACAGATCCCTGTCCAGTAAAAGCGGGTGTCCATTTCCATTTTCTGTTGGCAGCCAAAGGAGGGATGCACCTGCACAGTCGATGGGCTCAGGCCTTGGTTTTGCACTATGCATGGGAAAGATCTGGAGGGATGTGAGATGTAATTAAAAGATCAGATATTCAATACCTATTCTATGTTTTTTAGGGGTTCAATGGCATCTAAATTTGCAAAAAGATAAAGACATTGCTCTGCCATACTTACAATAAAATTTTTAATGTTCAGAAGTTTCTTTTTCTTCTTTTTTATTCCAGTGTGTACAATTATGTGCCTATGTGTGTGCAATCCAGCATCAGTTCTCAAATCCAGCATAATAGCTCAATATGATTTAATTTTGTTCTGAACAGCCTTTAATGTTTTCAGGAGCTTCTCACAAAAGAAGTCTCATTCCCATGAATACCTAAGCCTGAAACACCTCTATAATTCTCACTGCAGAACGTTGGAAAGACATGACTCAGAAATCCATGAGAATACACTAATTATATTGTACAACTAATTGCACTCTGAGGTTTTCAAAGCTTACTGGCTGCTGAGTGATTCAGATTTTGAGGCGATTGGGCCAGTTTAAAAACAGAATATAACTGACTAATAGATGGATATGTCAGAAGAAAGGAAGGAAATTGTCCATCTCATCCTATGGCACAATATAAGAGATCCCTGAACTGGTTGGCAACAAAAAAATCAGTTTATTAGTATGTCAGGATTATAAACAAATTTCTTGATAAAGCCCATACCAGTGAGGAAGAGAGTAAAAAAAGGTCCATGAAGTTTTCCACACTGAATTTTCTCCCTAATTATTCCCCTGGGTGGGCAGAATCTGCTTCTGTGTACAACAGGTTATTGGTGATATCGGCAAATGTTAGTCCCAGGGGACCAATTAATTTTAACAGAGGCTCCACTGAAAATCAGGGAATGAGGCCAAATATTACTCCAGTGAAAATCAGGTGAGTGTTTACATCTGGGGAAAAAGAAAGGGGAAGTATATAAACATATGAGGGAAACCTGAGTGTGGTCTGCAGGCAGGACAGGGTGCATGAGCCTGGCAGGGGAAAGCCCAAGGTTCATCAGTACCTTTAGTCATAAACCAGTTATTATAATTGGCTGTATTTGCTCTCAAAATTAACTGACCACTGCCAAAAGATGGATTTTGGAAACCCAAGTTGTGGACAGTTATTCCCAGGCTCCACAGGCTGTGGCTGGTGATACAACATGGGGAGCTGAGGAGAGTGGAAGCTGACAGGAGATGTTTCCGGATTAACACTCTGTTCTATTTTTAATAACCCAAGAAGCATTTGAACAACAATAAATTGCAACAACTGATAACTCCTAGAGTATTTCTAGCCCACTTTTATGGAGCTATAGGACAAATATTACTGAAATAACTTGCATCTGTCATGACCCCATCTTGGTCTGTACCTGCTGGGCTGCAAAGCTGTGTAAGCAGCAGCTCTCAATGAAGTATTGATTCTTGTCAGTTTGCAAAGAAGAAAATAGAGAATGTCAGCCCTGCTAGAAGAGAGACGTCATGGAAAGAGGAAAAGAACACAGAACTGAGCTGTGCTGCAGTCCTCCCCTCTGGCTGAGCTGCAGCTCCCGTCCCCCTCGTGCCGGCGATGAATGAGATTTGTGATGAGTCAGCGCTGCTTCCTCTTCCTCACCTGTGGAACCATTCATGTACGGGAGCACCACGCACAAGTGCAGCCGGGGATCTCTGCCCAGCCCCTCGTGGGCAGGTGTCCCAGCCACATAAACCACCCGGGCAATTGACATTAATTGGCACCCTTGCTGCAGTCTCCAGGGAGAGGCTGAGGGTTTAATGGGCACAGAGAGTGAATTATTCCCATATGGCTGGAGGTGATGCCTCCGGGGCTGTGCCGACACACACGGGCAAGCCAGAGCCCGACGCCTCTTGTGATGGATTTGTTTCACCAGTATTTTTAAAGGACAAAGACAAAAGGGAGAAATGGGAAACTTAGAATAACAGGGAAAACAAAAGAACAGAATGTTATTTCTCAAAGACATCTTGGAACAGAAGTAAATACTTTTTCTTGGATAATTGTGAGGTCAAATGGATGAATCTTTATGTAAATTGGTGACTCTTCATGGAAGCAACCACTTCATATGAGCAAATACTTAATACTGAATGCTGCCTCTTTTTGAGAGCTGAATTATTTCACCATCTACTTAGAGATGAAATACAGTTTTTGTTATCACCTTAAGTAGGGGAGTGTTAAATATCTATATTATTTTCAGATGAAACCTGCTTAATAACAAAGTAAAAAAACCCCAAAACATTCCATAGAGGAACAGTTTGTTTCTGAAATTCTCTGGCTTCTTTTTCTTTGCATGTATCATGCTTTATTCTGACTGTGAATAACAGACATTTTTTGTGGGCTGCAGGATTTTAGAAATAATAAAAGAATGCTTTGGAAACATGTCACCTCTTCACAGTTATAACTCAGCAACTCAGGAGGCAAGATTTCCCAGTGCTAACTTCTCTCATGTTGGCTACTATCTCTATGTCTGAAACAATTTATTTTCAGATTGACTATAAAAACAAGACATCAGATAATTGTCTGGCCATAAAATATGTAAAGTATTGTACTACTGGGGCTCATTAGCAAAAGCATAGATGCTTTTTAGTAATCCATAAGGTGATACTTTTTAATGAATGCTGCAAATTATTCTACTGACTACCTAAAGATTATTAATAGATATGTCTGCTGCAACAAACAAGTCTCAAATCTCTGGAGAGAACTAGAGAAAGAGGATAGTAATTAGAATAAGAGCACGACAGCTATTCTTATATTCATAGTTTTGATCCTATCAGCTAAATGGTGGTTGTGGTTGTGTTGTGTCTGTTGTAAACAGACTCCTCTTGGAGCAGGATCCTAGACTAAGAACACTGCACACAGCTTGGCTCGTGGATAGGAAGAGAAAGGGATCTCAACTCTGACTCAGGGTTTAATGCTGCCTAATTTCCTTGTAAAAATAAACATCTTTATAAGACCTGAAACCTTACAGTTTAATTATCTCCAAGGATGCCTGTCCATCCTTTTGAAAGGAGACTGAAAACAGGCATTGTATTTAGCCAGCTTATTCTGGGCAGTTAACAAGAACTCTCACAGTTTTGTTTTAGTGAAATCTCTACCTTATTGCAGTATGTGGAACTCTGCAAAAGAGGCATAGAGGATGAAGAGAGTTTGGGATGTAATATCCAATACATCTAGTCAGGTGAATTATTAAAAATTGGACAAGTATCTCTGTGGTAAACAGCAGTGGACACCTCCAGAGCCCTTTCACACCTCTCTCACACTCTAAGAGTTTGTCTCTGTGAGAGTCATATCGTGCTGTTGGTTAACCTGAGCTGCTGCCCAGGCTTTGGAGGATGGTGTGCAGTCCCCTTTCCCACTCACACTGGAACAGAGGCCACCAGGCCAGAGACAGCCCAGTGTCCATTTGCTGGCTCTGTGTGTCAGCAGGAGAATAAATGGGTCTCAAAGAGCTTATGTGAGTTAGTGAGGTCCCTACAACTGCACTCAGCTGTGTGTTCCTATTTCCATATCAGGTGAAAAGTCCCAGTGATCCTAAAAACGAAAGCTCCAGAGAGAGAGAAAGGCCAGGACACTTCAGTGGCTCCTGCCAGTCTTTTGAACCTGACCCAGGGTAACCAAACTGGCTTCTCTGGGTGTAGTGGGGACAGTGCTTATTGCTTAGAAATGCTTTGTTATGGTGCATCCTCTCTGACCTAGGCTTGCTCTAAAGCACTCCAAATCCATGGGAACGCTCTCAACTGACTCTTTTAAAGCTTGGATCAGTTTTATTCCCTGGCAAAGGAAGGCCTGGCAGTTCTCGAGCCCTCATGAGTCCTGCCAAACGGCATGTGACTCTGCCAAAACCTGTGGTGGTTTCTGGAGAGGAGGAAATTCTCCACAAAGAGGAACCTCACAAAGATTTTTTGCCTTCAGATGAGAGAAGGTGAATGTTGCAAGACTCCTGAGATACCCCCTGTTGTTCCACCTGCACTTCAGCAGTGATTAAAAAATGCTCTGCCCACAGTAACCCAGCACAGCACAACGATCTCAAACTGTAGATAAAATTATTCAAAGACAATGATTCATGGCTGGCCTGACATGCAGAACAAGCAGAAAGGCAATTTAATTTGAACATGTAAGCACACACCAGTCCCTGCACAGTACCCCACCAAATTGGATAAGTTCTCTATTAGTTTCTGCATATATTAAAAAGAATTCCCAGATGGTCCTGTTTAAACAATGTCTAAATAAATACTTTTCTGATCATTTCCTAAGTTGCTATAGCACCTCAGGAAACTCAGTGAGAACCCTCATGGCTGTCACTTTGGAAATGAATGGTGTAATTGTTATAACAGTGTCGGGCTGGTCTTTCTGTACTTGGAGCTCTCACTGGTCAAAAGATGTGTCTTCCACAGGAATGACTGACTTTTCAACGTCTTGACTGCTTCCTGAAAGGGAGCTGGGGAGCCTGAGGCCATGATAAATTCATTTGTAGGTAGCCTGACCTCCTGGATGCAGCCCTGGGGTCTTCACAGAGACCTGCCACTGTCCTGCTGCATCACCTGAGATACATCTTACCCTGTCCTCCACAGCCCAGTCTCTCCATCTGTTAAACTGGAGCATGAGATGTAGATTCCCACTGTAAAAAGAGAATCTGAAATCTGTATCTCCATGATAGAGATGTTCTCCAGGATGCTCTACAGCTGCTGTTACACAGACTCCAAATCATCTTTAAGCATCCCCTAGCTCCTTGTTTGCCTTGGATGGCCAGATAGAAAAGCTGTATCCAACCCTCTGAATTTGTTCTTGAACTATTGGTTCAAGTGACTTAGCAAATTAGAGATTTCCCAGCACCAGTTTAAAAAGATACAGCCTTCTTTCATCTATTAATCCTGAGGAAATCTTGATTTCTAAAGGAAACTTCCTTACCCTAACAAAGCTCTGGGGACATCACAGTATAAACGACATAATCGAATTCAAAGTAAAAAACAAATATGAACATTCACAAGAAGTTCAAAAACATTTAAATTATAAGAATTCAGTGGTTAAAACCATAGGGAGCTTACTGTTCACACACTATTGAAAGTAAAATAAAAAGGGCACTTCTTGATTTAAAAGTGTGAGCACTTGTTATTTTTAAGTAGGATTAAGTATCTGGACTTCCAATTACACAATGGAAAATCCCTTTTTTATTGGTAAGATTTTAATTAAGTACCTTGATTTCTGTAAATGGGAGCTTCATTTGACACTTGTGGCCAACTTTGAATAAGTGCTAATAGAAACTGTGTAAATTCTGCTGAACTGCATAGCTCTGAGTGCTGCTCAAAGAGCAGTCTGCCTCCAATTTCAATTCCTTTAGAGAAAATCTGAAATAAGCACATTGAAGTCAATGTTGCACTGGTAGAAATCAGAGTAAGAATTGAGCCATGACTAGGCCTGCATTAGTTTGTGCATAGCATTGAAATATTGTGTGGTGGATACCATAGAAATGTACATAAAAATGAATATATTTTTAAAGTCCTGTTACATCCAGAGGACTTGTACAGGAATGAAGTTGCAAAACTCTGTTCTCCTGTGCAGCTTTCAACCATGTATCTTGTTTTCTTGTAAGGAAACCTATTGGGGAAAATAAAATGCATTGCCACTTGCACAGGAACCAGTGGAAAAGAAGAAATCATCCTGCATTTCTAGCTTCAGAGATGGATTATTGTCTTAGACTTCTGAATTATATTACTTTTCTTAGCCTGGAGTTTTAAACATAAGGTAGATATCATGATACGTTTTTTTTGTTAGAGCATCCTTTAGCATCCTTTAACATGGATATATTGACACATTAACCTGATGAGACTTCTCACAGCACCTTTCTCAGACAAAAATGTGTAAAGTAGATATCTACAGAACACTGACTCTTGTGCCTCTAGTAAAGGATGATATATGCCTTTGGAAGAGATGGCTTTTAACATTTTTATGTTACTTAACTTGAATACGTAGCTAAAGAAGCATTTAATAGTTCCTAAAACTTTGCTAACATGATAATTTAAATTACATTAAAGGATAATTCATATTATCAAGAGTGTTCACCTTCCAGTCAATTACTGAGCATTATAACTTTAACATCACACAAATGAAAACTATAGACACTTGATGGAGAGTATTTCTTTTATTAATATAAAATTTTGCTTATTCCCTCTGTTGCTTATTTTTCCTCTGAATTTGATGGAATGTGGGTAATGTTCCTCTCACCTAGTTTTAGCTGCATGAAATTTAGATATCTTTCTCTGAGTTTTTCTGGATGGAATCTGACTCCTATGTGATTATCACAATCACCAGGTAAGAATAAGGTGAAATTCACTGAATTACTTTAGATTTTTTTTTTTGGTAGGATGGGTTGCCCTTGCAGTATTTATTTAATTGTGATGAAAAGTTCAGCAAGTCTCTTGTGTCTGGATGTTTACTTTTAACTACCCACTTCACGTGATTTCTTGGGTTATTTGTAAAGTGTGTACATTAGTTAATGCTAATTACTATTTTGTTTTCAAGAAGACCCATGGACTCTACCAGGAGGAGTTCTCCAACTTAATTTACAGCCCAATGTATGGCTTTGCAATGGTTTTTGTTTTCCCAGTATTTAGATTGCACTGCCATACACTCCCCTCATCCTTTTCCACCCCTCCCCACCATAGCCCTCCTGTGTGTTCTGCATCCACCCCCCTCCTGTGTCCTGTAGCACCATCCCTTCCCTCCCAGATGGCTTTTCACCACGTGCACAGCTTGGATGAACTGCAGCCTAAGGTGGCTTGGAGGGAGGTTTCCCATAAGCTTGTGAAAAGAGGAAGGGACAAGAAAAGTTCTCTTAGAAACCGGTCACTCACAAAAATTCACTGTGCACAGCTGCTGTTTTATCACAATGAATGTTGCAGTGAGGATCCTCAGAAATAAGTTATTCACTGTTGCAGCAGCTATAAAGTGTTGCTGATGGCTCCAAACGAAACATTGAAGGAAAAGTGTAAATGATAGCAAAAGCAGGTCTCTCTCTAAGAGAGACTGAGAGCACTGTTCACGCTCATATACTGTTCAGTATAAGCTTGATGAAGAAAGCAGGTGACATCATGTTGTTGACAATAACATATTCAGCAAAATTTGCCTTTTCCCTGATTTCTGACTGTTTCCTGATAGACCTAAAAAAATTGTAATTTCCATTTCATCTGTAAGAGTTTCTGCTGCTTTTCTCTTTTGGTGGAGAGATTTCACTGAAATTATTTGATAGTCAGTGTCTGAGTTATGTGATTAGTTACTTATATCATATAGCATGAGGTTTAATCTCCAAGTGAATAAATATTGCTCTTGGGATCAGGAAGAGAAATTGTCTGGAGACTGAGAATTTGTTTCCCATTGCTAGATGGGAAACAAATAAGAAAGAAGTGGAACATTTTAGGAAACTGTGTGGAAAAATCTTTTATCTAATGAGTATTTTTAGTAAGATTTAGTTGCATAGATTAATTTCATTTATTTTCCTGCGATATTTGCACAAAATAACTGGGTGTATGTAATCCCAATGTGTAAGGATGGGGAAGGAGGAAAGAGGCAGGGAAGAATCCCTTGTGTTCAGCAAGAAACTGTTTTCCCAGGTCCTGGTGAACTGGAATTATGGGGGGAGGGAGCAAGTGTGGCACAGGGATGTGTGGGATTGCCTGTTTGGGATTCGTGCATAATGAAGTTGGTTAATCAGTGCAAGTTGAATTGGAAATCCACGGATTATGTGATACAGTTATTGTCTGCAGCATTTCTTAACCTGTTCTGATCAAAAACCAGATTTGTGCTAAAATGAAAGAGAAAAACTCTGCTCTCTAAGCAATAATCCATCTTGATGAAACCAGAGTGATCCCATGAGCAAGGCTTTTGTGAGCAAACCAGAGTGAGCTCACTACAGTGAGCTAAATGGAGCTTGGTTGTCTACAATGGTCATTACAGCTTTTCTTTGCATATTAGCCTTCATTTCTACCACACGTGCATTTAGAGCTTTGGGCAGGTATTGACAAAAATCTGAATATATTGCACCTCTGCTGCCTAATTACAGTGGTGACAGCAGAAGACAAAGGATATGCATGAGGTCTGAGCGAGGTGTTAAATCATAATAACGTGTTCACACCATGCCCCATTCCTATATATGGGATGAAAAAATCCCTCTAATTAAGGTTACTTTGTTAGACTGATAGGTAATTACCAGAGCAAAACTTGTAACCTCCCAGCCCTTAGTAGGGAAAGGTCGAAAATAATGGTGTAGTCCTTCATAAATCTACAAGGAATGGAAAAGGAATATCAAATAACTTAGCACAGAGGAATTTTAAGTTTCTATACACACTCTTTAATGCTTCTTAAAGAGCTCTGCTTAGATTTATATTTCTTTCAGCTTACAGGGCATTCTGAATTTAATCTCCCCATAGCCACTCGTCTACAATGATTTCAGCTGTGGGTCACAAAAGTTAAACCTGATAACCACTCCATTGCAGCCCTTCTGCTTCAGAGGTCAATGGAAAGTTTCTCAGGAGGCATCATTCAAAAGTAATATCTACTTCTACACGAGAGATTTGAGTCAGAGTTTGATTTCTTCCCTCCTTTGACTTAGAGACTTTTCTTTGATTAAAATGAAGAGGAGTACTAAATGCTGAGCACCTACAGGAGAACATATCCCTCTTAAAGAGCCACCATCACTGAGCTCACATCTATAATGTGAACCATGATTTTGTTGGTCCAACAAGAAATAAACATTGCAGACAACTGTTAGGAAAAACTGGTGACATTAGGGGGCCTATTAACACTCCGTCAAATTAACAATATATTTCTAATTCCCTTGAGTGTCATATGTGTTTTTCTTATAATATTGGCTGATTCTCTCCTGCATTAATGAGGTGGACTGCTGCCAAAAATATGCAAATGGAAATCCAGTGGACCTGCCTTTGTAAATTCAGATATCTAGGAATTCACACTTAAATGAGAGTTGAGAAACCCACAAACCAAACAGTAGCTTGGTGGCAAATCCTGGGCTGTTAGATTGCTTGCACCAGTGCTGGAAAACATCAATATGTAAATACCTTGAACTCTAAACTCACAAAGTCTGTATTATCTGAGTTTTTACAGTGGAGGTGTCAGGTCCCCTTCAGACTCTCTCCCACATTTAAATATAGATCTGCAATCAAATTATAGAGCTTTCCCTAGGAAACAGCAAGTCATGTAGTTCCCAGATAATGTAGACAAACACATCACATTTCCTTGTCTCTCCCACCCTTTCTGAATCTGAAAATTACTTCTGAAGCTGAAAACGGTGTCTTACAGCAGAGGAGTAACACACACATCTCCACACACATACAAACCCCCTATTTAATACAGCAACAGATTGTAATTCTCCTTAGAAACAAAACAAAGCAACAATAATGCTACACAAAGCACTGGCAACCACACAGACTCATTCAGTGGCCCCTGCTAAATCTGGGTTAGGCATTATGACTCAGGGTATTGGAAACCACCCCATCCTCACCTCTCCTCAGCCTTTTTTCCATATGTTCCTTATTTCTGGTTACCTTCCAGCTGCCAGATGTTCTTTCCCACTACCACCATCCTGGACCTGCAGACCCCTTTTTTCTGGGTAGAAATAATAGCATGCAGATTTCAGGAGTATTTGCCTTTATTTGATGCTATTCTTGTCCCACCTTCTCCGTGGTTCCAATCTCGCTGAAAATTACATGGTAGATGATCTTCATTTATTGGGCATAAATTCATGGATTTTTCAGGCAAGCAGGGACCAATATCATTGTTTAATCTGGATTTCTGCATGACAATATTGCAGATTTTAGCTGGTAGTGCTGGTGTTGAGTCCAACAGGCAGGAACATATCTTTCAGTCCTGTACTCCTAATTGTATGCGGGCTAAAGGACAAACTGGAGAAGCTCTAAAATTTAACCCTTCTCCCACTAAACTCTTGGACTTCACTCCATGTGAGCAGAGAGGGTCCCTGACCAGCTCAAACCCTATGAGTCCACCTTTCCAAACTGATACTGATCCTCAGCTTTTTCCTGTTATCCAGAGAGCTACCTTACAATTCTTAACATATGAAAAGGAGAGAGTAAAAAATCAAATAATAACGCAATTCTCCATTTCTGGAGACCATCATGTACTTTCTGCTGCTCTTATGCAGTAGGATCTAAACCACTCTCATTTTAATGAAAGCTTAATGTAAATCATGTGAAAAGTCATGCAGTGTTTCACTGAAGTGTCCACACTAAATTGCCATTCAGGAACTCATACCTTTCAGAGTGAAAATAAAAGAAAAAAGAAGTTTAGTTCCCGTTTGAGACAAGAGGTTGTGATATAAATCCCAATCAAGAAATATAAAATAAAAAGATGGAAGAAGCAAAGTTGTATTTTTATTCTATTTAGGTATTCAAGCTGCAGCTAAATGTGTAATAGCATTTACAAAAGCACATAAGTGACAAACTATGATTTCAGGAGTGAAAATGCTTTAAAAGTTTTCTTACAGTATAGGTTCTCATTCAAAAGGACTGAAGCCTTGTCCAGGTACTCACTGTGTTCTGCATTTCTGAAGACTCCAAAACACAACCACATGAACAGTTTTATCAAGGCTTGCATACTTTCATGCTCTCTGTAAACAGAAATGCAGGACCCAGCTGCTTCTGGGGTATATCTGTGCATATTTGATTTTTTTTTTTCCCTGTATAAAATGCAAACTCCACAGTAAAAATAAGAAATACTATTTAAGGAGAGAAAATCTTCCAGAAAGTTAAATAACTAGTAAGATGAGATCCATTTAGGCCAGTTGAATATCAATTGCACCACTGTAGAATGTAAAATAAAATTGATGTATTGGACAATATCCGATTTCAGTGGCTTTACACCAAGGATGCATTAGTTGAGCCAGTATTTTGAATTAAAGAACACTGAAAAAATCTTTTATGTTTATCACACACCTGGCCATAAACCAGCCCCAAACTTCCTTTAAATTACCTTGTCAGAAATCCACAAAGCAGCAAAATGCAACTCTTGGGGTAGAATCTCACAGTGGAGTTGAGCTCTATCAAAAATCAAGATTTAGACCATGTGTTTCCTGTATGATGTTGATCTGGTAATTGCCTTTCTTGCTGCTTTGGGTGAGATTCTGATATTCACTATATCAGTTCTCCAGGTGTTATTTTAGTCATCCTTCCTTTGCAAATAGAAATAATTTGTCCTTCCTGATTGCATTAAGCTGCACTTTAAATGAGCTCCCTACCTGTCTTGACAACTGTAACCACTGAGTGCTTGCAAGCAGGTACCCAGAGCAATTCAGACCTTCACATGTATTTATAATGAACCTTAAGCCATGACACAGTTATTTTTAAAATCTTTTCAGATAATCATCACTAAAATCTGAAAACATTTAGTCTGAAATAGGAGCTTTCCCTTCCTCACTCATCTGCTTGTGTTCTGCCCACTGGATACCCCAGTGGGAAGGTAATGGCCGTGAGTGTTAAAGGTGAGGGAACCCATCACAATGGCCTTTAAATGATAATTATTCAAACCACCAGAAGATAAATCTGGCTCTTGAGGAGGGACCACTGTAGACCCACCAGGTGTAGAAGTTAAACCAACGGGAATATAAAGAACGACTTGCCAAAAAAAAAAAAAAAAAAAAAAAAAAAAAAAGAAGAGAAAAGTTTCTCTGCTGTGAAAACACCCATTTCCCCACTTTGTTTTCTCAAGGCTGCATGTGCTCCATGCAAGGGCCTCCACTTGCTAGAGAAGGTGATGGCTGAGCTTCTGCTCTAAGGGAACACTACAGAGACCCCTGAGAGCTCCTCCTGAGCAAGATCACAGGGGGCTACATCAAGACATGCTTCCTTCCCCTTCTTTCATCATCTGGTGGTTTTTTGGGGATTTGGGGAAGTGGAGGCAGAGGAGAAAACATAACATTGGTTATATATTTGAAATAATTCACTCTCTGAATCTTCTCTTTTGCGGGAGGAGTCTGGAAAGAAAGTTTTGCATGCCTGTGCATGCATGTGCTTCTCAGAGTCACAGAATTATGGAATGGATAGGAAAGGACAATAAAGATTATCTCATCCCAATTCTCTGCAGTGGACAGGGACACATTCCACTGGACCAGATTTCTCAGAGCTCCATCCAGACTGGCCTTGAACAGGGATGGAGCATCCACAGCTTCTCTGGGCAGCCTCTTCCGGTGCCTCAAAAAAGTTACATCATTTCATTATAACCACACAACTTCAGTAAAGCTCCTTAAGTGCAGAGAGGAGGTAAAAAGAAAAGCAAGAACCGTTGTCAATCTGTTTTTTCCTCTCCTTATGGGATTTTGGGTACTAGATCTTGACTCACATACCCCTGAGGGCTGCTCCATGTGCTCAGGCATCACCTGGCCCCTGGGACAGCGGCGGCTCCGGGACCTCCTTGGAGTTATATTTGCCCCTAAAGGTTGTGGGAAGTTGAAAACAGGGATAGTACAAGTCATGCTACCTACAACCCTGATCTTCCTCCTGTCATCTAGTTTACCCAGCAGTGGAGCACTATCAAACTCTAAAGAATCCCAAAACACCCCACAAGACACTGCACAAGGTGGCCATATGGCCACTGACGTTTTTGAGAATTGTATGGTGCTGGATCTGTGTAAAAAAGCTACATTGAAATAGATTATACTATAATTATGTAATGTCATCTCACAAATATATGTGTAACTCTATAAATATACCAGATTAACACACAATATTACATTAGGAATTCAATATTGGAAACAAAACAAAAGCGAGTACATTCTGAATTAGCACAGTGGCATCAGGGTCTGATATTGTGCCTCTGTTTAATACTGTAAATTAAACAGGAAATGTAGTTTAATTTTGTGTATGCTTGTAAATAAACAACATGTAGATTTCATCATGCTCATTATACGGAAAATTACTCCACTTTTTTTTTTTTTTTTTTTTTTTTTTTTTTTTTTTTTTTTTTTGTCATAATAGCTTATGATACCAAATCTTCTGTTTATCTCAGTGAATTTTTTTTTCTGGATGTAAAAAATCCTGTGCATTATGCATCCTAACATCCATATCTGTAATTCTGTGAGCATCCCTTTTGTTTACTGCACACAACATAGTTGTAACAAAGACATTTACGCTTTTGGAGTCTGAAGCATGAAGTCGTTCTAAATCTGTGCCCACAGGTAATAATTACTTCACTCATTAACAGATCTCCCTAGTCTCTCATAAAACAGCTCTGAAAAGGTCTCCTGGGACAGAGTCAGGAAGTGTGTTTTATGATCATTAATATGGTACTACCTTGGAAAAACCTAGTCTAGCTGGTTTAGCCCCAAAGCTATGTTTATTTGCACAAACCCAGCAGGTTGCAATGACAGGGAGCAGACTAAAGCCAGCCCCAGTGGGTCCTCTCCATCCTCTTCATGCACCAGACACTGAATCACATCTTATTTTTGGCATCAACAAGTCATTACTAAGAGCAAGGGACAAAGCAAGGCAAAAAAATGAATAATTTATGTAGGGCATTCAACAGGATATGAGAAATAAAAGATCAAAATGTAAGGCCTCGTGGCAATTTCGTGTGTGCATGTATTCAGGAAATTTTCAAATTATTGTCTTAGTTGAAAACAATCATTAAGATAATTTATTGAGAAGAATTCAGGGCTGACAGTCAAGTACAGCAGTAGTGTAAGGAGGCAGGACCTCACTGAAGTATGTACAGCTTGGTTTAACTCCATGAGCAAGGAATTGGTGTCTCTAGATCTGTTGTACTTCAGTCAAGTACTCTTTTAATAAATAATTGATCAATTTGTATGAAGATTTTTGGCATGCTAAAGACAATGCTGCAGAATGAAAAATGTCCTGCAGGAAGATCTAGATGATAAACCAAACTAGACAACCACTTCATAGAGTATCCAGTTTATAAAAAAATACACAAGTTTGGATCAGTCTGCAATGGGTGATGAGAAAAGCACTAAACAAAATGTCCAAGGTCTGCAAAATTTGAGTCTGTCCTTTGTATCCTGTGGGTACTAAAATGAGACACAAGCCAGTTAAAATTTACCGTTCATTTCTATAGAACACCAACGTCAATAATCTCTAAAAGTTGCTAAGATGGTGTTTCTCACACAACCTGGGGTGCTGTGCAAGGTCTGCTGTCCTTTCAAGATAGAGAGAGGAAAATACTGGGCACACAGACTGGGATTTTCTCAATGAGTCCAGACTTTTTCTGGGACTTGGCCATGAGAAGTCCTACCAAAGCTCGTATGTCATCAAAGAATCTAAGGAAAATTCAAGGTAAAAAAAGGCAGCTGTCTGCTATTGAAGAAAAGAGGGGTTGTCTTGCCCCAAAGTACTTGCAGCACATGTCAAAACTGTCTTCCTCGGGTTCTGTGCTTACTTGGTACATCAAAAAGATCTGTCACTGTGTTATATCATCACTCAGAGATGCCACTGAGGGCTTTTAATTTTCTTTTTTTAAACAGACTTCATTTTAGACACCTCAATCAATTTCCCTGTTGTGGCTTTTCCCCTTCAGGCCAAAGCATCCCAATTTCAGTACTAATTATTCTTATTACAAAAGTCCCTCAGGTCCTACTCAGACTGCTGTGCTTAGGGGTATGCTAAAGCCTAACTGGAAACATTCCCAGTGCCAAAGAATTTACAAGTAATTTAAGGCAGGATGCAACAAGTGGGTATGTGAGACAATAATTAAGGTGAGGGGATTGGAAGGAAACCCATAGTAGCACCGAGTGGTCACACTGATTAGCTCCATGCAGTGCCTCAGACTCAGCTGCAATATTATTATTTATTTTAATGCTGAGGTATAAACAACTAAAATTGATATGATTGTGATTTAGCGATTAAGTGCTTTAGAAAATCTGGAATGTGTGGTTTGCACAATTTATCAGTTTTGAGTACCCAAGTGTCAGCTGAATTCTTCATTTTAGGATTTAGGAGGACAGGTGGTTGAGGCTGGGAAAGCTCAGAGGGCTCTAGAACCACCTGATAAACTCTCAGTAGGGCAGCAGAACTCAGGAAAATCAGGCAGGTTTTGTTAACAGCCCAGTAAGATACTCTTCTCTAATGGATGCTTGAGTCAAAGTTTGAAGCCATGAAAACACAGCCTAGAATGATAAAAGTCCTCCCTAACACCAGCAGAGCTTAGCGAGAAACACTGTAAATCCCACTGTTGTGGCCCTATCCAAAAATAAATGCTTGATTTTGTGCCTCTGGGAGAAACTGGGGCCAAGGCTTCTCCTGCCCTGCTTGGTGCAGCCCCAAGATCTTTGTCTGCTCGAGTGGTGGCACACACATCCCTTCCCAGCGGAAAATTCCGTCCTGTCAGGCAGGGAACAGATCTCGGGCCAATGTAAACTGGCACGGAGTTAGCCTAGTTGAGACCATCTGCAGACCTGCCAAGGGAGAAATTTGCTCATTGATTGCTTGGGAATTGGGATGGATAGTACCACAGACTGAGAAAATGAAGGATGGTGAGGGCACATGCTCGCAATATGCCAGCGCTGGGGAAATTAGGACTTCAATTAGCTCTTCGTTTTCAGAGGGAAGGTGGATTATCCTGTGGCCATCGAGGCAGGTTGTTTGGACATGATGAAAAACCGAGACAAGCTCTGAGGCAAAATGGCCTCATGGAATCTCCTAAACCTAAGGAAAGTGATCTGCAAGAAGCTGGGAGACGAAAACCATATTCATGTCTGCCACTCAATATAATTTAATGTAGCAAATAGCAAACACTCAGACTGAACATATGAGAGTAGAAACAGTGCAGGTATTAATATATCTGCTCTTCCCACAGATTGGCAAGCAGCCTAAATCCACTGCTACCTGAAATTATGCCAACCTGCTCAGCACATCTGAATTTAAAACTAATCTCTTATTTACAATCAAAGCATCTACAAAGCTGGTGCTTGTAATGGGTTTTATTATACTGCATTAAAGATTGTTGTTGAAATTTGCATTTCCAATGACCAATTAGTATATTTATTTATTAGAATTTAGTCATGCTATTTCTAGCAAATGAAATGTAGTGCATAAGAACATAAATAGGATTATTAGCTACATTCCTCTCTTTCCTCTTCTATGTACTTCATTATTTTTGCACAGATGCCAGGGTTTTTTTTAGTGAAAAATTAAGATTGCATGAAGACTTGCCCACTCTCAAAAGCTGTGATGACATTCAGTGTGATTGCAAGTTATACCACATTAAAAAAGACGTTTCTCTGAAAGCAGTGGTTAAAACCCAGACGCCTACATTTATTTACATTTGCAATGCTGTGCCATGTGTATAGGATACAGTGAACTGCTAACTTTTGGAATGAAAATAACTTGTGTCTGTGTTAAATGTCACAGGAAATTGTAGCACTGATTAATAAGTAAAGAATACATAATTAGAAAAAAAAGTTGCTTCTTGTAAAACTGCTGCATGTGTTTAAATTCTCATTCATTTTTTTTCCCCAGGAATGAGTAGATTAAAATAAATAGAGGGATCACGTAATGAAATTTGCTCTCCCCTTTAATGTAAGTGTTCAGGTTTCAGGATAACATTGTTCCTTAACAATTTATTTAAAACAGGAGGCAGAATATTTCCATTGTTTCCTGGTTTAGTAAGCTTCCAAACACCAAGAAAAACATAATTTCTTTGCCTCAAAATTACAGTTAATATGAATTAAACAACAGCCTAAATGACTAGAGAGTAAAGTTTTTCATTAAAGCTATGGTAAGAATTTCTTCATATTTTCCTTGGTTAGACATCTGCAAATAACAAAAATTGGGGTAATGAATGGGAGGGAGGAGATTCTAATCCAGATTGGGAACTTCTTGAAATTCAGGACTTTTGTTTCAGCTCCCAGTTTCTCCTGCCTCTTGTAGCATCTCCTTCCCAGATGCTTTGCACATGAGGGTGTTGGTAAACTTTCCAAACATGAATAAAATGTATCAAATGTAGATATAAGACTAAGGAAATGCTTTTCTCAGATTGATATACTAAGGCAAATGAAATCACCAAAAGCTGAAAAAACTCCACTTTGGAATCTTTGTGAAGCATAACTCCTTCTTTTCATAAAGCTTTCAAAACAAGTAGATCTATTCCAGAGTAAGTTCTTCATCTGACAAAAACTTTCTGAACCTTTAGTATTTTGTCATTCCTTACACATATGGAATATGGAGAACCGTAATTTACATAAATTGATCTGTAATGTACCTGCAATTAACTATTTTAAATAAAATTTATTAAACTTGTTGTTAAAACAATGGAGAAAATGGTACACCTCTATGTACTTACAATTTGAGATGATTGAGATTGATTTTTGGCAGAGAGAAAGTGAAGTTTAGATAGGACAGATGACAGTTTTAAATAGAGTTCTCTTTTTACATCTATTTCATAATGACAGTGTATATTCACTAGCACTGTACTGAACACCAGCTTCCCAAATGTCCACAGGTGTGAAAAGCATCAAGAGTATAATGTACTCTGCAAGCCAGGGTTCTCTTTCTTAATTTTTAATTTTGATCAGGTAAGATGGTCTTGCCTGAATTCAAGCACCGGGTCATCTTTGCTGGGTAATTCTAGTTTGTTGTTTCTCTGCAGCAGCCAGGTTACAGCCAGAGCAGCACTTCCATTTCTTATCCAATCACCCTCTGTGCTCACTTCAAGGAAGTATTAGAGAAAATGACATTTGAACACTAAGAAGTGCTCCTCTGCTTCACTTCCTATATCACTACGAGCCAAAAAACGATGAAGGGCGATCCTCATTTAAATTCAAAACTTTTTGTTTTTGAGATCTCAGTTCTAGCATGAATATTCAAAGCCATTATTCCCTATGCTTGCAAATGTAACTTGAAATAATTTAGGAATGAAAACAACCAGAGAGGAAACAATTCAGCAAAGCCATGCTTAGATTTCAAGATGATGTTCAAATGGATCATCACAAAAGAAGTTTTTGAGTACTAAGTACTTTGACAACCATTCCTCACAAGTTTGCCAATCATTTCATTACATATATCTGAAAATACACATGACTCTAATAGTGTAGCTCTGATAAAATCATCCAGGATGCTTTTCATTGTTGGCTGCTAGACCTTCCAAGAGACTGCCGTGGTGTTTGCAGTGGTCATTAGGAACTGCTTTGAAGAGGTGTCCTGCCAAGTGAGCAAACCTCCTGTCATTCCATATGCACCACCCATGTAAATCTTCATGCACTTCCCACCCTTCACACGATTTTCTTGTACCTTCCAGTGCTTTGGTCAGCTTCAAGCTGACCAGTTCCAGAGTGGTGAGCAGAGATGCAGCAGAACATCTTCCAGCATCTCTCTTCCAAATGCTCATTGCTCCTACAGGCATGTTGGTGACAGCAGCTGGGACAGTAGCCTTGGCTCACTGCACAGTAGAGGCTTGTTTTGAACATTTTGATCTGTTTTCTGATCCAGTGAGTGTGGTGGTGTCTGCAGGGGGTATTATATCACATTTCTTGTCTGACTTCCTGCTGAGTTTTGCTGACAGTCTGTTTTTCCTTGCAGGTACAGACAAGTCTTCTGTGACAAAGCAAAACTTTCTGGCTTCAGCAATGTGGCAACTCAAATGAAAAGACACTATAAAGATTACAGGATTCACTTACTTTTCTTTTTCATTGTCAGCTCAATGACTTAATGCTCTTTACTCTGAAATGATTCAAACTAGTAAAGATGATCATCAGATTACAGGAAGAGTTTATACACAAGAGTTGACCTAATCTGAATTCATTTTCACCTGAACTTGTGTTGTATCTGCACAGACTCTTTTTCAGGTCTGTTACAGGTTTGTTTTTAATCTTCCTTCTGGGACAGCAAGTTATACAGACATCATCTGCCTATCTACATTTATTACGTGTGGCAGTTTATTATTTCTGAATGATACAAATGCATTTCTTTTGCTTTGCAACTGTGTTTGAGCTCAGGCTTCACGTTATCTGCCTGAAGTTACAGACTCAGTGCCATGCCTGAAGCAGCAGGTGATCTTGAAGAGGAAACATATAACTGGTGGAAAAATTAAAATTTTACTGTAAAATCTCTGCAGTGGCAAATGCAACATCAGTGATGAGGGAATATCCTGTTCTTCCCAAAGCCCCATCCATGCCAGCCTGAAAACAGCACGAATGACCAGAATTTAAATGCTATAAACACCCAGATGCTCCATAAGCATCTGAGCCTGGAAGTGAGGGCACAGCAACAGAGGAGGGAAGTTGCTAATGCAATGTGACCTTGCTCTGTTTGCCTTTCCACCCTGCTGAGAGCTTGATGCAGCCTTTGGAAATATCTGAAAACTTTGAGGCAAAGCCTTGTGGGCAGATCAGGAGCTTGCCAGTGCCATAGGGTTTCATTTGATATGGAGTCTCCTGTAAGAGACTTCTCTATAGAAAGTTTATTTCTTGGCCACCTTTCTCAATCCTGTAGCAGGGAGTTAGATCCTTTATTGCTGGGGTGAAGGTGCTGGTAATGAGAAATGGAGAAATGTTAGAGGACATCTCTGCAGGTTCTGCTCTACCAATGCCTCTCATGGTTCCTGTTCTAGACCAAGCTCCTTTCCTCCCTGAAATTTCCTGACAGCTCCTCTGTTAACAGGGAGCTTGTGGAGACTGATTGAAGAATTTCCTGGTGGTCAGCACAGGAATACTTATCTGGATCCTGCAGGGTGGCTTTCGTACTGCAGTCACACAATAACAAATCTGGGCTTGGCGTGGGCAAGCAACTCCAGAGATTTCATTTTCATTGACCAGTAAAATGAGAAAATTCATCAGTTGAGATAAGAATAGTTTAATATTTGAGATGAAATGACAACAGTAACACCATCACTGCCAATAATAATAATAATAATAATAATAATAATAATAATAATAATAATAAAGAATCAAAATGCCTAAGTCTGGTGTAACTTCAAATGCTGGGGCACTCATTTTAACATTTCTGATTCTGAACCATAGTTCTGGGCCACAACAGTCAAATTTGTGGTCAGTTATAAAAAATTCATTAAAAACTATTACTTCCATCTTATTTCTCCTTAAGCCAAGCATAGACCTTATATTCAAACACATGGGAAATATGGAGATGTTTATTTTTCACTGGGATGTATATCTTAAATCCCATGACAATTCTGCCAATACTTTGATGAAATAATATGTTTATAATTGTTATATATTTATGTAAATCAATATTACATACATTTAATATATATACAATATAAGTTTTGTATTTTTTTATCCTTGTTAACATTGTGGTCATGACTACAAACCAAATAAAAAATCACATTAGGCCTTATTCAAAGGCAAAGGAGATGTCAGTCCTGCTCCAAAGAATTTACAAACACATTAAGTTCAAGGTAGTCAAGAAAAACAGGTTCTCTGTATTAGCATTTACAAATAATTGTATGAAATTTTGTTGACTTTGTTTCTGTCAAAATTTTATAAAATTTTGCTGGTTCACCATCAGATTTTATGGCTACAGCTGCTGACTTATTCCATTTCAAAGCAGGTTATTTTCCACTTTTTTCCTGGTCTGAGGTGGGTTACAATAGTCCATAAATCCCCAACTTTCCTGGCTTTTTATAAAGGGCAGACATCATAATTAGACTTTCTATACTTCATAAACAATTACTGGATTTTTAAGGTCTTGTTCATTTTTAGGGGTTCTTCACCATCCCAGTCTTCTAATCATAGGATTCCAGTTAATAAATTGTGCAGTGCAGAGAATAATTCTTCAAGTGAATTAGAAAATGAAGACCCATGAGTGAATAGTTTGTTTCTCAACAGTCTACCAAAAATATTGTTGGAGTCTCGTGGTAGAATAAATTTCACTTTTCTGTTCCTGTTTCTTCTTTTTAAGTCAAGTTTTTGGAAAGCATTTTGTATCTTTAGGACTGTGTGAACTTTCAGGAAACTAATTTATTTAACAATGCCTGTAACTCATCTTACATAGAGAGATAATTTGTGGTGAAATCAGAAGGAGCTCCAAACAGAAATCTGAGCTCTAAGCTCAGAGGAAAATTTAAATCTATCTTCTGCAGCTGCATGACAAAGACTGTGAAATTATAACCTCAGAATATTTCAAAATATCTGCATCTAGGTCAAGACTTGACATTCCAGTTCCTCCTTATTTTAGTCAATCTGTGTGATCCATGCAAATTCAGATGTTTTCTACAAAAACTGTTGCTAATATATATTCTCACATGAATTTCTAGACTTTTTCTTTAATTTCCAGTATAAATTCCAGTGCCTCAGAGCTCTGGATTGAAGGTACTAATGTTCTTGTATGATCCCATGTTTATGTGCTTTGTGGTTTATAAGTTGTATTTCCTTCTGTAGAGAAACCCAACAAAGAAATATTAGAATTACAGAGTGACTGTGCTAATTGTTATAATGTGGTATAGGTGTCTGCCATAAGATATTTTATTATTTTTTTTAACAGATGTTGCAAAGAATACTTTCTGGGGAAAAGCAAGACATGAGAAAGCCTAGCAGTGTTATGTGAGAATTTGGAATTAATTTCTGGCAGATTCAAACCTTTGTTTGTTGTGGTTTCTTTCCCCCTAAATGTGATTATTGAAATGTCAGGTTTTCTTTACTTTTTCTTAAAACATGGCCTTTAAATTTCATCATTTTACTCTGATAGCCTCTACTGTGACTCAATGTCTAATCATGCTGAGGCAGTGCCATCTCTGGAGTCCTTTGAATCTCACCTGGCATAATTTGCCACAGATAAATAAATGACATCAATTTACATCAGCTAAGAATTTTTTATCAAGATTTGTTGTTTTCTGCTATATAAAAAACTCCTATTTATACATGCTAAAACAAGGAGTTTGGAGAAGTGGTATTTATGCCATCCATTAATTGCCTCTAGTAAACAACAGAATAGATGCCATCCAACTGGTAAATACACATAAAATCCTCTGTGCTGTCAGAATGGCTGCAAGTTGTACAACTCATTTCACACACATTAGCGAGCATAGCTCCTTATTTCGTTATTTTTGGGTGCTAATGACATCCAGGTACTGAAATTACACTGTGATGTGTAATTAAGCAGTTTTCCACAGCAAGAGTTTCTCAGCCCTATCACTGTTGGTAGATCCTTTGCATTGTCCCTTCACTGTTTACAGTCTAAATTACGGGGTTTTTTTTGTTTTCTTGGTATAATTTATGGCTGGAAATTTGCATACCCAACTGATTTTTAGTGGCCAGCAGCTCTTCTTTGAGATATCCCTTTGACCTCCTTCTGACAAGCCTGGCACTGTAAGTAACACAATTCCCCCAGGATTGCAACTTCCCATGGCAGCCATAGCTAAGCTGGTGGCTGTGTGTGATGAATGTCCTGGGCCTGCTCAGAGAGCAGCCTGGCATTAAGCAAAGATAATATTTCCACCAGGCAGCTCTACAAGAAAAACTCTGCAGGATTACCCAAATTTATGAACCTTTGTAAAATGTGTTTCTGTAAGTATTAATTTCTGAAGGGTTTGTCTGTGTATTGGTTCTGTTGTAGTTGTGTAGATAAGCACACAACACACACACCTGATAATAAACCAACTCCTATTATTTCATTTTTACACCTGCAAAGAGTTGCAGTGAGGAAGCCATGAATGAAAGATTTTAAGGTTCCTATATATACCTTCTACAAAGGGATTTTTAATGAACCCCTTGCATAAATTTTAGACAACAGTGTATGCTAGTGCCATGTCTGCTGGCAGGTGGATCTACAATATCCAAAGAATTTAGGAACAGAAAAAATCCCTTAGGCACATGAGCCCCAAATTATAAAATAATTTTGCTTCAGATGTAAAAGCCAGATTAACTCATGGCAGCTGGCTTGTAAATGTATTAAATGGACAGAGGAATAGTGAACGTCCTTCAAGATGAATTTCTTGTCATCTTTTCTTATGAAAAGAGGTTTATCCCATCCCTTCAAAATCTGTAGGGTATCCTATTTTTTTAGTCTCAAAAATATATTTGGTTTTCTTTGAAGATGAATAAAACTGAGATGCTATTATATTCAGTTCCTACTTTGCAGCATCCAGAAATTCCTTTGCTATTAATATGCCAGAGAAACAGATTTCTTTGATTTTTTTCAGTTTAGAAGATCAAAAGCTGTCAGAAATTGTTTCAAAAGAAAAATAAATCTTTGAGAAGTTGGATTTGAAATAATGAGTCTCCAGCATGTTGCATATACAGTACTTAGAACTGTTTAATGGAAGTTGCTGTTATAATTGTGGGGTTTGCCTCTTTACACGTATCACTCACCTAAAAGATATTTCAGCATTAGTTTTGCTTTTTCCTACAGTAATTATTAGAGAATTGGATATTAATGGCATCCTTTTTTTTTTTTTTTTTTTTTTTTTTTTTGGTAACTTCTTGAAAATACTTAGGTAAAAGAAAAAAGCAGCACACTTTTAGACTGAGAGGAAAAAGTCTTAAAACCAATTTGGGAGTTTTCACAGGCTTTTGTGTTCATGTAAAAGCTTTTCATTCTTCTATTTGTATTTTGGGACTCTGACCATGGCACAGAGAGGGAAGAGCAGTTTTGTGCTGCTGGAAGTGCTCTGGGAGTACCTGAGTGGTTCAGGGGTGGCTATCCTGGTGTTAGCCACCCACCAGACAGGATTGCAACAGCTCCAGGGTGCTCAGAAAGACCTTGTTGTGCCAGGGAACTCAAATCTGGAAGCCTGGGTTTGTGTTATCATCATCAAGAGACTGAGACTGATTTGGTTGGTATCAATAGCACCAAGAACCACGGTGTGGAGATATCTCTGCTGTGAGGGCTGAAAGAGCAAGTGGTAAAAAAAGGAGCTGGAACAAGACAATTCAATATTGATAAACTCCCATTTGGAAACAGCCCTGAGTGCACACAGCCTACCCTGCAGCTGAAGATGTCATTGTAGCTTTCAAGTTTTTCATCAGTTGAGCTCTAAATTTATTCTAAACCCATATCCCACCTCTATTATTCTACATTTGTAACAGCCTAATGCGAACAACGTTCACAATTCACCAGTGAAAAACTGTCTAATGATTGGGCTGGCAAATAAATAAGTCAAACATGCTTTTTTGGAAAGGGAGTGAATACACTTTTACTTCCAAATTAAAATATTTAGTGCTGTATGAAGCAGTCACTATTTAAACTGCCAATAATGTTTAACACGAATTTACTCACCACTGCCTATCCTCATACTGTATAATTTATAACACTAAGCCCTTTCAATACTCCAAAATGCCAGATAAACTTTTCTCATTTGCTCTTAATTTGGTCACGCAGGATAATACCAACATCTGAAGGCTCTTTAAACTGCTTTTTAAAATGCATTCCTGAAAGCACCACCAATGCCACCTCTGCTCCTTGTCATCTTCCATAATTATTTCCAATCCAAAGCGGTCCTTAATGCGCTTATTAATCTGGCATTCTCCTCAGTGTGAAGCACATTCAGCTCTATTAATTTTTAAAAACCCTTTTTTATGGTGGACTGCAGATGCTTGGCTATTACTGAAAAGCTATTAGAAGTTAACACCTTTCTCTCCCCAGGGACTGGCATCATCCTATGCTTCCAAATGCCACCCTATTTTACATTATCAGCTGCTAAGACTGAGTATTAGAGACTTTTTTTTTCTTTTTACTTCTGAACTGTTAATGCTATTATTAGCTAATGGCAGAGTTCTGTACAGAGTATAGATACATATACTCCCTAAATGTCTACAGTAGATGAGGTTTTATTTATCTGCCTTTGAACAATGAGACTTTTCATTCCAGTCATCCATTAGAAGAAAACTCACACGTAAACAAACCACTAATCTGATATCCAGGGATTGAGATTATTTGTGCCTATTCTCAACTTGGGTGCTATGATCAGGTGAATATTTAGTAGGAAAAAGAATGCAAAAGCCCAAAGTCATCATCCATCAAGCCTCAAAAGGGAGCTCTTTCCCTTTTAGAGAGTATCAGTGTCTTTGTGAAACACAAACATCCCCTGTATTAATGGAAACTAAAAGTTCTGAATAAATATTACAGAATGCTATTTCTGAGCTGGTAACAACTATTAGAACAGACAGGGTTTTGAATTTTCTGGAAGAATTTTAAGTCCCAGCTACTCATTTCAGGATCTGACTGCTGTTGTGAAAATAGTCTCAGCCATAAGCTCTTCTGTGGTTACCATGAGTTTTTAAGACTCAAACCCCTGAGGTACAATGGAGAGTGAGTCTGTGCCTGCATTCTGTATTCACAGCATTTTCAAGGAAGTTCACCCTCCTGCTAATTTTCACTCAGGATCTCAGCTCTTCTCTGAGTAATGACAAGGGGTAGAAATCAGCAATGGCTCTTCTGACCACTTTGAGCTGTGACGACTGGAGACAGCAAATTAACACATCATGGCTTGGAAATTCTCAGCTTGTGCTTACTAAACCTAAAGTACTATCAAACAAAATACCGCAGAGATCATGATACAGTTACACTAGTAAATTTTCTGTATTAAATTTAGTAAAAATCTATATTCAAAATGCTTCAAAGATGTGGAACAATTGTTTCCAGAAGACTGAAGAAAGTTTGACAGCAACATAACATTTAGGTCTAACCTGCCATGAAGAGATTCAGGAGCCAGAACATGAACCTGGATATTTGTACAGAAATTATTGGGGTTTCCTGTCTCAAAGTCAGGGCGTTGTAAAGGCTGGAGGGAAGTCAATTCCAAAATTCTGGCAAGTATTGTGAAGGGAATTTCATGCCAGAATTTGGATAATATTTGAACTTCAGCCACTATCTCTTAATATCTTCATTCATTAGCACCTGAAGGACTCAGTAAAGACCAGGATAGTGGCTCATAAATGATGCAGACAAAGAGTTCTTTCCTCAAAAACTTTATACTTTCTCTTCATAGAAATATGTGAAATGCACAGAGAACAGACCATTTTAAGAATTTGATAAGAGCATGGTCTGAATGTGAGGCTGGCTGGCAGTGAAACCTTGCCAATGAGCGTTGACAGTGGATGTGCATCCATGCCACGGGGAGTGAGTTCCCCATGATCTTTGTTACATTAATGCTGTATTCAGTAGTATCTTGTGAAATGCAAAGATTACATCAGTGTCATTCAGAATGGAGTTCCTACTCTCCAGGAGAAGCACGTGGATGCTCCTGGTGAGAGCCAAAATAAATTTAAAGGATATACTTGTCTGGCTGCAAATCACCGTTCTTTAAATTACTGCCAAAAGATCCTAATGCATCCTACTTCAACATTTTTCATGGTGTGTGCCAGGGCTTTTCTCTTTTTTCACCTTTTCCTTCATTATTTTAGAAGACATTAGTGCAAAATCCAAGTTGCTGAGTCCTGTCCTAGATTTATGGAAGAACGTCACTGTGTTCAAATAACAATGCTGGAAAATAAAATGGAAACATTGACACTAGAGAAAATTATGATTGAAGTGTGCTTAAAAACACACAATGACAAAGCTGGGGCACTCTGACCTGGGCTAGTGTCAGCTCAAAAAGAAAGCTGAGAGGAGTGGTGGCTGATTTAACTGAGAATTTGCTGGCAGATTTTTGTTTTCCTGAAAAAAAGTAAATGTGATGCTGAGCATGTGAAACATTTCAGCTAGGCTTGTGGGTTGTTAAGAAATATGGAATAATGACATTGATATAAATTCAATTTTTCAATTAAAAAAAAGTCGTTTTTTTAAAAGAAAATACTTTCAGGAAATAAAAAGGTGTTAGAAAATGTGAGTATAAGCCTCAGCTCCATTTTAAATCTGTGTCCTCTTTCACTGTGCAGTATATTAATGCACAGAGGTTGGAAAGCTGTTTGGAAGGTCAGGAAGATATGCAATTAGTGGCATATCTCTTAAATGCATATTATATGCTCAATGGACATGAACTGCTCCCATGGTGTCCCTTCAGCCCATCCCACAATTGCCTTGTCAATGCATGTGCTTTTCCAGCAGTGAATCCTCAGGTATTCTGGTGAACCACATCCCACTGTATGCAATTCAGTCTTGGTGTTCTAACTCCATTTCCAACGGGCTGAGCAAACCCTGACAAAGAGCAGAACAAACCTCTGGTGCAGCCCAGCTAACCAGACCAGGAGAGCATTGGTGAGAGTTCACCTAAGCCTGGGAAGGCTCAGAGCTGTCCCTGAACACTCCTGGCAGTGCTTGGGAGAGCCATGGCAGCAGGCTCTTCATCCTCAGCTTCCCCTTTGCCCAGCCCATCCGGCATCCACGAGGGCTTGAATGCTTTGGTGCTTCTCTCTTCTGAAAAGTCTTACTGCCACACAAGCTACTGGCCTAAATCACAGTGGGCCCAAGCCTGCCCATTCAGCTGGCCCTGTTGTAAAGGGCTGTAACAGCAGCTGGGCATTTGCCAGGCACAGGATCACACCCCAGTAATTCCCTTCCCCTGCAAAGCAGCCCAGGGAGAGGTGGAAGATTCACATCAGAGACCTTCCTGCCCAGGCTTCTCAAGGGAATAGTAAAGACATTCGAGTTTTGACTTGAAAAAACTCATTAACTCCAACAAATTTGGGGTGGCTTTGTGCTGATTAAATTATTTGCCCAGTCCTATTGAACACTGAATAAATGTAGTCATTCAAATGTTGGATAGTGTAGTAAAGGCACTTTTTCCTCTCTAAAGGTGTAATTCTTTTGCATGAGATTTAGACAGCAGATATTGACAGAAGAATAGATAATAGATAATTGATGTCAAAGGCTGAATAAGAAAGTTGTCGATCAGCCGGAGTTTAAGTTATCTCTATGTAAAGTAATATAAAGTAACGATGATTTATTGCTTGAAAAAGTTGACAGAATGAAAAAATTCTTTGGAATTGCTGGTGAATGTGGATTGATTTTTCTAAAGAACTCTACCCGGACCTATTTCTCTTCCAAAAGAATGCTGCTGGTTCTAATTATATGTATTTTTAAAAACTGCATTTCTAAAAACTTATAGCATCAGAACACCCAACACCCTATCTTTAGTACTCATGGAAAGAGGAGTATTTTCAACTGTCTAATTTGATACAGTAAAGAGATAAGAAAAGGTGTGATTTGGTTTTTCAACTTCCTTCAGGTGCACTGCATCACACAGCCTGTAGCAGCTTCTCCTATTAAACCTCATGAAAATGGAATAAAATGCTTTGTGAAAACAGCAATAGCCTCTAAGGCATGATTCACTAAGATGAGTATTGGAGGAGTAAAATGTTAGTACTAGAAAAAGGTGGACTGTTTAAATGGTATTTCCTTAATATCAGGACAGCATCCAGTTTAGGAGTGCTTCTCCCATGTTTCATTTAGCCACCTCTCACACTGGAAATCTGCTTTGAATCCAGGAAATCATCTCATGCTCTTTCCAGGGTCCCCTTGGAAACCCATTGCACACAAACCAGCAGAGGTATAAGTTACACTTCACAGGGATACGCAGAAAAAAAAGCTCAATATATTCCTCAACTTAAGTTCTGGATGTTTTCCAGAGTCATAAACATGGTATCCCATCATCTGTGCCTTTACTGTGCCTTTTCTAATTTTTTTCCTGTTATCTTTATGAAAAGGACCTTCTCAGTGTTGGTAACATGTTGGTATCCTGAAGCCAATGAGATCCATTCCTGACTAGAACACCTTTTTTTGTGTTACTAGATTCTCATGCTGGTTTCACAGACTGTATTTACAGCTCCCTATATTGTTTAGTTTATGCTACTCTAGAATTTCATATGTGCATTCAAAGGCGCTTGAAAGAAAGCGCAGCGCTTAAAATAGCTTATGCCACTCCCCTAAAATATTAATCACCGGTGTAACTCCATGAGAGTTACATCAGGCATGAGTTTACCCCTACTTTTTGTTTTAAATCAAAAGAAATTGATTTCTTTAGCAAACACACCCTAAACCACAGGATCAAAGGCAACTGAAGCACTATAAACACCCTTATTTCTTTCCCCCTTCCACCTTCTCCAAAAGCTACAGGGCAGACTGTAAACTGGCTTTTAAGCACACCAATTTTGGAGCAGCTGATTCTAGTAAGAGCAGCTCTCAGCTGTTGGTGGTGATGTCACTGGTTAACACTTCACAGCCCACAGACTGCTGGAATGATTCATTTGCCTCTGTCTGTCTCTGGATCAAAGATCCATACAGAAGTCAATGAGTAGAGGTAGTAGTTGTTCAGCATATACATATATATATATTTATTTATTTATGAAATGTATTGTTTTCAGTAAGATTAAGTTTGCATTCATGTACTTGATTCTGCAGAGAAAAAGAAATAAGAGTTTTTCTTGAAAATAGAAGAATATTTGAAAAATTAATGGATCACATCTAGGTATATCAGTGCATTTTCAAGAAAGCATTCTGTAAGGAAATACTGTATAGACAGAAATGAAGGTTAATGATTATGGATGAAAATTGTATTCAGATCAGACCTGTAGTAATTAATATTTTATAATATTGCATAAGTAAGTCCAAGCCCCAAGATTTCCTGGGAAGTATTACTCTAAAATTTTCACATATTGCACACTTCTTTGGGGTGGAGAAATGTGTTTCCATGGTTAGAAAGTCTGCTTCCGTGGAGATTTTGTTCTCAACTTTTCATTACAAACTTCATTCTAATAGAATAAAACAGAAAAAAAATAAATACAGACAAAGTGTACACAACCACACTTTGTCAGATACAGAAGTCATACAAACTTTTGACTCAACAGCGGCCATTAAAAAATTCAGAAGCTTCAAATGAGTAGTGCGACGGTGTGAAAACTAAACCAAGGAAGCCCGGATCACCGGGAGTCGGGCGCGTCCCCGTTCGGGCTCCTCGCAGCGCTCCTCTCGTGCGCATCCCGCGTGTTCACAGCCCTCGGTTCCTCGGCTGGGGCTGTGCAGCGGGGCTGGCTGCAGGCTGACAGTGCCTGCCCGCCCCGCCAGCCCCGAGCAGTGAGGAGGGCGAAGGGCTCACAGCCAGGGCTCCAGCAGCCCCCCGGGACCCCCTCTGCACGGCCTGAGCGCGGCTGGGCTGCCCCTCTGCCCGGGAGCAATGGTTGCTGCAGAAAAACGGGGCTGGGGCTGTCGTGTGGGGAAGGAGGTGCAGCCTGCTGAGATCGGAGTCCTGCTCTCAGAGCCTACGCCATTTGTGGAGGTAGAGCCACAAGAACTTGGTGCTGTTGTAAGATGGAAGTCAGAGGCTTGCTGTGTTCTTCATTATCCTTCCCTGAGGGTCCTGTGCTCATTTTAGCTATCTGTAGGATTGTGTTGGGCTCTGCAAATACCTCCCAGGTGAGGCCCTGGAGAGTGAGGCTCTGTCCCGTTTCCTGCACAGCATCCACTGTTCCTTTTCCCATTCATCAGGCAGGGTTGGTGTTGATCCCAGCACTGAAGTCTTATCAGCTGAAGGTAGAGAGGATCTAGGATGTCACTGTCAGGACAGAGATGGCCTTTGCTCACTTGTCTCTGCTGAGAAGGTGTTTTCTCTCCTTGGGTGTGAGATGCCCTCCCCATAGCTGGCACTGCCACAGAGAAAGGACACTGCACACGTTCATGTTTTGTCCTTACTGGTCAATGCCTCAATCTGTGCACTCTCCCAGGCTGTTCTGACTGCTGGTGGAGGATTAGAGGATTCTCTGTGGGTTCTCAGTTGCCCGTCTTTGCAGGGGCAGCTTACAAGCTCCACGTTTCTCTTCAGAAAGTCCTTTTTTCTGAAGATGTGCCGTTGTCCTGTGAGCTGGTTCAGCACACAGAGTTGTGTGAGTTAATTTAAAAAGGCAAAGAAAATCCTGGAAAGACATTCAGCGGTGTCATGCACTGAAATGCTGCTACACAGTGTGAATCACAGGCCACCAATATCTTTGCTGGAATGAATCAAAGTAGCTCTGCCTTGTTATGTTGGAGTCATAGTCAAGCCCTTTCTCACATTTCAATTCCATTTTATATCCCCTGTGGTTGTACATAAATTCCATGGTTGAATAAACAGACTTTGGTGATGATTACTTGGAACCTTAGGGGTTAACAGTGTTCTTAGCCTTTTCCCTAATTGGTGTTTACTCTCTTGAAGCCTCTCCATACTCATGATATAAAATATTCCCCGGAAAGAGTTTTCCTTACTGCCAGGATGTTATGCCTTGTGGATGAAATTCCTTGACAGAAAGGTGTGCACCTGTTGTAGTGCCGTGATAGAAGTCTGTGAAAAATACACCTGCTACAGAGCACAGACACCAGGCTGAGACATGGGTTTGTGTGCACAGAGAGGGCTCTGCTCACACTGCAAGGCAAGTGTGTTTGGGTGATTCCACAAAGGATTTTAGCCTTTGAGTCTACACCACTAAAGGGAGATCCTCATGGGGAAGAGTTGGCCTGGAGATATGAGGAAATGTGGAAGGGAAGGCAAGCACAGAATTTAAACTTTGGCCTTTCTGAGCTATATTATGAATCTGAAGAGTTGGACTGTGGAGAGCTCAGAACAACTACCAACCTATTTCTAGGTTCTAGTTGTAGGTTTCTGAGATGGCTGAATCAGCCAGTTCCAAATAAAAACTTTTCTGTGTCTTACAACAGTTTACCCCTCTTGCAATACAGACACAAATAGCAGCTCAGATCCCCACAGCTGTCAGGCTATAAATCCATGCTCCTATTTGTGCAGCTTATGTCTCTTGTTTGTGCTGAGAAGAGATATTGGCTTTCAAGAGGGATCTCCTACCACTCAAAGTCATTGGTATGGAGGTTAGCAACTTCTTTAATGCTCTCTGTACCCTCCTTAAAAACTGGACTCTGAACTGGTGCTGGAAAGTCAAAGCCCACTCCTAATTCTCTTAGGATGGAGGGATGTGCCTCTGCAGAGAGGCTTGGTTAGTGTCAAAGGCTCTTGATGAGCACCTTTGGCATCCTCTACCAGCACTCAGACAGCAAGGAGGTCCAAAACCAGTGCAGAGATCTAGATAGCTGGATCACAGAATCACACAATATGTTGAGTTGGAAGGGACTCTTCTCCAGGCTGAACAGACCAAGTGCCCTCAGCCAGTCCTCATACAGCTTCCCCTCAAGGCCCTTCACATCTTTATTACCCTCCTTTGGACACTCTCTGATAACTTAATATCTTACATTGTGGTGAGCAAACCTGCACATAACATTCACTGGGTTTAGGGTTGTAAATGTATTAGATAAGGAGACTTCCTTCTGGAGGTTGGAATGAAAAACGTCATCATCTTGTCTGCTTCCCAGCTTTCAGGAAAAGTGGCATTGATCCAGCTGACAAGGTCCTGGAGAGTGCACACATAAGGAGACCACTTGGTTCTGTCAGGAGAGGAACTAGGAAGTGTCATTTGGAAGGTGAACACACCAGCTGTGAAATAGAGATTTCTGCCCCATCAAATTAGCCTGTGTTAACTCACTGCACTGTGGGCTTGCATCTAAAATTCAGGAACAGAGGAAGCTTTGTCTGGCTGCTCAATTCTCTTTAAGTGTACAGGTGGAAGATATTTCTGTGCAAATAAAAACAATGCTGATAGACACAAACCACATAAGGAGGAAACTAGCAGTTATATATTTATCGATGATTTATTCAACAGTAATTTTAGTCTGTGATCTTATCCAAATATAGGCATGTATATAATCTGTCAGCATACTTGTTGTTGCCCCTTATAACTGATGTAACCCATTCACAGACTCTACCTCCTTTCATATTAAACCCCCAACTCAAAGTTAAAACCACCTCTTCCTACTTTAAGACCACACATATAATTTAGAGAAATACAGGTTTAACTGAACTTCACATTACAAACTGAGAAGGGAATGCAAAGATTTAAAAACCATGCATGGTCTCAAGTTTAAGAAACCACCCCAAACAAGACTGACTGAAGATTTTGCAACAAGGTTATTTTTTTTTTTTTTTTTTTGACAGAAAGCTGGATCTAGTTGAATGACGTCCCTTTAATTTCTCTACCCCTTCCGCCCCCAGCAATATCTGCTTTCCATGGAATTTTGCCTGGCTGAGAAACTGAACATCTCTCTATTCTCCAGACCTCTGTTTAAAAATGATGTGCTGTCAGTTTTAATTGTGGCTGGGGGCTTTGCACTACTGTTTACTCTTTGGCTCTGGGCTCCTTTTGTTATTTTCCACACGGGGGGATTCCTTGGATGCATCCTAGCAGGTCAGCAAGAGGCAGAAGTCACCATAAAAGAAATAATCTCTTTCTCTTTGTTCCTTGCCTGTATCTTCACTCCTTCCTCTCTCTAGATTCCAACCCTTTGCCTGTTATTTTTTAGTTTTGCTCCCTAATTTCCCATCTCCTCACTTTGCACAACAGCAGTTTCCCTCTCATGCTGCCTCCTAACAGTAGGGACATCCTCAAGAATGAGACTGTTTTCTTGGCTTCCTGGTAACTCCAAAACAAACAAGCCAAATCATTGTTTAAAAACTGTGTAAATAAAAAGATATTCTGAGTATTTTTTTTCCCGAAATTCTGAGAAATTGAGAAAACAAACTCTTGATGGATAAAAGTATTTCTCTTGGCCAGATGAGACTCAATTATTCTGGATGCATATGAGGTTTTTCATACTGAATTTCAACACTTATTTTTCAATCAAAGTGAAGGAAATTGTGTAATTAAAAGTGGTTTCAGACACAAAAACTTCTGAATTGTCATTTTGGAAGATGTTTCAATAAGTTTCCCTTTTTCAAATAAATTTTTTCTCAAGAAGACTTTAGCAGAAAAGAAAAAAATCTTTTAGATGTCTGCAACCCTGCCTCTTTACCTTGAACAGTGAAGCACAGCTTCAGAAAACCCAGTTTATTCTGGCTTTATTGGTATGCAGGGACCAGCAGGCTCATTCAAGTCCTTGGTATCACAGTTGGTGTGGCAGGGCTGGTGAAAGAACCAGAAAAAGCCATCAGGAAAAGGAGGAGATGACCACTCCATTTAATTAATATAGAGGCTAGTGTGATGTGCTGCTTGAACCTGTGAGTCTATTTGGCTTCAAATATTGGATTATGTAAGTTCCATGCACCCAAAATTTGAAAGAATGGGGAATTTTGGAATTTGGATCTCAGCATATGTTCCAAGCATCTTTCCTTCTAGTGGTACTTTAAACTGAGACTGAATTTCTGTCTCTCAAGTAAATGAGAATTGTGATCAAACTCACCTTCAGCTGAACTAGTTTGCAGGATTTGGCATCAAAACCTGTAGTTAATGATTTCAGTGAAGCTGAGTATTAAGTTGCTACAAATGGCTGTTTAAAAAGGACAAATGAAACAGAAAATATCTCTGTGGGTTGTCAAACTTGCCTCATAGTACAGACTTCCAGGCTAAACTAGAACTATATTATATCCAGTAAAATAAAAGCAGAGAATTTTTCTGATGGTTTTTCAAAATTGGAGATTGACCAGTTATGTGTCTTCACATTTCATATAGAAATGTCATAATTTTATTATATATGAATTTCCTGGCTCTTTTTCTGAATGACTTTTAATGATTCTTTGGAAGACTGGTACTTTTGTATTAAGTATCAGCTTGCATTTTGGACATCCTTAAGGTATTATCAAAACTTACAGCTAACCTAAAACATTCACACATGACCCTTTAAAAGGAAGGCTCCTATTTAAATTATGGCTGCATTGTGATTTTACCAGGATGAAATGAGAGATGTTAAGCTACTCCAAGGTGGACTTCATAACTGCACCTCTTTACATCAGCCTAGTGATTTTCATTAGCTTAATAAAAATATATTTTAGCATTGAATACTTTCCATTGTTAAATGGATTATCAAAAGCATCGTGGTTATGGAAAAAACAATGGCAAGATTCAATACAAACATCAAATGAACCTGATCTTACACTGATGGAAATCAAATTCCTGGAGGAGCAATACCACAAATATGTCAGTCACTGTAGTGATGCCCAAATTCCACATGATGACGATCATATGTTCCATTATGAAGAAAACTCTAACTTTGGTCATGAATACTTTTCCCTGGTCATGCTTAAAGTACATTGAATTGCACCTTGACCCACAGGCCTACTAAAAAGAGGAATTCCTTTAAAGAAAAAAGCTGTAACACATAGTTTCTTAAGATGTGGTAGAGATAGGTTTTATATAAATTTACTCTTCTCTAGGGTTTAGTTTCATAAGAAAGAGGAAACACATTTAATGTAGAATGAAAACCTGGAAACCTTAAATGTCCTCCAGGACTGTCAGTCCTGGATGTGATTTCTGGAGCTGTATCCAGGTCTGGCCTCACAGTTGCCCCTATCCAAAACATCCACTGGAATTTGCTGGAGGTCCCTCTTTCCCTGTGCATGAAGGCTGTCAATTAATATAATTCAATATGCTGCAACTAAATACCTGAGAAGGGCAAACATTTCTGTATACATGGCCCAGAAGAAAACCAAACTTTCAGTGATACTCACACTCTTTCAAACAGTTCCAAAGACAGTTCCCACTCATTCAGCCCCAAGACAGACATGTGTGATGCTGATATCACTGATCTATAGACTGGCATTTATGATAAAATTGATTTACATACACCTCACCAGCATGGCAAATTTCCCATTGGCTGTAAATCTCAAAGATTTACATTAACCATTCTCATATATCTGATTTTGTCATAAAAGGAATTTTAAAATGTGATGAAAAGCTTTTCACATCTCAAGCTAGGTGCAGGAATATATTTTTATGTTTTCTGGATCAGTCCCATGGTACAACAGCTATTTATGGTGTCACTAAATAGTGAGAATACAAATAGACAAACTGTGACTCACTTTCAAAAAAAATATTTGATGTCTGACATATGACCTAAAATTTGCCCAAACAATTTCCTGGCCAGGGGCCATATATACCATATCTGAAGCTGAAGGTATTTTATTGTAATTTGTAGCAGTGGGAGGGGAGAACTAGATTTATGATGGAAATAATCCTAACCACAGTTATGGTAGAGCTGCCACTGTCTCATTACAAACTGCCATTTTTTTCCATGTTAATTATTGCATTTCTTTTCACATCCTATATTCATAGAAGAAAATCACATCTGAATCAGTTGTGCAAATATTTAAATAAGTTTTTTTTTTGTCAATTTAATTTGGGCTTCCTTCATCACGCCCCTCCACAACAAGTAAGTATTTAATGCCACTACAAAATATCCCCAAACTACTTCTGTGAGTTAGCAATTACTGTCTCCTGAATAGATGTTCAATGTACAAAGAGAGTATAATAATTATATTCTTTCACCTTTCATTTCCCCGCTTTTCAGAAAAGATGAGGGAGAAGGGAGTATGTACAGAAATAGATGTGTAATTCACAGGGCATTTGGAAAATTTTATTTTCCTGTGTAGAGCAGGCTGAAGATCTGATTTTTAATCCAAACTGACTGTTTCTTTAAGACATCTTTACAATGATCCCAGCCATTTGATTTTTTGAAAGAACTAACTTCACTGGGGTGCTCCATTTGTTAAAACTGAGATTTTAAAGTTATTCTAAAGGACCTGGAACCTGTGTGTGAGTGTAGTCACCTGGTCTAGCACCAAATTAACAGGGAGTGCTCAAGGAAATACAATGATCAGACTGGAGTGATGCCTGTTCTGACATATGAATATTCTCCTGCAGAGGGGATCTGCAGAACCTTTCTCTTTTGGCCACCAAGGAGTGACCTTCTGGCTGAAAACATTTCTAAATCAGACACACTGAACTTCCAGGAATGCCTCTTTCTTCATATTTTGGTTCTGACACACCCTACCTCAAGCAAATCCCCCCCAGATGTGAGTTTTACAGTTCTAAAGAAATTTATGAACATAATTATATTACAACCACATATATAATCATGTCGGAGGTGGGGCTGCATTCGCTGGTTTATGTCATCTAGTCTATTTATTGGACTTAGAGGATTCTGCTGCACTAAAAGTGGAACTGCTCTGATAAGTACAGGTAGAGACAGATACATTGCAACATCTTCTGAGCCTATGTCTATACTAAGAAATGTAGATTAGCAATTAATATGTTTAAACCTTTTTGTGTTATAACACCAACATGCTATCTTCTATACAATATAATTTCCTTGAAACAAAAATAAAATAAGCTTTTGCTTTTCTTATCCTCTTTTATAGATTTTCCTCCACATATTTTACTAAATGTTATATCACAGTCTCAGTATTCTTTGAAATACATTTCATCTATGTATTTTTACCAGATACTCTTTCACTTCTAGTCCCTTGTCTTTGATTCTTCATTCAGGTAGAACACTTGTTAATATTGCACTCTTTCCCACCTCAGATGGCCAGTGACTCATGGAGATCACACATATCACCCACCTGCCTTGTATTATCAGACAGGAGGATTTGTGTCTCAGAGCAAAGTTTGTATCTCATTAGTTGCAGTAGAATTTCTCTGCAGCTTCCATAATCCTTTAATTTTGTCCTGTTCTACTTCAGTCTCAGTTCTCTTGGTTTCTGTCATGAAAATTTGCCTCATCATAATAGCAAGAGCCAATTCCCATAATCTTTCTCAAAATACTTCTTCTCCCCACACCTACAGAATACTATTTGCCCTAATGACTGCTATTGTCCTGGTTTTACAGATGGGGAAATTCAGGTTGTATTTAAGATTCTTATTCAAGCTTCAAAAAAAGGCATCAAGGCTTCTTTCCACTGGCTGTGGAGAGAGCCAGAATTTGGTAATGCTGCAGCCTGTGCAGTTTCAAAAACGTTGCTCTGGAACCAGGGTGGGTGCCTAACACTGCTCCTGCTGCGCAGTGCTTGTAGAGATGAGATGTTTGTCTTCCTTCTGAATACTGAAAATCAAACTTCAGAGCAGGGGGTTTCCAAATTCTGTGTGGTCACTGGGCCGAGGCTCTGTGGTCTCTTGGAGCCTGAAGTGCTGAGGAAGGACAGCCAGGCGTGGGGAATGCACGAGTGGGTCTGGCCCAGTGCACACAGATGGAGTGCCAGCAGAGCTCAGAGCCTCTCCCAGCCCCAGAGTGCCTGTGCAGCTGCCCCAGCACACCCTGACAGCTCAGGAAAGTCTTGCCTGGCTCCAGACCAGGAGTGGGTGCTCCTCTGCTGACTACCTGGACAGCTCTGACCCTAACAATGTGCCCACGGGGCAGAAAGCAAGGCCAGAACACAGAACACATTCTTCTTGATTCCTGCTCCTGCCAGACCTGGCTGGGCCAGCTTTGGGACAGAGACACTGAGAGACACATGATGGGGAGCTTTTCCCATGTGGATCATCATGTGTGCTGCTGCAGGCTGCAACCCTGCCCAGGCTGCTTCTCATTCTAGTTTTGCAACCACTTTACAGGATATTTTCCTTGAATCGCTGTTTAGATTGTTGCAGATTCTTTAAGCTGATTCACCCCAGGACTGTTATCAGGATAAAAAGAAAGTATTCAGGGAAAATGGGAGGAATTTAGAGCAGTCAGTGTAAATGTGATGTAGGCACACAATGAAATACTGTGGGAAGCCTTGAGTGAGAGCAGATCAGCGATGGTATCCATCAGGAGAAGGGAGCTTAGGAGAATCAAAGCCCAAGCTGTGCACCCAGCTTTGTTGGGTTTGAAGACGTGCAGTCCCAGCCCAGTTCTGAATGTGTTGTGGGGGTAACCCCCTTGTCTTTAACAGTGTGTTGTTTCTCAGCCCCAGGTTGTGATAAAGGCTTAGTGTAGAAACTGTAGAAATGGAACTGTTGAAATCTGTGGAGGTGCTGCACTGTTTTGCACACATATGCCTGCACTTTGCCAGCACTTTCTACATAAATGATTCCCAGATTTCCAATTGTATTTTGTTTATAGACACGTTTTGCTTATCGTAAATTGCATATGGTTTTACCTCTAACTTTGGGCCTGATCCTTTCACAAAGAGTTTGGCCAAGAAAAAGAGTAGGCGATCCACTATTTGTTAGCAGTTCATTTAATATATAAATACATATGTATGTATAAGTATGTGTATAGCTATAGATATATCTCAGTGGGATTGATACTGGGAGGTGCTGAGCTCTCTTAATCTCTTGTGAAGTCAACAGGAGTTGAGGGCACTCAGCACTTCCCAGAGGTGGTCAGGAAAAAGCAGTTTTAGGCAACCACTTGCTTGGGATTTTGCTATCTAAAGCACCAAAAAAAGAGATAAGCTTCTTAAAGCCTTTCTTAAACGCCGGCACCTCGAGATTGTAACTATTTATGTTTTACCACTTTTTCACATGCAAAATGTGAAGTGTGGTTGGTTTTGGGTTTTTTTCTTTTTTTTTTTTTTTTTTTTGGTTGGGGTTTTTTTTTTTTTTTGTTGGAGTTTTAAGGATCAGATTGATGAAGGAGAGTTCAGAGCCAGACGTACAGCATAAGAGACAAAGGTTTAGTAATGAGTTCAAAATTTACAAAACACAGAAGCAAATATGGCTTTAATACATGATGTGACCCTTTATAAGGCTTGAAATTACTCTTCAAAAATCATTCTGGCTTGACTTCAGAGCCGAGTGGATTGTGGGATACCACAGATTGACTTTGAGTAGTGGGTTGGTATTGCAGGAATTTTTTAATTTCCTGTAACTCACAACAATTTTCTTCCAGTTAGACCTTATCCTGCTGCAGAGTATTTACTGAACAATTTAGTACAGTGTATAAGCCAGATCAGAGCACATGCATGCACTCATACACTTACACACACACACACAGAGTAAGGAAAATTAAAGTATTAATAGTCAAATTCAAAATGATCAAAAGAGAAAGGTTCAGTGTGGTGATGTTTACATTTTAATGTGCATATTATATATAATATCTAACTAGTGATGTAAGGGGGAGGAAGAAACTTTTGGCTGAAACAGATTTTTTCTGTTTTTAAAAAATAAAAATTGTTCAAACTGCATTAATGAACAAAAAATAATTTGGGAAGCACTGGTTATTATAATTTATAAAAGTCTGTTAATTATTTCTTCAAACACATTTTCAGAAACTCTCCAAAGATACTCAATTTGCAGGGTTTAAAAATGAAATAAAATTCTTTAAACTAATGCTGCTTATGTATTTTTTACCAGTAAGGCAGCTCTGAAAGGATCCCTGTAGATCAAGGGGAGAAATATTTCATACCACAGAACTTCATGTGCTTGTTTCATTTCAATTGTCTCCCAGGTATTGCAGGGCAATTAATATATCATATTTGAAAATTAAAAATACAATGCAGGAGGTGTGTCTATACAACAACCCCCCCCCACTATGGGTGATGACAATGCATTTGGGTCATTGGAACTACAGATACAAATTTATATCTACTATTAATTTTTTTAAAAAAGCTTCTTGTTGTGAGTGGGCTATATATGCAGCCCATATATGTATTGTTAAAAAACCCCAAACAAACTAAGAAAATTATTTTTTATATATAAAAATATTTAAAAAATATATATGCACACATACACACACAATGCTTATGTATGTGAATTCATGGAATGTTTTATCCCTTATCTAAAATCTATTAATGCTCAAGGAAAGCCTTTGCAAAAATTGTAATTAGGTTTTCACCAGGTCTGGAAGAAATGGGAAGAGTACATAAAATATCTGTATGTTATGACGAAAATAGGATATATATTATCGTAATAATACTGGAAGGAGAATGTTTGACTGAAATGAATAAATACAGTACTATTAAAAAAAGCTTAAAATTGCTGGTAGTAACAATGTTACCTGGCCATGTAAATAAAAAATCAAAATGTAAAAAAAGAAAAGTCTGATTCCCCCAAGTGAAATAATTTAATGTTTCTTTAACTTCTGTATGCCAAATGGGAAGAGATCATAACCTCTAGCATTTTAGAAAGCAGGATGTATGATGGGATTTATTAGTAGATACAGAGTAAACAATGCTTATTAAATTTCAAGGTAACTTTATTTTTTGTTACCTACCAGTGGAAAACTCTTTTGAAATAACACTCATTAGAAATTGAAGGTTATGCTGGCAAAACAGACTTGAATCCTTCACAAATAGCCCCTAGTAAAAGTCATAGAAAGATCTGAAGCCAAGCCTATGACCAAAAAAAAAAAAAAAAAGAAACTTAATATGCAGGGAAAGTTTTTAATATGTGAGCCAGACTCAGAAATATTGCTCCTCTTTGAAATGAGCAAGAATTTGATGAAACACTAAAGGATTTCCTATATTTTACTTTATTGGACAGCAACAAGTAACTCAAGGAAAGTGTATCCTGTACTAGCTGAATGCTTCCCGGTGTCAGCTCCGTGCTTTCACAAGCACGTTCCCTCCAACACAGAGATTCTCCCAGGTGACACGAGCTGTGTGCAAATTGCACCCTCAGTTCTTCACCTAGAGCCCAGCTGGAGTCCTTCTATTGACTTAACAGGGCTTTGGAGCAGGCTCCAGAATAATGAAGGGACAAATCCAGTGAAGTCTTTATTTATGTCTAGATTGTTTTCCCTCATCAAAGGTTCCCCCGAGGCTCTTCCTCCTGCATTCTCCTGGGCAGAGTTTGCGCCTCACCGTAAATCAAGCTTCATCCCTGCTCCCTGGAATCTCACAGATGAAACTGGGATTTGCCTCTTTGTTGGTCCCATGGATTCCTTCACAGCTGCTCATATTCCTCTTAGTTCTTGGAGTTGCTCAATCAATGGATTCTTGCCTGTTGCAAGTGTTGCCATAACTAAAATATTAGACTGCCTAAAGAAGAATCACTGAAAGAAAAAAAATCTTCATGCTCTAGTAGTGCCAAGCAAAGAGAAAAAACAATAAGGGGCTGTTTCTGCCTTACCTTGGTCATGTATAAGGTCCAAGTAGAGTGAAGTCTTTGGATCTACCTTGACTTCTCTTTACACTTGGATGGCCTGGTATCTTCTCTTGCCAAGACAAGCACTGTTTCACCATTAGAATATTAGAAAATTATGCCCCACCTACTTGGCCACAGAAATCCAGGGATTTTTTGCATCCAGGCCAGATGATGGTCTTTGGCTGTGCATGAAATGGGTATTTATCCTGCTCTAGGCTGTGATCCCTATGCCCCTTCACATATGCAAGGTCACTGTCCAGTGGATTCCAGTTTTAGGCTGGGGTCCTAATCTCTTAATGTCCTAGCAAATTGTCCCACAATTCTGCAGAGTGTAAGGTGAATACATATCTAGGAACCATTTTGCCAAATGCATCCATTAGGAGACAAAAGGATCATGAAGTGTGAGGGATCTGGAGATGGTGTTTTTAAAGAGGTCAAATTTATGGGGCAAATTGATTTTTAAAAGTTTTAAACATTCCTGGAAAACATTTCAGGAATTTCTTTTTTCATAAGGAATTTTCTGGTAAATGATTGGCAAGATATTGAATCCCCTTTTAATTCTCAAAAACTCCACTGAGTTTACATCTTGTTCTTGCCATTTCTGCTGGATTTGTTCAAGGAGGAGGAAATGTTTGAAAGATACAATCATTAATTCTGCAGGGAAAGCACAATGATACCACAGTGGTGTATAACACATCTTGGGAATTTCCCAGAGTAACTTTTGGTTTTGCTTGGATAAATTCTCAGTGATCTGCTCTTCTTCCACAGGTGAGTTTCCTATGGGCAGTCTCATATAAATCTCCTCCTCCTCCATTTACACAGATCTTGTGTGAGATGACATATATGCAACACAGGTTCTAAAAAAATCATATCTGATAAAATCCTGTGCACTGTGATTTTAGCAATCTTCACATGAGCCACTCAGCATATCTGAAAGACAAATGAGAACAAGGGAAAGGACTGTCAAAGAGAGAAAGAACAGAACATCAGGCTTCAAAAGAGGGGCTGGCCTTGTGCATACGGCCTGCATAAGAAGTCAGGCAATCTGGATTCAATTCCCAGCCTTTCCACAAATCTTTGGTGAAAGTAGAATAGGGTTTTTTTCCCCCTGATGCTCTTCGTAAGTTATTCAAAAGCATCTGGGATGTTCCTTGCTTTTCTCTAGCAGGGAAAAGGCAGGAGTATTATCAGCCATGCTAACAAGTCAATTTGACAGGTCATTGTTGGATGAATAAGCTGCTCCTGATGACAAGTGCACCAGCTCACTTATGATCGTGCAGCTCTTGGAGGATTCACTCATCAGAGCATTTGGTTACAATCACTCCCTTTGAGTTATTTAATCAGTATCTCCTGTCAGGCTGCCGTGCCAGGCCAGGAGACTGAAAGGATGTAGAAATAGATGACCAAAAGAGATGACAATTCTTAATTATCAAGCTGTATATTTAGTCCTGAGGAGTCCCCAGACAGCAGAGGGTCAGCTCAGTGATCACACTGGGGCTGTGCTCCGAGTTTGATGTTTTAAGCCAACTCTTTCAGCCAGCGGCAGGTTCACAGTCAGGGAACAATGGGAGCAGAGGCTGCTTCACATTTCTGACATACCAGCGATGCCAATTTATGAATTCTTCTATAAATCTCTAGAGATACAAACCATCTGTAAAGAATAAAAAGACAACAACATTTATGCATTTGGTTACACATAAGAGGAGTGGATATGTTTTGTTTAGACAATTCCCATGAATTCCAGTCTCAAGAATAACTGACAGCGTGTCTTGTTTGTGAGTTTTAAATAATGACAGCAAAGCAGAGTTTCCAGATAGCTATACAAAAACATAGATTAATAAGTGACTGTCTTCCCGTTTGTTTTTGTTACTGTGCCTTTTAAAGAGACAAGTAACACCCTATTTGAATATGCTAGTGGCTGAGCAGAAATAAAAGAGATTATCTGCTAATTTAATTTTATCTCCTAAATCAAATGCAGTTATTAGAGGAGCATCAGTTAAGTCTTAATTATATGTTTTTGCTTCTTGAAGCTCCTTCATAGAAGAAGTGATAAACAATGGGGTATGCCACGGACTTAGGGTACTTTTCCAGGTCTTTTATCTTCCTTTGACCTTGGAGGTTATGTGTACAAAATATATTGCAGGATTAGGCCTGAGAAAATTGGGATTTATCATTTTTAGTGATACTTAGAAGAATTTGACACTGTATGGGTATTATTTTTCAATGCTTTGCCGGGTTTCAGGGACAGAACCTATCTTTTATTCCTCAGAATTACCTCCTACCATGTCAAAATAGAAAAAGACAGCCTGTCATCTGATTGACAAGGTAGCAGTGTTACCACATGGTCTTTTCTTAAACTCAGAAAGGCAAAAAAAGGAAGATGAGGGGAAAAAAACCCATTTATTACCAGGTTAAAATGAGTTGGGAACACACTTCTAGAGTAGTGCTTGCTCAGCCTGAGCTGAAGCAGAAGTTCTGAACTGCTTAATGATATCAATGTACTTTAAAAGAAATTCTTTTATAGGAAAGCTTGGTTCATAGCAAAATTTATCTCTTCTCAGTGCAAGTTCCTTCTAGTCTAGGCTGTGGATTTGCTACATATAGAAAAGAGCAAACCATTCACAGACGAATCTGTGGAAGGATCTGGAGCACAGGTCTGATGAGGAGTATTTGAGGGAGCTGCTGGAGCTTAGCCTGGAGAAGAGGAGGCTCCTGGGAGGATTATCACTCTCTACAACTGCCTGACAGGAGGGTAGAGCCAGGTGGAGGTCAAACTGCCATGTAACAAGTGACAGGAGGAGAGGAACTCACCTCAAATTGCAGCAGAGGAGGTTTAGATTGGAAATTGGGAAAGATTTCTTCACTAGAAGAGTGGCCTAGCCCTGGAACAGCTGCTCAGGTCAGTGATGGAGTCATCATCCCTGGAGAGATTTAAGAGATTTGTAGATGTGTCATGGACATGGTTTAGTGGTGAGCTTGGAACAGCTGGTTAATGGTTGGAGTCAATTTCCAAAGTATTTTCCAACCTAAATGATTTTATGATCCTACGTCTCTGAAGGGAAAGAGGAGTTGATTCATTATCACACCTGTGATACTTCTAATAATGGTTGAACTGCCTGGCTTATTTGACCTCACAATAATTTCCCCTAATTTTTCACCTACATGCAGTACCCTTCTGTCCTCATACCAACAACTTGTAATTATACAGCTGCACTGGTATTAGCACCACTGTGATTTCTGCCAGGTTGTCTTGCCATGCAGACAGACATTTGAATCAAAGTTGGTTAATATTTTTTTTAATCTGTATCTCAGCTGTATATATAGAACCACTATAATTACTCTCTGCAAAACACACTGTCTTGCTGCAAAAGAATTCAGATGTATTACTTTTCCTGTTCTCAGGAAGACAGGGAATAAGCTCATGGGTCAGAGTGTACGATCACAAGTAAACCTTGAGGAGTGCATGTAGACTTCAGGTTTTTGTGGTGTGTAGGGCAAATTCCCACTAATCCTCAGAGCTGTGTGGCTTGCAGTGTGGTAGCTTTCTGATCCTTTTGGTCAAGATGCACTTACTTCTGAGTTACTCTGGAGACTGATGTCATGACTTAGCCAAGGAGAATTAAGAACACTGATGTGAAGATCAGCTGTGGAGGCGAGGATATCCACGGGGGTATAGGTGTCACACCATGAGAAAAGCAGCAGAATGGAGCCTTTGCTGTAAGGAATGACCTGAAAATCCAAGGCCATTAATGTGAATTTGAGATCAGCTTTCCATGGCTTTACCAAGGGAGGCTATAAAAAGGACAAAACGCTTTGGGCCACACAAGAGTGCAGATGTTAATGAAAACAAAAATCAGAAGTTGAAGCATAACCAATTTAATGCCTGTCCGAACTTGTACATGAGATATCCACTTGCAAGGCATGCAGCAAGAGCCTGTGACCCCATTTCCCCTGGCACACGGGGAGAAAGTGTTATTTTCTCATGCCATCACACAGAAAGCGGAAGCTTTTCTTTCCAAGTGATAACTTGAACAGATGCAACTTATTTTCTAGTAATACAGGAGGCAACATGTGTTGCCGCTGCAGTTTGAAATGTCCATTAATTTACACAGTAAATCCCTTATCCCTGCAAAATGAAAACACCATATTCTACATGGACAGAGAAGAGCGTATAACTCTGCTTTTCAGATGTTAGAGCCTCCAGTGGACAATTGTTCACCAATTTCAATTTACACAGCTGGCTGTCTCATCCTGAAAAGATGCCTTAGGACTGAGAAAGCATGGAAAGTAAATTACCATCTCATTCCAAACAACATCATTTCCCTCTCCCCCAGGCTAAAATTGAGGTATGTTAATACAACAATGTTAGGAAGCTAGCCCTGCTTCTGTTGGCACAACATTTGGCCTATGTAAAGAGGCCAAAATTTTCTGAATTTGTAGAAAAGAAGTTTTGTAGATACCAGAATCTTGTTTGTCTTACCTAAAGATGATTATGAGAAAAGAACTGAGGTACACAAAGTAATGAAAGATTTCATTTGAATTAGAGTGAAAATTAAAACAACCCTGTCTTGCAGAGTTAAAACATGCAAGCAAAAAAAAAAAAAAAGTTTCTGCTTTAGGTTAAAAAACCATATTGAGGGTTCTGTTCTCAAGTATTGCCAGTTTTTCTTCTCCATGTAATAGAGCAGTGGAAAATACTAAATTCAAGACAGTCCAAATCTGTTTCTGACATTATCAACAGTGGGAAGGGAATAATCTGACTCAGCAAGTTCATTATCGCTAAATGCACTTGAGCATGCTGAGTTTATAAATTTGATAATGCCTGGTTTATGAGTTTGATTACTGAGTTAAATTATAGCTCACAATAATTAGCCCAATTAATGTTCTCTCTACCACTGTGCTGGAAGAACTAACAAAACACACAGCCAAATACTGATTGTGAGTCACATATGACAGCAAGCAGGAGATGGGAGCTGTGGCACACCCCTCCCACCCCAGGAAAACACTGCTCTTTTCCATCCTTACTTCACTCCTGTCAGATTATTTTAACATTTGTGCATGCTTTTCTGTTCAGTGTACCATACAGTGGCAAGGAGTCTGGAATTGATACAGTCTCAAGAAATACTGTAAAATAATATGATTTTTCTATTAAAGTTTGATTCTTAGCAAAACCTCGAAATCCACCTAGAATTATGTCTTTCTCAATGATCAGAATTCTTTTCCTTCTTCCCAAAAGGGGCATGAGTCAAATAAACAGTACCAAAGGGGATGCTATTCCAAGGCATGTCAGAAGTTCTATGAAAAGTTCAATGCTACTGGGAGGCTAAGTCCCCTTGCCCTTGGAAATCTCCTCCTCCTTCATACCTTGAGGCACGACATCAGCTATATTAACATAGCCTGAGAGGTCTCACTTCTCAAGCAGACTTTACCAGAAGTGAAAGGACCTTTATTCTTTTGGAGCAGTGCAACCAGAGGTTAGGCAATGCTAAGTGCAGTTCAGTAAGGTCTTCTCAGGTGTGGGGATTGACATCCTCCCAGCCCCAGAAGTGCTCTTCCTGTCCATCTATAGGCTGAGATGAAGCTGACAGAGAAGAACCATGCAGAAAGATGTGCTAGAGTGATTTTTGCACAACTTTTTGCACATTTTTGCACATCAGGATGAGGCACAGAGAGGATGATTGGCTGGACTAATGCTGATAACACATCTCTTAGGAGGAGTTGTCGCCTTGGTACTGCCCTCAGCCCTGTGGTTTATAGTAAGGTTTTACTAAATATGACCTATACAAGATCCTGGGAGCAGGACCTCACTCCATCCCTGCCCTCCCTCACCACCAGGCTATTGTACTAAAGTCTGGTGTGAGGAGGCAGCAGGCACAGCCACTGTAAATAGCAGGAACAACAAAGCTCCTTGGTGGTTCAGCACAGGCTATAGGGACTGCAGGACTATTCTGGGGGTGCACAGAGCTACACAAAGCATGTGTGAGGGCTGAGTTCAGATACTTCCAGGCACTGCCAAAATTAGGCAGGCACTAGAAAAATCATCTTTTTAATCACAATTTTGGTCTCAGTTGTCCCTGTTGTACCTGGGTCCTGTGTGGACACACGAGCCATGTGACTGATGCCTATAATTCCTGCAGAACACATGGGTGGATGTCTCTCTCACTCAGCTGATGATCTTCTTTTCCCAGACTCCCATGAAAGCGTGAAAAGTGCAGTTATTCATGCACAATAAGGCGTGATCGTTATCACGGTTTGTTTCTGCAGATGTTGTTAAAACAAGGCAATATCTGTAGCCCCACAAAAGATGTGCCTTTCTCATGCAAAGCATAACATTCCTAGAGAGTTGAATGCTGTGTCAGAGCTGGGAAAGCCAGAATATTCCAGACATTTTAAAGCAAGTGCATGCACCTCCAGTGTGGGTTGTACATTTGTGAGCCAAGGAGAATGCTATCAAAAAAATTCAATCGAGTGGTTCATCATCGTCCTTTTTGCAAATGAGGTATAAATTTAAAAACTGTCGTTAGCTATAGAAAGGTTGAATTTATATTGATTGTTGCTTATATTTAAACCACCTCCTCCCTAAAGAGTTTATCTTTAGCCATCTGCAAAACCTTGCCCACATTCATATTGCTATGTAAATAATGTTATAAGAAACATAATTCTGTAAATGACATCTGAGACTCACACTAAAGAATTGGCTATTGGGAGACAGAACAGCTTAAATTTTAAGACTATCTTCTTGAGATATCTGGCTGTTTCTAGAATTTCTCTCCCTTGGTTTTCAAAGACATTTTATGAGCAGGGAACATTCCACTAGACCAGGTTGCTTAGAGCCCCATCCAACCTGGCTTTGAACAAAGAGATCTCCAATTCACCCAGGAGAAGGTTTGTCATAATTGCTTTGAGGGGTTATCCTGTATGTCCAGATCTGGTTTGGAGTGTGGGAGCTTGTCTTGCCTTGTAGTTGTCATTCCATTGGTTCTGGATATTTAAATAGAAACCATAATGGTCCAGAGCTTCCTGAAACAGCTCTGAGTGCCCACAGGTATCCCCAGGCTGCTAGTAAATTTGGTATTACGTGCTGAAAAGCAACAACTGGCTGATTATAGGGGAACAGGGTACACTACTGAAATGAAACATCTTACCAAATGCTGTGTAATGTTGCTCTTTCAGCTCCATATTACTTCTTCTGAGAAGTGGGTGGATATGTGCAGATGGAAGCATAAAAATGAAGTTTTATCTCATGCTCCACCCAAACACTGTCCCTCTCTCTACAGGAAGCCAAGCACATGGTTTAGAAAGAAATTACTGGCTAAGCAGTCAAAGATTTGTACACTCTCTGTGCTTACATGCTGAGTCTGCCAGAGTCTAGAAAGGCAACCATCAACTATACAATTCTAAAGATTGCTGAAAATGTTGATATCTAATGATCTGAACTTCTTCTGCTGTAAATTAAAACACAATTGTCTTTAAATTGAGTTTTCCAGTTATGCTGGAAATGAGATATGATATCAAAAGGATAATAAACTGCTAAGGTATTAAGTGACTTTTATCTCTGTCAGATGTGATCACTAAATCGATTAATTTCCTTCACCTGATACAGGCAGTAGCTTCTAAACTAAATTTACATTTCCTGGGACCTTATGTAGAATACATTTCTGTGAATATATAAACAACTAATTATTGAAGAGGGGCTTGGAAACTTTTCCTTACCATGGTGCCTCTGACACATGATCAGTGATTATGAAATGAGATCTTTGCAAGGATTCCAAAAATTGCACATAACTATGACCATTTTTTATAAACTTCTTCCCCTCAGACCCACAGAACATGGGATTCTCTTTCTCTCTTTTTTTCCTAGACCTCAGTCCAGGGACACCTAAAACCAAATATGAAACATGTAATGGCATAGAAAATCGTGCAGGCTAAGGCAATTCACAGGACATTTTCCAGCGTTTTTCCTCATTTGACTGAGTCTATTTAACCAGCTATTTACCCACAATGAATTTTGGTACCTTTGCAATAAGGCCATGCTGTATATCTTAAATTTCCCTGGCCTCTGACTTGCAATCTCAGAATTTTTTGTGTTCAGCCTCAGACCAGCAGCAATTGTGCTGTGTTTTCAGAGCTCTGTTGAACCTGAAGAGAGACAGAGGATCCCAGAGGATGCCACCAGGGCTGCATGGCCAGCTCCACAGGCAGGTGTTGGCTGCAATCTCAAGAGCACTGGCCAGCAGTTCCCTTCAAGGTCAGCTGGTGCACTCCAAGGTGTCCCACCAAGGACACTGAGGTGGCAGCAACCACAGAGCTCCCTCTGGAGTAAAACAACTTTGCTGAAATATGGAAAGGTGATTTTTCTTCCTTGTACTGACATGATGACAATCATATCAATTCCATTACACACGTCAGCTAAGACAGGAGTACCTGTCAGGGAAATGCCTCTTTGATATATTTTTGTTGAAGTCAGAATGACTGAGTCCATTTCAGACATGCATGAACACACCTGTACAGCATTAGCCCCATCTGGGCAAACATCAATATTCCTGCATCACAGGCAGTGGCTGGAGGCACGGATAGACCCGAGGGACCTGCCAAGAGCTACAATCAGATGTGTCAGGCAACTCCTTGGAAGAGAATCTCCATCCCCAGAGTCCAGGCAAGGAGCAGTGCAGCCACCAGGCCCCTCACAGTGTGTTTCTGAGAGAGCTCACAAGAGAGGTGCCTGTGTCTGTAGCTCCAGGCACACCTACCTACAGCCATACCTTCACCACACAGCCCAGAGGGAATGCCAGTGAGCCTTGAAAGGAGTGTTAGCACTGAGAAGATTGATTATTTTCCATCCACCATAACTTCTGTTTTCCTATAATTTAAGTTTCAAGCCTCTTGTTTCTGTCTGGACTGGGTTTCAAGGAAAGCTTACATGATGCTGAAAAGCAAGCCCTATCTAGCTGGCTAATTATTTTAATAAAATAAAACAGCTAAAGCATTGGTTTTTTAGACTGAAATCTTCTTCTTTATTCTTATTATTATTTCTATTGCATATTAAACTTCTGTAATCAGCAGTATATATGTAGAGCTATTGTGAGACCATTCATGTTCCGCACTGTCTGGCCAGGTAGAGGGCAGAAGGTTAATAAAGTTTTATCACACTTTATGGTTTAATAAGGTCATCCACAACTTCATAAATATTCAGATTAATATAACCTAATTCAGCTCTTAGAAATCATGTTTTTTCAGGCCAACCTTTCCTCTCCTTTCCATGAAGAGGGTGATGAAAGCTGCTAGCATTGCTTACTCAGGTGAAGCCCTGTGGCACTCAGTTTTGCCATTGATGGCACAAGAGGAGAAGAGCAGCAGAAAACCTGAACCCCAACATCACAGTGCTTTGGCCTGGCCCTTCAAACTCTCTCAAGCAGGAAGGGCATGGATCACCACATCTCTCATCTGAGATGACACAGCTATTCTTACCTGTGAAAGGGTGAAAGTAGGGTTGTAGTGAAGTGCTCAGAAGTGTGGCCAGTCCCTCGTGCATCCCCATGGTGGAACAGCCTGCAATTACATAGTCACACAGTATTCTTTTTTCATCAGCATTATTCAGGGCACCAATTTAGTACCACATTTTGCTTATTGAACAGGGGTTCCATACCTAATTTACTGTACCCACTGGCATTATCCTCTGAGAAGTGACAGATGAACATCCTTGGAGGATGTGAGTCTGTGACATTCATGTTTGATTTGCTCTGTCCAGAAACATTGATAAAATTATTTGCAGAGTTTGACTATGACAAGAGATATAAACTGAATTGCCAAAGTCCATTTCTTTGAGTTACTAGTCCAAAAGGTCTGAATTTTCAGAAGGCATCAGAATTGCACAAAATGTTTGGCGCCTGAAGCTCCTCTTTACCCCAGCTCTAAGTTAAGTGTGCTTTGCAGTTTTGAAGGCTGGGGTGGATCCCATGTTTGGGTCCACGTTTCTTTCTCAGTCACCTTTGTTTTAATGGCTTTGCTTTCATCCTCAAACAGCTTTTCCAAAATCTCAGTCCCTGAGTCTGCACCTTTCACTTCTGTCTCCTTTTCTTTGTTTCATCTTGAGTTTCAATGTGCTGGGGCCAAGCACCCAACAGTGAAGCCCTCACAGGAGCTCTGTGGTCTGGTCCCCTCTCAAGAACAGTAAAAGATGCTGTGCTTCCTTCCCCTTACTTTATTTAAATTTCATGCTGTGCTCCAAAACATATGAGAGCATCCCTTCTCTGCCTCTGATTTGAATGGTTATGACTAAAATAAATAGGTTATTAACTAGAAGCAGGCAGATAGCACACACAGTTTCAGACCAAATAATACAAATCCACCATAGCTAAAAAAAGAAAGAAAAGAAGATAGGAAACCTAAGAAAAATAGTTTCTTTCAGTAGGAATTGCCAGGTTGTCTAAAAAGAGGTGGCTAGTCCAAACCACAATGTCAGAATATACTCACGTAGAGTGTTCTAGGGATAAATATTGTCAAGTCATTATCAGTGCACAATGAACAAAATTTAATAAAGTCAAATGAACCCATCTATCTATCCTTGCAGATTTCCAAATTTCATACACTAATTTCCATGTTCCTCTTTGACACTGATTTTTTAGGAAGAGAATTAATTCAGAGAAATGGCACTTAATATAAAATTTAATCATAGCTTTTTCAATAAGTGTGTAATTTTTTTTAAGAAATAAAATGTGATGTGATCTACATTTTTGATTAAACAGGGAAAATGCTTATAGGCTTTATCCTGATAGAGCCTTGATTCCTTAAGCAACACATTATGAGATGTTAATTAAATGACAGTAACGTGTAACATAGCTCCTGCTTTTAATTTATTCAGGCTTCATATTTTTTCCACACTGAGAGGATATTCTCACCTTAACAGCAACACAGCTCTGTGAGAGGCAGAGCTGATGAAACCTGGTTTCCTCTAAGGTTTGTGACTGTGGGCTGATCATGGAGCACCCATGGGGAACGGAGACCTGCCACAGCCTTCCCTGGCCTGGGGCTCTGACAGCAGCCTGGGGATTTACTCACACAATGCTGAGGGTGCTTTGGCTCTGCTGTACAGGGAATTGTATCCATCAAGGGTTTCTGGACACCTGGAAATGCCAGGCTTTGTTGAATAGGTGAAGTTCAGAGACACACACAATCCCTCTGCATGTAGGGACTCGTTGGGTTTTCAGCACATTTATCACCCTGCCACTGTCAGAAACATGACAAAACAGGAAGAACACATCTATCTTACTGGGTGCAATTGCAGCACAAGAGCCCCCAGCCAGTCCCTGGTGGCACTTGTTCCATCAGTTCTTCTGGTCTTTCCTACAGGAGAGGAGCCCCCCCAGAACATTCCTTCACCAAGCTGAACCCTGCTGTTGAGACTGCTCAGCATTCCCCCTGTAGAGGCTGCATCCTCTGGACCCCTCAGCTAGCAGAACACATTTCCTACATCACTTCTCCTCTGCTGGCAGGTGAGTTTGAACTGACTAGTCACTTGAAAATTTCCCAGGGATTTTTGAAAACAAAAACAGATAAAGGGAACACACAGATTTCAAGACATCACTTTATTTTCATGTGTAAGCTGAATAAGTAATACACATTTTCTTTTATGAGTTAAGGAAACATGTTTTCCTATCTTCTTTATGCCAGTTTTATTTATTTTTTCATATGTTCAATTGCATTTTTAGGTACTCAGGCTGTCTACACCTAAAACCCAGTCATTCCAGCAGTGGTGATGGAGGGAGACTTTGAAATTCAGTCTCCTACCAGTGGCATTTGGATTCAGTGGGTGAATGAACCCCGGGCTTCAGCTCAGGTCAGTGAGACCCTGTTCTTGCAGGCATTTGGCAGGATGGAGGTCCTGTTGAAATTTATGGGAAATCATCAGGATTTGTGGCTGCCCTATCCCTGGAGTGTTCAAGGCCAGGCTGGGTGGGGTTTTGGGCAGCCTGGTCTAGTGGAATATGTCCCTGCCCACAGCAGGGGTTTGGAAGTAGTTGATCTTTAAGGTCCTTTCCAATCCAAACCATTCAATGATTCTGTGATTTTATGAAAATAAACCCTGACAAGAGCACGCTGCTGAACAGATCAAGTGATGGTGCACTCAAATATGTTTTTAGAGCCATGTTGAGCAGAAATCTAGACAGAAACCAAAAGGAAATCTTTGGGTAGTCTATGATGATTTAAAAGAAATGTTCTCTTCTTGGAAGCAGTGCCATGTATTAGGTTGGTTGTTAATCTAAATTTCAATGTCCTTAATTATGCTAATTTTTTTCCTGGCAGATAATTAAAAAGAAGATTTTTAATGAGTTAGATGTCTTAAGATCCTAGAGAGAAGGAAATAATGGGAGAGGCTGGTAGAAAAGCAAAATAAAACAAAACTCAGATGCATTCAGTTCTACATTCCCCCTGCCATTTAGTAGGCAGATTAATTTCCTTGTGTTGTCCTCTGACAGCATTGTCTGACTCTGTACATCCATTATAATTTATTTGTAGTTTTGACTAGGAGGTATTTGGGGCAGAGGCAACCTATTCTCCTCTGCCTGCAGAAGAAGGGGATCCTGGGGTGTAGCTTGCACATTAGTACTCTACAGGAGAAATAAACAGGGTGTTGTTCCTGCAGACAGAATCCTGACCCACTTTGGAACTGATCACTCCACAGTACTTTTATCATTTCCCACCAATGTTGTTTTCTAAAGGCTTGGTCTCTGACCTATTTTCACACTGATTTCTGTGCTAGGAAGGCTTTTATCCTTTAAATTATTGGATACTTGTTCATGTAAATACAGCACGTTTTGCTAACCAGACAAGAATCAGTGTTTCTGCTGGCAGGAGACTGTTTTAATGTTAGAAACTGAGGTGTGTATAACAAATAGTAACTTCATTTTAAGTCTGATATACCTTTCTGCATTTTTCTTGCATCTGGGACTGAGATGGAGATACTGAAACTAACAGAAAATGTATATACAGCCTGTGAAACCGTAAGCTGATGTGAGAAAAGAGCCTCCTGTAGAGTCCCTAAGCCAGAATTTTCATAGAATACTCAATCACAGATACAAGTGGAGGAGAAATTTTAGGTCAGGGCTTTGGTCATACTTTTGCTTCAGCTGATTCTGGAGAGAGCAGCCAAAGATTTCCAGCAAACCCATCCAAAACCCTGGGATAAGCATATCCAGGGCACCCCGAGAACTGGTCACGTGCCGCCTCAGCCCAGTCCTGGCAGCCAGATAATCCTCCTCACAAAAGCCATTACCTCAACAGGTGCTGGTAGCCCCTGCTGTCTTCTTCATTAAGGGGCCAAAGACCATGTGGTTATGAAAACTAAACACTCACTTATCCCTAGGTGAAGTTCAACTCGTGGCAGCGGCAAAGGGCGGCCGGAGGAGGAGGCAGCACCATTGTGCTGCTCTCTGGACTCCATCCTGCAGCCCTGTTAACCCAGCACTTTGCACAGCACTAATCCCCCATTCAGCAAAACCCTGCTTAGCTCCAAAGCTTGGCTGAACCGGGGCCTGAATTCATTTCAACAGCAGGGAGAGAGAAATAGAAAATAAATCTGCGAAAGGTATCGAAAATTTTTGAAGGTGATTTTTAGGCAGTGAATTGCTTTGTGTAAACAGAGGTGTTGCTTACACAGCTAATTGTTATTCAAATAATTGTGTGTATACATTCATGGATATATATGTATATAAATACATACCTCCCTTTCAAAATACGTATCCCTTTCAAAAAGAGAAGGAACTGTAAGTGGCTCAGAGGTCTCCTTAGATCGAAGTTTTCTGCAGGTTAGGTTAGCTACAAAAGGGAAAGGACCACTAAATAAATAAATAAACAGCTTTGTTCAGTTGTATCTCCAGCAGGGATATGACTGTTCATTATGAATAGGGGCTGAAGGCTTCACTGCTCTGTAGTTTATAAATACTAATGAGTGACATATTGAGAAAAATTGTACCTACAAAAGCAAAGTCTTCTGCCATGCAAATCAGGCCCCAATTCCCCACAGATAAGGATCTTTTTGATGGAACACATGCAAAATCTACAGCTCTTAATTCTTTCATTAGTATTCCAGGCAGACGATTGCCAAATAACAGGGAAAACTGTCTGAATTGCTGTGTCTGAAACCTAATATTGATTTGTTTAATAGTGTCAGGAAGTCAAAATTCACAAATCTCCTGTCGATTGTTTATGAGGCAGTTAGCACAGAATTGGATGCCCCTGCTTAATTAATAACTCATTACTGAAATTTGATTATATGCTTGAATGGTTTAAATGGGCTCTAATTCAGTATCTGCAAAGCAGTGTTGCAACAAAGTAAAATGGATCTAAAAGCTTGTTTTTTAACACTATTGCCGTCTGTATTTCACCATCTCCAGTGGTGAAGAGTATGTTGACATGGTTGCAAGGGCAGACCTCGTAGTACATTGTTAATTGACACAAAAATGTGTTGTTCTAATGATGTTATGAACTGCACTACAGCTAAATCAGATGGATACTCTTAAGAGAAATTACACTGATTTGAAAAGAAAGGAGCCCTAAAGGTAATTTTTTTTAGCATATGATTAATTTGCTAGTAATGGAGATGGAGAGTAGAAAGATGTTTGTACCACGGCCTTTTATTCAGAAGCGTCTTAGGGATTCAGGTCTGTATTTCCAGGGGCCATGGGCTCTTCAGTGGCTCAGGTGTTTTTAAAACTTCTGTCTACCCTATTTTATGCCTTTTCTGGCACTTTCTCATCTCCAGTATTAATGGAGGGAAGAAATATTCCAGGTGTAATTTTGAAGTTCTGTACTTCATTGAATGAACCTTTTCCCATTGTCAGCATCTTACTACACTAAAAGTCCTCCCTTGGGGAGAAACCTTTCGAGTTTTTGAGAAACTGGAACAAAACAGATTAAAAAATATAGATTTGTCCACATTTTTGAGACAGGCTGAACCAGAACAATCAGTGTCTAAGGGCTGGGTAATCAGAACACTTATTTCTGGCAGCACTGGGGGTCCCAAATTTTCCTTAGCTACAGGTAATTACTATTTTCTTGGAATATTAAAAGAGGGTGTGTCTTTGCTGTTATCTGTTTAAAGAATGTCAGACCGCAGGTGTGTTATTTGCTGTGAGAAGGACTCAGGCATGGGTTTAAACATGTTATTGACTGTTCATCTGGGTTTTGGTCAAAAAACAGGAGCTCCTGCTGAAAATGGTGCCCACTACGTGTAGGATGGACATGTGTTCCAGAGTGACTGACGAGTGTATCATGAATAATGTGTAGCAAACAAGAGAAAGTGAAGAATTCCCAGGCAACCTGTTTGAATATTATGTGCCCAGACTCTTTTAACCAAGAGGTTCATTTAGCCAAAAGCAGTAAAAACATTAATAATTAATAAGATTCCAGCAGATATGTTCAACGAGCCCCAATAAGTTAAATCAGCTAAATGATCTGGGAAAAGCTGTTCTCATGAGAATTCCAGGTGTGGCTGGCCTTAATGAAAAGGTTTGCATAATTTGGGCAGTTTTAGAGCAACCTAGACAGGGAACACTGAGCTGGTCAAAGCTGGCCCTGGAGGCAAGAGCTTGACCCATGGCAGTAATAAATGGCATCATTTCTCTGAAGTCTGTGGAGCTGAGGATTTCAGATCAGATCCTCAAAGCAACTTAATCCTTCAATCAATAAAATATACTTCTCTAAATATCCCCGAGGAACTGGACCTTGGAACTTTTACCTTGATCCACATGAAGTGCTAGCACCTACTCAGAATGCACCTTTTTGGGAATTTCTACGAAGAATGACCTGCTAAAGACTTGCAAATTGATGTAGCTGGACTGAGTATCTCAGAGTAATAAACAGATCTATTTGATGAGCAGATACAAATGTCCTGAAACACATATATTTGTATATATGAAACCAGAAATCAAATAGTAATTCTGACTGGAATAAAATTGACTGAAGTATATAATTGCAAAATATGACCCAATATGTTAACTGAATCTAAATGTTTGGGATCTTTGAGGGCAGCAAAAGACAGCAGATGACTGCAGGTTTGTCTAGAACTGTCCCCAGTCTTGTGAGGATGAATAAGCAGTGAGTTACCAGTCCCTGTACTGTGTGGGCAGTGGCTGTCTGGCACAGTGGCTGAACTCCCTGGTATAAACTGCATCACATTTTGTGCCAAAACCTCTCTGGAAATGTGAATTTCAGTATATTCTATATTATAAAATGGCAAAATGTTTATTAAGCTCTCTTTTCCTGCACATCTTGTGTGGGCAGGGGAAGGAACTTCTGATGTCCTTGTTTGGAAAGGGTAAAAGCCCTGGTAGATTTAGCAGAAACACTTTAGAAAAGCAGAAAATAATAAAAAAAATATGAATTTTTACCCCTTTGATGTGGTTTTTCCAGCCTTTGAATTGAGAAATGCTGCAGGGTCAACCTCCTATCCCCTGTCACGGAGCACCATACTCTTCCAGCAAGATACAAATGCTATTTCAGGTTATTGGAAGACTTTGAAAACAGTTGTGTATTTATCATAAGTACAGCCCATCAAAACTGAATCAAAAGAGGGATTTTAAAAAAAAAATTTGCATTATCCATAACTTAGATTTTTTTAAAAGGCTGGTATTTTTCTGCCTTTTGCAAACAGGTTTTAGTGATGTTCCATACAGATTTTTTCCATTGGAGTTTCCGATAGCTAGAACATCATTATGGTTGTTTAGCATGTAGATTGCTTAAGCAGTTTAAGATGAAGATTATTTTAAATTTCCACTCTTGCATGACTCAGCATATTATTAGCATTAAACTGTGAAATAGTCAACTAACAATAAATAATACCTTCAGGAGTTCATTTTTCAAGCAAAAAAGTAGCTATATGTTTTTATACATGCAACCATTGCCAATGTTGTAATTCACAGGTTTGTTAACTTTTTCTAGTGATGGGTAACTTTTACAATTAATTTGAGTTAAATAATTAAGCCTGGGCAACTAAGAACATTTTTGACCCATAATTAAGGACAAAAAAATAGCTTTTAAGCAATGTTTTAGCTTGTGCTAAACAGCAGTCTCAGGAAGAGAATGAGGATTTCTTTTTGCTCTGGGCCGATTTGTCGAAGTATTATTAAGAATTTTTAGTTATAAAAAATAAAAATGGAGTGAACCTTTATTTTCCTCCTCTAATTTATTACGGTTGATTACGCAGCTGGAATGGGAAGGTAGCTGCTGTTTGTAGTTAAATAACTCCTCACAATTTCTTAAAGAAATGATCTTCAAAGCTTTAATGGGTCAGTGGCTCAAGTACAAAGGAAAGATTGATTTTCATACTCCCACTCTTTGTTCCCAAAGTTTAAAACAGACACGTTCTGGTAAATTAGTTTGTCTATGTTATTAATGGAAGAACTTATTAAACTCCCATAAATACATGGTGGTATCTTACTTAAAACACAGAATGCATTTGCTTTGGGGAAAAAAAAACCACGTTTAAAAGTAAACAGGGGTGTAATACTTTCGTTTGATTTCAGAAATGCCTGGAAAGGCAGAAAGCAGGAGAATTGGGGGTTTGCAGAGTATATTAAGTATGCATAATGATGAATGGCACAAAGAGCATGGGCTCGTGCGGGTAGAAAATTTGTGTTTTGCGTTTAATGAAAAGCATTCCCGTGCTGGGTAAGTGGCAATGCTGTGGGGAGAACGACAGATTCAAGCAAGAAATATTGTCTGGGTGAAATGCTTCTTTCAAGGGAGGCTCACGTGCACGTTCCTGGGCTGAGCCCGGGGAGGTTGCGCTGCTGGCTCAGGGACGATCCTGGGGTCAGGGCAGGCTCCAGCACGGGCTGAGAGCGGCTGGGAGAGAGATTATTCAGCTCCACCGAGGGAGCAGCACTGCTGCTACTCGAGGGGGATCAGGGGAGTGCTCCCGAGCCAACACAAACTGCCAGAGCTCCTCCTGCATCAGCTGAAGGTCGGCCCAGGTCCGCGTCTTCTCCTCCACAAGCGGAGACACTTCTGATATATTCTCATGGCCCCGAGGTCACTGAGTTTCCCCTGATGAGCTGCCTGTCTGTAGAAGGATGTCTAGCCACACTTAATCACCTTTTCTTTCACTCATCCTACAGAGTTCAGTTTTCCCTGTGAATAAACCCCCACATCTCTTCAGTTCACAGGGAGGGACAGACCTCCAGAAATGTTCCCAGTTGACCCCATCAACAGCTATAGGGGTTCCTCTATCAGATGGGCTCTACTTAACTAGAAATTCACTACCAGGGCTGTTTTCAGTGGAAAAAGCACCTGTGAGACTGGGATTCACACCAGTGCTGCCTGCCAGTGGAGAGGCAAGCTGCCTGTGACAGGCTACTGGGGTAGCACTGGTGGGTCAATAACTAAACAGAGCTGGTCTCTGTGTTCCCTGCTCCCACTGGAGGCAGTGGAGCTTATCCTGCTGCTCTTCCTCCTGCTTTTAGTCCTGCTGATGATTCTCCTCATAAACTTTAGCCTGAAGGTCAGAGACATAGGGTCAATTGTGGGAAGACCTGGAGGTTTCACTTGCCTGGTGATGCTCAGTGGATGGGCAATGCATTTGGACTTTGGGCAAGTGATCTTTCCATGCCCTTGTTTGTTGTTTTTTTTGCTTTACTAGGGATATTTGACACAGCCCCCAGCACAATCTGAGAGGGAATCATATAACTGTGCTTCGATAGAGGGAGGAGCAGGGTGTGACCAAGGTCCAGCCGTTATCATCCATACCAGCCCCCAGGGGAAAGGACAAGCCTGTGTAGAAACACCCTCCTGTTAGAGAAGGATACGAGGGGAGAAGGGCTAAGGTAACAATTTTTATTCACAATAGACTATTTCCTTCCAACGTAAAAGCTTCACAGAGGTGATTTACACAGCCACTGTGATGTGACAGATTGGAGCATTTCTAGAAAATCTTTTGGGCTCAGAAGAATTTTGCTTTCCTAAAGACATTTTATTCAATAAATGTGTACTATGCATCAAAATGTAAAGGATAAGGTCAAAATTCTAGCAAGGGTAATGAACTGATCAGTGTTTGAATCTTCTGTTTCCTGTGTACTCATTCCTCCCTCTCTGTGTTTGTGGAAAATTTCCAGTGTTTCAAATTGGTTCTGGAGCAGAAACGAAAGCAAGGCTTCATTGTGTCTTTAGCAACATAATCTTGGGGTTCTCCAGCACATTTATCCCCCCCCAGTCCCAGTGAGATGTCTCTCTCAGAGGCACGAGAGTTTCTCACTGTCATCCAAGAGCTCTGGCTTCCAGAAAGGCTTGGGAGGCTGATCCTGCATTGCAGCAAGAATGGGGAAATAAAGCTGTGTGTGCACCACACCAGCTCAGGGGAGAGCTGCAAACTCTCTAGTTTGCCTCTAGTCCTGGTCACACAGGACACTGGGGTACTGATGGAACCGATTGTTGTGTTGTTTACTCATATACAGCCATTGTAAATCCTCAGTACAGGGGAAGACATCCCCTGGACTGGGGATCAATTGTTTCATTGCTTCCCAATGCATTAAAACTCACTGTGGAAAGTGATTGCCTTTCCTTGCAACCAGTAATTTGGAGATTGCTACAGATCCTTGATCCTTTTGGTGCAAGGTACTTCCAATTCTAAGCCTCTACTTATTTATTCATGACTTTTTTTTATTCTAATTTCTTCATCTTTAAACATTGCAGTCTAGTTCATCCTGCAGTACACTTCAGGCACATTTTTTTCCAAAGCTGAGCAAGAAAGAAAACTTTCATCTCCTTTCATAAGACATGCTCCATGTACAAGAATCACCTTAGCAATCCTTCTCTGGCTTATTACAGCTTGAATCGCTGTTTCTTAGAAAAGGTGCCCAAAGAGCCCCATCTTTTATATTTGACCATTCATTGCATGGAATTTTTTATATAGACAGGAATAGGCCTTGGGTGGGTGAGGAGGTTGTGACAACAGAGGTGAGTAGGATACTGAAAATACTACCTACTTGAATTAATTTTAGCAACAGAGATGAATAAAAAATACATACAGGAGAGAATGCAGAAAGGAGAGAATACATACACCAAACTTCTCTCACTATGGATTACCAGTGGAACTTCACATCAGTGGGCTTGAGGCACCCAAAATCTGACTCTGTCTAGGCCCATTTCTATAGCTTTTGTATCAAAAGTTACACTTTTGGAATGAAGAGGAAGGAAAAATAACATGAAAAAAATGACTGGCTTCAAATAACACACAAACGAAGTTTCTAAAAGATAGCAGCCACCTGCACTAATGGTACTGAAATAAAATATTGTATATTAAACTATGAATCATTAAAAACCTCTTATGGCTGCTTGTTAGGACAGTCAGGAACAGAAATGTGTGTGCATAGGGTTAGGGTTTTTTCAGCTGCCAGTGAGCTTGTTGTTTTTTACACCTAGAATTTTCAGCATCTGCTTTGGCTCTGATAATTTGCAGAGGCAGAGCCTGAGGGGATGCCCCTCTGCAATGGTGCAGCTGCAGGGGGTGACAGTGCCCATCACGGGGGGACAATCTGGACAGGATGGGAGCCCAGACAGAGCCCGCCCTTTCAGGTGCCAGGCGTTTGTTTGTGACACGAGAGTGCATTCCCTGGCTCTGACGCTCAGAGCAATGCACTTTGCTGCTGCACACCAGCTGGACACTGTCTAAGGGAGATGTGGGTAGACAGAAAAGGAGAGGAAAATATTGCTGGAGCACTTTCGCCTTTTTACCAACAGAGGGATTTGAGAGCCTTTCTCCATCTGCCGGCGCTGGCAATGATGCAGCCAAAGGAAACTAAGGATGTGTGTGTGCTGTAAAAATGGCCCTGTGGGTGCTGTGTCGTGTTCAGCCAATGGTTTTACATACAGCACGTTTTCCAGGACAGGCTCACTGAAACACAGGCTAAGAAATCTCCTCCAAGGCACCAGAGAGATGGATCGACTGTTGGACTGGAGCAATCATCTGCTTAACAGCTCAGAGCTACACACACACAGAAATTTGGGTCAAGAAGTCAAAAATAACATTACACCAGATTGAATTTAAATTGTATGAGGGTTATAAGCAAGCAGAATACTGTTGTGGTGCCTGGGTTAATATTTCCTCTTTTGGAAGGCACTGCAGGATTATTAATGTATATAAGTGGTTAGGCAGGCGTTGCTTTTATATCTCATCTGTGAGGAAAAGCTTCCAAAAAGGCACTGGCTTTTAACCACAGGCTCTACGGAGAGATAAGATGCCAGTTATGGATGAAACAGCCCTGCTCTCCTAGCACAGGACACGTCCCCTGTGCCTGGATATCCAAGGCTCTTCCACCCACATTTCTAATCTGACCCACTGTAGCGCTCACTCCCAATCAGTTCATTTGTCCAAATAGCTGTTTGCTGCCTCCCAAGTATTTTAAAATACACCCAGCTTGCTCCCTTGCTTTCACCATGCTGGAGAAATGGCTTTATTAATGTGGCTGTAAAGCTCTGTGTGTGTGTGAGCACGCCTGTGCATGTGTGCTGAGCTCTGACAAGATTACAGCCAGAGATGGTCTGACTACAGGCTACATCCTATTTAGGCTTCTGCAAAGATTAGACAGAGAAATCTCCCTTTTGTTTTGAAGCATGAATGGATGCTGAGCTTTCAGCAGTCAGTAAACTGACACAGTTCCTCTGAAAAATAACAGCAACTTTTGAATTAATGATTTACCATTAAAACAAGAGTAAAAAAAAGTCACTGTCTGCACTCCCCTCTCCCCCTTCACCCAGCTGAACTGTATGTGGATATTGAATCTCTTTTGTTGGCAGAAATCACAGTAATCTCTAAAGGACGTGCTTTCCCTTCCTTTTCAGGGTACCTCACTGAGGAGAATTCCAAAGATTTCTGGAAAAGCTTTTTAGCGTAGGCAGCAGAGCTCCCTTCCTTGTACCCCTTCCCCCAGCATCATTATAATTTACAGGATTCATATGACCATGTAAATACCTTCTGATTACATGGAAAATACCTCACAAATACATAATAATTACGAGTTCATGCAGATTACTTAGTAAATACATTTGAAGTAAGAAAATAATTCCAAGATTAATTATCCCTTAACTCAGAGTATTTAAATTATTTCCCCCAAAATGTACAAATATATTTGTAGTGACTTCAAGGCTGGCGGAGAAGAGGTTATGATGGTTCTGATCTGAGAGGAAAAAATGAAATTTGACAGGCATGGATTATTTAAAGCATGCAGACGTGAGCCATATAACCATTACACTTTGATGCAAATCATAGAGGAAAGCACAGGAGGGATGGCCTGTACAGAGAAGAAGTGGACAAAGTTGGGATTTCCTGCCATCGACTTGAAATTTAAACAAGTAATCATTTAATGGCAGTGCAGCATTACATTTCTTGTTGCATGCATTAATGTCAGCAACTGGGACAAACATTTTGACAATTCTATTAAAATGCTTCACCATTCCCTATCTAACACCTGTTAGCTCTAATTTTCTTTCCTGAGACACACATCAGTAGACAGTGCAGATTCCAAATCATTTATCACTTTTAAAGTGCTTCCATATGAGCTTTTTGGGGGGCTTATCTTGGCCTTAGGAAAACCTTTTCTGATGTATTAAAATTCAGTACTTAGAGGGGGGAAAAAAAGTGTAGACATCAATGTTTCATAGCATTCATGTCTGGTAATTATTAGCCTAAATTATGGCTCGCACATGACTTGACAAAGTGGACCATGCATTTAAAAAAGCTGCTCACTAGACATGCACTGCTCAATATGTTCCAAGTTATTGAGATGTCAGTCAGTAATCATAAAGCAAACACCCCTCACTGAAAGGACCCTGCTAAGAGGGCTATGAGGCCTGGGGGACTACCTAAAAATGTCAGAAATGTTACAGTCTAAATGAATGACATCAGCAAGAGAACGTGTTTAAAAACATGTGCAATTACCTAATACAATAAAATGGAAATCCTGGAACATGACAGACCCGAGGAGCTGTGCTTGGGAAGGAGCATTTAACACCAAAACAAAATAGTCTGCTCCGGAATGAAAGAAAAAACAACTTCATACATATAGAAATATGAAAACCATGAAAAATGATCACATTGGTGTTTTTACAGCTACGCATTGTGGAAAGGGGAAGAAACACGTTATATTCTTTATCTACTGGCACATAATAGGCTTGCTTATCATTATGTATGTTAAATCACTCCCTGTGTTGCTCCTATCATGCAAAACAAGGTGTTCTGTGAATTAATGCGGTGTTGGTAATCTCTCACCTTTTACAATGCTGACCACAAGTTAATCAGCTTGCAGGGAGATGAGTGTTATGTACAGTATTTCAGAAGTACTCGCCTTCGCAATGCAATATCCTTTATGAAAGATAAGGCCTAGCCTATTCCCATTAAAGTGTGTGGGAATTTTGCTGATGATTGGGGTGGGTAAAATAATGGGTCCAACGAGCTGGATTTACACTAAGAGCCTCTGGGTTTGACAGAAGGTGTTGCCTGGGGAAGCAAGCACGGGTGCTGAAGTCTGGACTCTCTGAAATTATTCAAACGCAAATTTTGTTTTTATTACCTGAACTGGCACTAAAAACTTCTGAGCACCTTCGGAGCCCTTTGAAAAACTGGGCTTCATCCCTTTGCCCTTTTTAAAGGCACGTGCAGAATGCACACAAACAAAACCCAGAAAACAAAGCCCCCCTAGGCAGCTGGCAGCCAGCAGAGCTGTGTGCATCCGTGGGCAGTTTAAAAATGTCCATCAGCACATGGAGACGCACCTTTACTTTCACACGTCTGCTGTTTACTAAATAACATTTCAGCACAGTTTTCATCTTATAAGGAAAGTGTTTGAAACTTGGAATAAGTGCACTTAATTAAAGGAAGGCTGTGAAAATGTGCACTAATCTGATATGACTAATAGCAAAGTGCATGAAATTGCTAATTAGAATTTCATTAAAGGTGCTGCTTTATCAGACTGCGAATATCACAACCTTTAAAATTCTTTCAGGAAAGCTTAATTCCTTTTCAAACAGAAATATTCTTTAAAGACATTTGATTTGTTCTGAAGGAATTTGTAGCTTAGGCTGAAACATAAAATGTTGCCAGTATTCCATGGGAGTAATATTTGAATAAAAATATGTATCAGGTACTTTCTTTCATCAGGCAGATGAATAATTTTTTTTTGAAAATATTATTGTTCAAATAATACAATCAGCTAAGAAAAATAAAGTTTAATCTTTAGATTATTTCAAACATAATTTGTTTTTATGCCTATACTGTAATATTTGATATGCTTTTGCTTTAAAGGAGGAAAGAAATGAAAAGCTTGCTTCAAAAGTTATGTATGGACAATTGAATATACAGCTATGAATATAATTTTATAAAAATACACTAGGTTTTGGATGTTTGGAAAGACAAAATTAATTGTCCACCTTGATTTAAAAAAATACATCAAAAACTAGTATTCTTTGTGAAATATCTTCTAACATCTTAAACAGAAATAATAAAAGAAAAATCTGTATTTTTAAGGTGTTGTTGGAGAAAATCTCAAACTTGGCACAAATACCTGTATTTCTATCATTTGGTAACATTTTAATTAATGTTACTTTTTTTTTCCCCTTGCTGAGACTTAAAGCTCCCTGCTTTTTATTTAATTTTTTGCTGCTTGCTCCTCTTGTCCGACAGCAGAGCTGGATTTACTGTTAATTTTGAAGCACATTCTGCCATCAGCGATTTTATTTGCACCCGAACATCTCTGTTTTGCCCTGGCATCCCCTTTCTGCGAGGGCTGGGGCAGTGCCAGGCTTTGGGAGTCCCTGGATTTCAGGGTCACTTTTTCTGGAGGAGCAGCTTTTGCCCCTAAGGAGCTGCCCCTCTCCACTATTCCCTGCTCCCTCCTCTCCCTGAGCAGGAGCTCTGTTGCAGAAAGAGCTTCCTTTCATCAGCTTTGCAGCAAATTCATCCTCACAGAGGGTGCTTTTGACAAAATTCTCACTTATTTGTGTGTCACACTGGGATTTTTGGTTCAGCAACCACCAGGTTTTCTTGCATAAGCAGAGAAGGGTTGCGACTTAAAAAGGTAACAGCAAAACGAAAGATCTTTGATGCAGCTGAAGTTTGTGTGTATTAAAAAAAAAGAAATATCCATCAAGGCTCTCCATTTGTGGGCTGCAATTATTGTTATTAATATTAGGAGGAAAAAAAATGTAGTTTTGCTGGAATTAAGTATTCAGAGCACATTTTTAGAAAGTCAAATTAAAAACTAATCAATGCAAATTTACATGACAAAAAGATTCTTGGAAATGGATAAAGAGTGAACAGAAGAATCTTTACTTACGAGATAGTATATTATTACTTTGAGCATTTTTAAAAATCACATGTCAATTACAGTTTGGTGTGATTTCAGCTCCTGTTATAGGTATTTTCATGCCAGTAGGTATTTTATCAGTTGGACAAAGCAACACATAAAAGTCATTTCAGCTTTCTTCATAAATATGCCAACTTTCTTTATGTACATTTGCTTTCTACAATAAATACATTGATAAAAAATCAGTCTAGACTGAAATAAATGAAAATTATGCTTATTAAATCTAATGTCTGGTGTCAAAAGTGAGGTGTCAATCTTACCTATCTTACTTCTAAGCAAGGCAAACAAAGCTGCTAATTATAATATTTAAGTTTAAATATAGAATTATTGTTCAAATATGAGAAACAATGGTGTGGTTGTTCTCTCTACAGCTATATGATTAAGACTACTTATGTCTCATTTTATGCAAAATAAATGACACATGATTGTGATTTAATTCATGTTAAGTAAATGTCTACAGGGATTTATGACATAGAAAAAAAAAAGCAATAACAATCCATACCTTGTTACTTGTCAATAACTGCATTCAGAACAGTGGGGAACAGGGAAAAATAAATAATTGCTCAGAAAAAAAAAAAAACAACCCCACGCATACACAAAAGGAGTAGCATGCAATGATTTACACCACAATAATCTAAGGCTGCTGGTTGTAATGTGGGTAGTGTTATAAATTAATGTAGTTCTGTGCTATCCTGCTGTACTTTATTGTCCCTTCCCTAATGCCACCACTCCTGGATTGAAGGATCCTCAATGCTGAGATTAACACACTCCATAAACATGGGGCAGCGTTCAGCTAAGGGTTTGCTGGGCAAAGATAAGGCCCTGACATTCACAATTTCCTTCTTCAGAAATTATAGGATGGATAGGTTTTGGTGTGCAGAGGAAACAAGAGCAGGAAGAGCCCCTGGGCCTCCCCTCATCCTGGCAGGGTGAGGCATGGGGGGCTGGTGCAGGCTGGATTTGGGGTCTGGTCTCCAACATAACCCCAGCTCTCCAACATGGGCAGGGGATGCCCCAGAACCCTCTGGGTTTGGTCCTATAAAGTAATATCAGGAAAGTCTTGGTGTGTCAATTTTCAGTCCTGGTGGTGGCAGAGGGGCAGCTGTCACCAGCGTGCCCTGGGGGCCCGTGGGACCAGCCTGGCACACCCCATGGAAACACAAACCTCCCAGATTTTGGGGTGAGACCCAAAGCCATATAACTGCCTGGCTGGATTGCTCAGCCCGAGTTGGTTTTGAAGGATGATGTGAGGCTGTTCCCAGCTTTAAAAGGAGAATTTGTTTGAAGGTTGACTTTAGTGGGTTGTAGGTGCAGAAAAGGTGCTGAATCTGGCTCGGGGTAAAGAAGCCAGATTTGTTTGCAGGATTTACAGAGTTTGAATTGGTCTGACAGAAAGTTGTCTCCTTTGCTCACAGGTCCTGTGCAGACCCAGGAGTTGAGCTGGATGATGCTTGTGTGTCCCTTTCAACTCAGCCTGTGATTCTGTGACTCTGTGATTCTGTGATTCTGTGATTCTGTGGCTCTGTGATTCTGTGAATGTGAACACTTGTGCTGTGGCCAGTGTGCCAACTTCCACAGCTCTATACAGCTCCCCTCAGCAAGGCTGAGGAATTTTGCTCCTTTGCCAGTGGTCTTCACTGTTTGGCTTGACAGAAAAATATCAATCACAAAGAAAAACATCTGTTTTTTCCAGGAAGCACTTTTTTATTACTCACCTCCTGTTCACTAGACTTTTCTGGGACCCAGAAGATCATTATGTGGAAGCCATGAGAGGCAGATCTTAAAAATTATCTATTTCCACTCTGTGCCATGGACAGGGACACCTTCCACTATCCCAGGTTGCTCCAACCTGGCCTTGGACACCTCCAGGGGTGGGGTAGCCACAGCTTCTCTGGGCAGCCTGAGCCACAGCCTCACCACCCTCACAGGAAATAATTTCTTTCTAAATTTCCTAATTTCTTCCTTCTAAACCTTCTTTCCTGCAGTGTAAACCCTTTCCCTTATGTCCTGTCACTACATGCTCTTGCAAAAATCTCTCTCCATCTTTCTTGTAGGCTTCCTTCAGGTACTGGAAGGCCATTAGATTGCCCTGGAAATTTCTCTTTTCCAGGCTGAAAAATACAATTTTTCTCAGCCTTTTCTCAAAGGGGACGTATCCCATCCCTCTGATCATCTTGGTGGCCTCCTGTGGACTCACTGCAGCAGGTCTGGGTCCTTCCAGTGCTGATGGCCACCAAAGCTGGACACAGTATTCCAGCTGGGGTCTGCCTTGACAGCTCATGCCTGTCAGCTTATGTCCAGCTCTCATCCACCTTCCAAAAGACTGATAGATTTCATTCTTGTGCTTCACTAAATGACCACTCAGAAGAGATCAGAGATTTCTTGTTCTTCTCTGCGGTGGAAAAAGCTTTAAATCTGCTAATTATGCTTACAGTGAGTCAATAATCCTACATTTTTTTGTTAGAAGTGATGGCCAGTAGCACAGAACAGGAGAAGCAGTGAGAAAAGAGAAATAAGCAGGAACTCCACAGGCTTTGTGAGGCCTTATGGGTACTCCTCAATTCCTTTGAAAATCTTGCTTTGTTTTTTGACTTTATCTTATTTTCTTTTTTCAGCCTTACTCTGCATCTTATAATAGTTTTACTCCTTTGTCTCCTTCCTTTGTGTTTCTTTCCTTCTTGCTTTTATGGTTTCTTCCAGGCCATCTCATTTATTGTCCACTGCCTTCAGGCCTGATGGTTTCCTCCTCTGAAAATCCAACATGATTTGTTTCTTCCTCCTCCTCAGTCCTTGCCACATGCAAGACTTTGCCACTCTTTTCCTCAAGTAAACTTCTCACTGCACAAATACTTGCTAAAACTCATAAAAATATTAGGGCTGCTTAAGTTCAGTGAATGAGTCCCTCTGTTGCCCTTGGATGTCTCAAGACAAATGTCTTTTCTAAGTTGTGTGTGAAAAGTAAAGCAGTCTAGTGTTTTTGGAAGAAAAACTAAGAGAAGAAAACTTCTTTTCCCCACCTTTTGTTGCATATGACTTGAAACTCCAGCTCTGCACACAAATTGCCAGATTCTGCATTGTTTCATCCTAACCTTTGTGGGTAATCCCACCAGCCTGCCTAATCAACTGGAGATCATACAATATTAGACTTAATACTGCAAAGTGCTGCTTTATAATTCACATAACAAGCTCCTAAACAATTCCAATAGCAAGCACATCCTGTTCCTGATGGGAGGTTGTTCAGATCAACGCGTGCCACATCTCCAGGATCTCCCACACTTCAGGAACCCTACAAAGTTAATTGCTGGTTTCTGGCAGCAGGGAGCATGCTGGGAGCAGGGGGATCTCTTTCAGCCTCTTGGGCATTTTAAAACATCACCCACCCATCTTGCCCTTGTACAACACCAGGTACAGCAGGAGAAGGGAAATCACATGGTGAGACAACAACCAGTGCTGGCAGCACCCCTGCATTGGGTTAATTTGTGAATTCAAATAAAGGCTTTAATGCCAATTGTTTTGCCTGTTACATTTATGTACCATGCCATACATATTTATATAGATTGTAAGAGTCTAATAGGAACAATCAAGCAATTACATCATTTTGCACTGCCTGTGGAATGCAGGTGAAAAGGTAATCACACCGTGGTGCCTCCCATCGTTGCAGTGGAGGTACTTTGAAGCCTATAAATAGACAAGAAGCCTCAGAGTAAATTAGCAACACTATAATTTCCATGAGACACCTGCCTTGTAGTATGGAGGTGCCCAGGTGCTCTTTGTACTTGTACATATATATTTAAAACCAGTGTTTTGATTTCTAAATACCCCAAACACTCCTCTGTTTGTAATGTTCATTTTCTGGCTCTGTTTTTAGCTGCATACTGATTTCAAATAGTCCTAGGAGAAAAAAGGAGGGTGAATAAGTCTTTAAAATAATTTGAGATGAAGTTCTATCCATGAATTCCCGGTCTGATCCAAACCTCCTTGAAGCAATTTAAGAGTTTTGAAGACACTTTTGTGGTCTTTGACTCACATGTGTAGCTCTAATAATTCTGTGTATTAAGAACCACCCAGTTTTAGGCTGGTGTCTCAGCTTCAATGGAATAATTCTAACTAATGATCTTGTTCAGAGACAAATATATAAGGAAGTGAAATTATTTAGCTATATAAATCAGTAAATACTTCTGTTATCCTGAAACTGTGTTAGTAACAGCACCAACTCATCAAGGAGAGTTTAGATAAAATAACAGTTGCATTCAACAGTTATAAACGATGCAACACTTAGTTACTTTTCACAAATCAGCTACTGTAAAAAGCAAATATTTTAAATAGAGAAGTAACCCTTTTTCCTACTCTAGACACATCACAGACTCACAGTTCCATTTTTGCAGGATTTTATCTCTTCATTAGCCACTACAACAGTGGGCAGTGTTGCATCAATATTACAAACACATTTCCCAGGCATAGCTGATATTCTTTGGAGTCAGTACCACACATCTGAGGTGCGTGAAAAACACTAAATTGCATTTGATAGATCCCAAATTGACTTGTTTCATTTAATTAAAAAACCCCACAAGACTCTGGGAGTAAGTCTGTTCACCAAAACAGTAAAACCCCTTTTTCGTGTGCATGTGTGTGTATAAATATATGCATGGAGGTATATGCATTTATATATATATATATATATATATATATATATATATATATATATATATATATATATGGCTAAGTATGGGTTCTGTTCTGCTCTTAAAGATGCTAAATATGGAAACTGTGAAAATCTGACTGAATTTTGAAGTTCTCTTTTGAAGATGGGACCAGCACATTCTGCTACGTCTGGTATTTTGGAAAACAGGAGTTTCACATCACAGTGCAAGGCTGAGTGCATGTTATGCAAAAATAAAATATTTTTGTAATACCTGCAAGCATGCCTAAACCCACGAGGCCTTTCTGATTACTAGAAACAGAAATGTAGAAGTGTAACTTGCTGCTGTAACATCAGGCATTGAATAAGCACAAAGGTACAGGCTTCCCATCAGCTATGTCCCAAGTTCCTTGACACATCAATCTAACATAAATTCTACTAATTGAAACCTTTTCACACAGGCACTGTAGTTGAAAGGTACTATAATAATGCTCTATTTGGAAATATCCCTTAAAAAAAAAAAATCAAAATTCGTCAAGTACTTTCATGGCCTTGAGTGGGTACTTGAGAATTGAGCAGCAGATGTAACATTTACACTGAAGTGCCTCTCACAGGCACTGGACATGTGTGAAATGGGTAAAATGTACTATAAACCCTCTTTACCAGTGAGCCAGTAAGGGGTTTAAGACCTTGGCTTCCAACCTTTTTCTGTTCAAAAGGTGGGTGAAAAGGTAAAATCTTGCATGTTTCCTTTTACATGTTTTTTTTCCCCACTAGAAATATACTTAAAAAAAAAATAAAATAAAAAATTCATCAGTCTAGCATTCACTGCAATCATGTTTGATGTCTCCTGAAGAATTTGACTGTGCACATCTTGCTGGAGGAAACATGTGTGCTATTTATCAGATAGGCTTGTCTTCTTTCCAGGACTGCCAAGGATAATGTTATGCAATGTTACAGGACGAGATGACAGATTACTGGGTTTCAAGCCAGTAAATGATCTCTGATAATGCTGGGAACTAAATACAAAAATCAGGAACTGAAGACATGCAAGAAGTTATGTCTCTTCTGGACTGTTTCATAGTTTACTAGAGACTAGAGAGTTCTGAAGCTCGGACTTTAGGAACTGTATGCTGTGGAATCTGAAATATTAGGCACCCAGCAGAGGTTTTATACAGTAGTTTCCCCTAATCTCAGAAACATCTGTTCATTTTTAGAAGTAAATCTGTATACAGTTTACATTTCAAGGAGGGTCAGATTCCATTCTTCAATTTCCTTTTTGTGTGTGTGCCTGTGTATCATTTATTGTGTTTGCAATCAGTGTGGGGTTTATCCCTGCTTTCTTTTCCCTCCTGGTGTTGCCTATCCCCTGGAAATAAAGCTGGCTCATTTTCCAATCAAGTAATGTGCAAATAAAAATGATTCCACAAGTGTCAGCATGTGATATTCCCTCTTTGTGAAAACTGGGAGCACCCTAAGCAATGCAAAAAATAAAATACCTTCTGGAGACATGGGAAGGGACTTTCCTTGTACTCAGAAGCTGCAAGACTTCCAGAGCACATCATCCAATTGGTTACCCATTCAGTCTACTCCCCTTCCTTTCAGAGAACAAATAAGATTTATGACAATTTAGAGATGAGATGAAGTTTTGAAGCTTCATTTGATTTTTCAGCTTCAAAGAAGGAAGGCCTCCAGAACAGAGGCACTGGGTTCTTACCACAAAGAATTGATTTTTCTGGAGGCAGCTCTTCCTTTCACCAACTTGACTGGAGGCCCTTTTTGTAGGAATGCCTTCCCAGTAATTCAAGGGCTGGCAGTGAGCACAAGGGATGTTCCCTCCTAAGTTTCTTTCCATTCTCTTAACGTTGCTGTTGGTGTCCAGATTGCCCAAGGCCTGGAGGATTTGTTTTTAACCAAATTTTCAAAGCAGTCAGTGTGGTTGGGTGATAGCCATAGAAGGGTTGTCAGCTTAAGCTGCCACAAATGATAGGAAATGCTGGACAATCATGTATTCCTTTGGAAATCAAAATACATTTTCCTTGTGGTGGCACGGGAGCTCAACACAGCAGGGGGAAAAGAGCAACCTGTTTACACAAGCTTTTGGGGTTTAGAGCCCTTAATGAGTGATGCTGTAGGGTTGTGCTGCTGCAGGTACCCACACCCTGTGGGTAGTGCTAGAGAGCATCCCCAGTTTGCAAGAGGAATAATAATATTTTAAAAATATTTTTATGAGAAATAATTTCAGTAGTTTTGGCTTTTTAAATTTTTCTTGATTGGTACATTTGGATGAGTCCACTGGCATGGAAGCTAATGGTTTCATGAAGAATTAAGGGCATGGAATTTTGAACAGAAAAGGCAGAACCCTAAACTAGGTTAATGTGTGCCTCTGCTGTGGGGAGCTGACCTTTGCTGTTAAGCAAACAGACTGCTGAATTATGGTTCTTACTGGTGTTTGTGGTTCTATTCCTCTTTACAAATTATTGGCTGGAGCTTCTGAATCTCTATGGTCAGATCCAAGTGGGTCACACCCTTTGGGGCTGGTGCAGATGCAGCTGATTTTGGTCATTGCTGCTGTATTTGGCCCTGCAAGCCAAGCCTGCCTGCATGCAAGTGATGCCTTATGTTTTAGCTTTTATATTTTTTAGATTCTGTGCTGTTTTAGTGGGTAGTTTTAAGTTTCATATTAAGTGCTACTAAGCTCTCTTCTCAAAACAGACAGAAAAAAACAATTTCTTCTCCAGTTTGATACCAAATACAACTTTCAGGCCCTAAAACAAAAACCACAGTGAAGTGAGAAGAGAAACAAAGAGGATGGAGCTTCATAACCCAAAGCTATAATTGGACAATATGCTCCAATATGCTGATGGACCAGAACTTATAAAAGTGTGAGACATCATGATCAGTGGTCCATTTTGTGACCATTTTGGGGTTCAACCTGGGTGTGGTCCAGCTGGGCTCTTGTGCTGCCCAGGTGTGCTCATTGAGGCTTTTTAATAAATCCCTACTTTATCCTTTTGTTTTGTCCAGTCTCTGTTCCAGGTCAGCCTCCAGAAGGCATCACAAGCACTCTGAAAGTGTGTCAGGACTGGCTTTGCAGCTCCAAGTCCCTTGGCCATAAGGGACCTCAGCACACCCTCTCCTGACTCAGCCAGTGCATTCCAGTTGTGGATCCAGAGCGCTGACAAATCTGTGAGATGCTCTGATAGCTGTGAGATGCAGAAGTAGGTATAACCTAACTCCTGGCATTTTAAACCAGTCTGTCTTTCTTGTTCTTCCAGCAGCCTCCTTGTTGAACAATATCAGGCAAAGGACAGAGATTGTAAATCTTTGCCTGCAGGAACTTTAGAGATGTAGGAACAAATGCTAAGAATGCTCAGGCTTTCAGAAAAGGCCCGAGGTCCTTCAGGACTTCAACGTTTCTCCCCAGAAGATTTTGGAGACAATACAAAAATATTTGGCAGGTTTGAATGAATCAGATAATGCAAGGCAATCCAGAAAGATGAGTGCTGATTTACCTGTTTCTCCCCGAAGAGAAGGAGGGGACACGCACGGGAAATGTTTTCCTTGATCAAAGGCCATGGTGAATGACTGCAGGAAAATGTATCAACTTTCATGCTCCATTTAGCTACTGCAATGCCTAATGAGAAATGTAGAAGTTTGGTAGTTCTTTGACAGCTCTGAGAGCTTGGAATCAGGTTCATGAGAAACCATTGCAATGCTAATCAGAATTTGTTAACTTATAAAAACTTTATCTGAAGAGACTTTTTCCCCTGTTTGGACTGTTGACTCTTTTATAGCAGATAACTGATTACATCATGCAAGATGTTCCTAGCAGGGTTCTTCAGTGATAAATCTTTTATATAATGTTAGAAGAGGAAAAACAGAGTCCTGATTGTATTCTATGTGACCAAAATGAAGATATTTTCTCTTTCATCCCCACTCCTCCCATAGGGATAGATAAACTCTCTCTGGATACAGAGGAGCTTCTCTGTTAACTAAGATCAGGGGCCTGAAAAGTAAAATGCAGACTGCTTCTGAATATGGAAAATTACCTTCCTTGTTTGGATTCAAAGTTGGTTGAAATATTGGTTGAAATATTTAAAAAATCCTCTAAAGTAGAAGAGGTCCTTTTCTAATGCTGAAATTTTCCTTGGGCAAAGTTGATTGGGAGAAATTTCCTCATGAAAGAATCTAAATTAAATGTTTTTACTTAGGCTATAAGTAATGACTCCTTCTATTGCCAGTGGTAAAAAAAACCCTCGACAATTTTCTGGATGCAAACTAGAAGACAACATAACTTTTTAAAAAAATGTCTCTTAATTCCAAAATTCTGCAGCATCCCTCATGTTCTGGTAGGCTGGATAAAGAGAGATCTGGATTAAAACTGGTTTTACAAAAGCAAACCCAGATTAAGAAGGTTGATGAGTGAAATGTAAAACCACCTCAGTTTGCTCAAAACTTTTATCTGTTTCCCCCTTCAACTCTAAACTTTCATGGATGAGATAAAATAGGAACTGAATCCAAACAAGCCGGTTTTGCAAAAGCTCCTCAGCTCTTCTCTAAAAATAAGATTAAAGAAATCCTCTAGACTTCAGGAGATGACTTTATCTTGTTACATTGCAAACCTCATTCCCTTACTTTAAATCTTCTTCTCTCTTACTAAAGATAACTAATAGGGATGCTGAGAACCATTGTATTCTGTTGACATCTTTAAACATAAAGCAAGCTATCAATATCTGGCTTTCAAGGGGTCTCTCTGCTACCGTTCCCAAGTACAAAAGTTGATAGTCATATCATTATGAGAAAGACATATTTCTACACATGCTAATGGAATTTACTTTTGTGAATCTTATTGAGGAACCTGGGACACCGAGGACATTATTGTGCTGTGATTTGTGCTGGTGTAACACCCCTGACTTCAGCAGAATTACATGTGATTTCCTTTTTAACTATCCTGCAGCAGACAGGGGTCCAGAGACACTGGGGCAGGCCATGGGCAGGAAACAAAGATTCTGTGCCTTTTAAAGACAATTTATGCTAATGAAATATGATAGCTAAAATCACATTCCATTACCATAGAAAATTATGACACGGTGACTTTCCTGGAGCTGCGTTCAATTCTTTGTGAGGTGAACTTACTGTGACAGGTTTAGACATTTGTCTGGACAAGCCCTGCACATTGCTTATAAGAATTCTTGTTTTTAAAATAGGACTGATGGCAACAGTTTGCACAGAGCTATCAATATGCAGCATTCTTGGCAAAGATGTATCTGGCAGGGAGGGAGGAGGCAAATTCTTTTTTCATTTGCTACAGTGAGAAGTTAATGGAATGGGTCTAGATCTGTAAATACTTGAGATTCTGGCTCAATATCCATTGCACAACTCACTGAAAATGCTGACCAACACAATAACTTAATTAGGATCAACTGAACTCATCTAAGACTCTGAGTAGTTTCCCTGATGATGTTTTTCTTTGCTTTTATTTAGCACGGAGTGATGAGCCCGTTTCACTATCTGACGCCCTCTGGGCCAAGTGCATCCCTGTTGTAACAAGATCTCTCATATTTAGAGAATTACTTTGGGATGAATGTGGTCTCCTGTGTTTGCACTAAGTATAATACAGACACTAAACTGTGGATTATTATTTCCTAGTGGGAGATCTGTGTCTTGTGATGAGATTAAGGAGGATGCAGCTGTGAACAGGACCAGTTTGGCTAAGTTGCTCCAAAAAAAATTTAGCTGGAGTAACTCTGGTTTGTGAACTGGCTATGTGCTATGTTCAGGAATAAGCTCCCACATAAAATCCTCGCAAAGCATGTGCAAAGCTCCTTTGTGGTAAAACAGAGCTGTTTTGACTAGCCATATATGTTTCCTGTGTAAATCCGCCACATCCTGGTCTATAGCTCACTTGCATATCAAGTTTTCATGTGAGTCAGATTCCCAAGGCATCTTTGCAGAATAATAAAGTCATACATGACCATGTAAATGATACCCCTGAAAAAGCCCCTCAGTCTTCTTTTCAAAGTCATTTCCAAGCCCAGATTTACACATTCCAGTTTCCAAAGCTGCTCAGATAATTGCCAAAACAAGAGTGCTCCACTATGCTCATCCCTAATTAGCAAAATCTGACTTTTGTCTTCCTGTGACAATAGCTTTGCATGTCTCTGAGAAAACTGGAGATTTATAGGATGCTATAAATTTTGAGATGGCATTTTGTTCATCATTTCAATACAGCTAAATTAAAGGCAGTATTTATGTTCATTTAAATCATAATTTGTGCATTCCTTTTATCATTGCAATCCCTGAGAATGTGGACGATACAAAATCAGTATAACACATTAGCAATAGATAATACAGTCTAAATAAACATAATAAGCTTTCCTATATGTCTCTAGACCAAACCTTATCTAAAAATACCCTAATGAAGCTGAACCATCCAATTACTTGTTTCTTGGAGGAACCCCTTATTAATGACATTGCAGTGAGGGAAAAACATTAATTATTGGACACAGTGGGATCTTTTACATTCTGTCTAGTCTGAACAGCACCAATTAATACAACAATAATTATCAGCTAGCATGGCAGGCTGGCTGAGCAGAGCTCCTATCTGCTGATTGGGTGGGGAATGTGGGACAGCTCTCAGGCTGTGCAGATTTCTCAGACTTAGACCCCTTTTATTTTTCTGCTCTGCTATGTGAGAACAGAATCCTAGAGATATTAAAGCAGGTGGATTACCCTATGGAGGCAGGGTTCTTATGAGAGGCAAAGCACAGGTGCCACTGTGTGAGAAATGCCATTCCCTCCTTCATCTCCCACCCACCTGCTGTCTGGCTTTCTGTCACTCCAGGTTTAACACGATCACTCTGTGATAAGGTGAGCGTGATGGCACAGGCTTTTAAAGTTGTCTGTTTGCTTGCTCCCTTGTCCTCTCCCCAGCTATCTCAAAATGACAGTTTACAAATGCAGGAGCAAATGTTGACATGATTTATTGCCACCACTGGTGCTGCAGTCTTGAAAGCAGAAAGTCTATTCTCCATCAAATTCAACCTGAGGCAAACGCCAAGTATGGGAAACTTCAGCTCAAAAGGTTAAAGTCTGCAAAAGTTATAAGAGACTAGAAGAGGAACAATGGAAAGTGCTAGACAACCTGAATAACAGGCGTTACTACTCCACTGCCTATAATAATAATAATAATAATTCACCTTTTATCCATCAAAGATAAAAGGACACAATGTGGGAAAATTAAGCTGTATAGACATCTTGGGGATATCTCAACTGAGATCACACACCACTTCTTTCTTGTGGTTATCATGATTTTATCAGAGCCACTTTGAAGTCTATATAGCCTTATATCTCAGTTATCTACATTTCATCCTGTATGTATTTATTGCAGATGGGCCTAAGCTACTAAATTCAGATCCAAATCCAGATTTTGATTTTGAATTCCCTAAGGTCCGTAGCTAGCTCGAAGCTAGGGTTTTGGTTTGGAATCATCTCTATTTATGGGTAAGAAAAAGGGGTTTAATATATGCTCTCTCAGACTGCATAGCTCTATATATATGTGCACACAGAGTCACTCTACCTCTCATGTACATCTAGGAAAAACAGAGGGTAGCTATGTAATTAAAAGCTGCCTACACTGGTATTCCTACCTTAAAGAAGGATGGATTTATAAGTGAGCCTTAGCTTTGACATTTTGTGATTTCTGGGTGCTTTCCTTTACAACCCTAACAAGCTTTTATCCATGTTCTAACATCTGGAGCTCCAGCACAAACAAACACCCCCAGCCCACCCTGGCTTACAGGTGAAAACTACAGCCAATACAGGGTATTATCCAAGTCTTTGTGCACCAGGGTCTGTTTTTCTGTGTTACCTGTAGCCTTGACTCCAGCAGCAAACAAACGATGGCACAGATGTAAATAGGGTTATAGAAAACCAGGCTGCCACTTTATTTAAAGCTCAAGAGGAATTCCCAAGGGGAACGAGTGTCCCATTCACAGGGAGGGGACACCAAGCAGCTACACCAGGAACAAACTTCCCTTGTTCTGAGACAAGAGTGTGTAGGATAAGCAAGCTCTCTGTGACTAAAGGGAACCAGAAATGCTTCTACCTTTTGCATAATACTGATGTGCTAATTAGGGCACTGATACCCTCAGAGGACAAGCTCAAATCTGATTATATGTACAAAACACACACTCTCCCCTCTCTCTCCCCCTCTCTCCCTCTCAGTCTATCTCACACACAGGCAAAGCATAATCAGATGGACAGTGGCAGCAGAAATCAAGAAAAACAACTGCAGAAATGGCATAAAAATGCACATCCAAGAGATCAGGTGGCACTCCTTTGTCAGGAAGCTGGCTGGTTGTACAGAGTCAGTCTGCCATCACAGCATCGCCATTTGCTTAGAGGCTCTCAGTGTGCTGAATGGGGACAATCCAGGCTTGCTCCGTCTTTTTGTTCCTCTTTATCCCATCATTTGATTAAATGATGACATATTAATCATATTCCAACATAGAGACAGACTTTACAGAAGTATGAGTGTATTATCTGACAGTCTTTCCCTGTTGTTTTGTGATTTGAAGCATTTTGTACAAGCATCTCTCGCTCCCACTCTTCTCTATCACCTGGGCTTCCCAAACCTAATGAGGTGATAAAATGCTCTCCACAAGGGATAATCCATTTTCCCAATATAACTTAATTCCTTAAAGCTTCACATCTGGAAGAGACTTCCAGAAACTACATCTCAGCACCAGGGAGCTGGCATTTCCAGCTCTGAAATACCATTTCTTGAAAATAAAAGCCCTTTGTCTGACTTAAGACACATTGTGTCTGGAAATGTTGAGGGAAAAGGCATTTCCACAGCAAATGTTTATTTCTGATTCTAAACATCCTGTTAAAATTGATGAGTTCTAATAAACTGTTTGTGAAACTGGAGAGATGTCATTATACGCTCGACCTGAATAGGTATTTCTCCCTTCCATAAAACCTGGAGCTTCTAATTTAACCTGGTAAATACGATGTAACACTTCTGTCTGCAAGAAACCCTAAGGAGGGGCAGTTTTTAAATGATACTCAAGTCCTGTTGCAACACTTTTCATCATCCAGAAAACACAGGGATGCTGCAGAGAGACAGTCTTTTATTAGGAAAAGTTTTAAAAAATAAAATTGCCAGTAGCATCGCCCCACAGACGCATCAAGATTGCAAAACATTTTAGCCATGCACCATCACATTTCAGGTTATGTAGAAGTAACTGAAGGGTCAGCTCCTGAAATCCCATAATTTATCAGCACTCAGGGCACCCTGTGATTTGCAGAAGCCACTCACTGCTCTCAGAGTGAGACATGCTCTCAGACCCTGGGGGATCCGTGAAGATCCATCATGGTGTGCATCAGCATAGGACTGCTAATTTAAACCGGTTTGGAATCCCAGGATTTACAAATATACTCACACGATCTATCTGCACACGTCCCTTTTACCTGACAAAATGCTATAAACCAAAGCTTCTCTATCTTATTTGCCCATGCCTTGCTTTAATCCCAGGACATGCTGCTCCAGGGGAGAGAGGAAGGGATGGGAGGGGAGGAAGGAAGGATCACAGGGAAAGCAGGACAAAGGTGGATGAAAGCAGGGAACGGTGTCATGCCTTATTTGCTGGTCACAGTGTAACAGAGGTTGAAAAGGACTAACAGAAGTTATCCCTCAGCATCTGCACACTGCAAAAACCACAAGCAGAGAGTGTCAGGGGTGCTGTTTAGTGGCATCACTCCCGTGGGACAATACAACACTGCAGGATTCCTCAGTAATGTTCTGCCAGCACCATTAACCTGCCATGCCAAGATAGCAAAGATAACCCACGTTCACATATTTTCCTTTGGTCCACAGTCAGAAATTAGATTCTTTGAGGGTCCGGAAGCACTGTTCTGATAAGCATCCACATTTTTTTAGTTCTCTTCCTTTGATCTCCCAAGCAATCCAACCTGTTCCCAAAGATCCCCCTTCAGACCTCTAGCTCCCACACAACTGTTATTTCCAGCAATCCATAAAAGTAAGAGGAAAAAAAAAATAGGGCTCCTTCAGGGGTTAAATCAAGAGCAAAATCTAGAAAACAAAAAACAAACTGAAAAAAATATGTTAAATTGTAGAGAAGAAAGTTTTCATCAAATGGTTTTCGAGAAATGAAAAATGGTCTGATGAAAACATTTTAATAAATTTTTAAAAATTATTCTATGTTTAACATCAGTGGTTCCAAATATAGGCAATTTTTGAATTTGCAAACTTTTCATTTACCTCAGATAACTACTAACCTATCCCATGTCTGACACTGTACCTTCATTTCTGGAAGCAGAGACAACTTGAAGAGAAATTAAGTCAGAGCAAAACCAGGAATCTGAATTCAGGGGCTGAACTGAAGAAATTTTTTCTTGCCCAGTTCACCAAAACTAATTTTTTAAGACACAAAAGATGAAAGGGTTTTTATTCCTAGAAAAAGACATATTTTTATTAAAGCTGAAACGTACTGAAAGGGCCATCAAATAGCATGTTATTTTAATGGGTGACAAAATCTGACTCCAAATTTCTTGAGTTTTGGTTGTCTAATTTGAGCCACAGTATAAACAACAGCACCAATTAGTTCGTTTTCTTTTAAGAAGTCTCAAGCTGTACCTAAAAGACTGTTGTTCTGTCTAGTTAAACACTCATGCATTAAAATGCTAATAATTAAACTGTTACGACTGACTAATGAACTCTGCCAACTATAAATGATGGTCTTGTTAGATTCACTGCACAGCAAGGCTTCCTTTGTACTGAAGAAGTTAAAGGTTAAAGAGCTCTTGAAAACAGCGAGCAGCATCTAGAAGCAATTACATTTTTTTCCTGGAAACTAATAGTTGTACAATAATGTTTCAATTCGCACTCCGAAAAAAAAAATAATTACTATGAGCTCCATTCATCAGAGCAAATCTGCAGCTTTCTACACCATGGCAGGTTGTTAATTTGGCTTCTGCATCCAGCCTACTCAGCCTATAATCTACTGTTTTGCAGAGCCTTTTATTGATCCTGCTCATGGAAACTAAAGGGCAAAGACTTGAGCTTGACTTGTGATACCTGTTGAGTAGCACTCACTCACATCAGAAAAACACCATGAGATTGAATTTCAAAAGGCTTATGTGGCAGATTTCCTTGGGTATTGTGTTTATTTGCTGCTTGTCCCTGTGCATTGACTTCCAGAGAGTAGTCTCTGGGAAATGCAGGAAACAGAGCTGGAACTGGAACTGGATTCCTGCTCACTTACATCTGTGACTACAGCCATGCTTCTGGACAAATACCACCTGGGTGAGGAGATTTGGGGCTCCAGTGTGGCTGCTCAACGAAATTGTGGATTTGGGAATCAAGGTGTTCCTATGAGCCTCACATTCCTGGAAAACAAATAGAATTTCCTCTGTCAAAAAATCACTTGATCTTGGATTAATCATTAAAAATAGTTTATATGAGTCCTAGATTAAATATTATTAGATATCAATGAAGAACTAAGATATAAATGAGCATGTACAGAAGTGCATCTTTCCATCCATTCAGATATGTGCTGAAATCAGCTAAAGCTTTCCCTTGGCTCTGCTTGCATTGCCTCCACTTAAATTATTGAGAGATCTGTGCATTAGAGAAATACTAGGCCAACTTGATTGCTACCAAAATAAATTTTACAATTATTTTCCAGACTATTGCTTCGAGAGCTTGTACAGTGAACATACTGGTGGTGGGGAAAAATGTTGAAAAAAGATTTTGCAAAATCTCCCAAATATGGTAAACTGCCTTCAGCCTAGTAGAAAATCTTTCCAGCAGTAGACTTATCATACCTTCTGATGGGTCTGCTTTTTTTTAAAAATGCACATTTGCTTTTAAATTCTGCTGGGGAGTTACAAATATACATATATATAATACAAATACATAAATGCATATATAAAAACATGTTGTCTGAGACTCAGGAAAGGGCCAGAATGGTAGGTCATGAAAAGTACAGTTAATTATGACACTTTGCTTCCCTTTTAGGAGCACAGCATGCACAGAGTTTTGCTTAGGGTGTTTATATGATTATATTTATATGATTATATTTATATGATTGAGGAATTACATTAGATTCCCAGCATCCATATCATGTCCAGAAAAACTATAAATAAAATAATTTTGCTTTTAATTTTGTCCCTGTTAAGAATTAATCAATATGAATTTGTAACATCTGAACAACATGGATTTACAATATCAGTGGCATAGTGGAAACAGGAACTGTGAGCACAAGGGATAACTGCATTCTTTGGATGACATTAAAAAGATATTATCCAGGAGAATCACCACACCATCAGTGAAAAAACCCCACCTGCTTTATTTCCCTATGAGAGGAGCTTCTGTTGAGGTAAAGAACATGGTAAACTCACAGTCCTGAGGAAGAATTTGTGTGCAGCATTGAGCCAACAACTCTGGGAGACAAATACTCAACTTTACACAGCCAATACACGGGCAAAGATACATCATTATTCTCAACTTTACAGCAAGTTTATAGTATTGATGTCAAACAAGTGAGTGAGAGATGGTTGTCAGCAGGCTCTCAGTGTGAATTTTCTTCTAAGATCTTGTGAATTTGGCTCTTTTTCTATGAAATATTGAAAAGGCAGACATAGATTCTGCTTTTTCTCTCAAAAGATGGCCACAATGCCACCCTTCTGACACTTACAGACACCCTGTTTACAGGATCCTCTTATTAAACTTTGGGCAAGGTACTGGGAAACTGTGAGACAGCTGCAAACACAAGGGGTGTCTGAAAGGTCTGAACAACCCTCTCTTATCTCTTATTTTCATGTCTACAGATTTACCAACACTGTGGTCAGTGCTGTGTACAGTACAGTACAGTACACAAATTGTAAATAAAATGTCTTCAGCATGTTTGTAGCTGACAGGAGATAGAAAACATTCACAACCTACCTGGTCAGCACCCTATCATCAGAAATCAACAAAATGTTACAAAGTTCAGGCAACAGAGTCATTTTTATTATTATATAATAGTATAATAGGGTTCAGGCTATGAAAGGCTGCTCAGCCAGAAATATATTTTGGTCTCTTCCCTGATCTATAATGCTGACATCCTGAAATGAACAATAGTGTGGTGGAGACCTTAACATGGATAGTAACCAAAATAGTTCTTTGAAATGTGAGACACACTGAATAAAACACAAACTCACCAGAAGCCATTGGTTTTCAAAGCTGGCTTCATCAATATTGGGCTTTGTTTTGCTTAGAGAGGAAATGGGAGAAAAAGGTAGACAGAAACTTTGACCATAATATGGGATAACAGGTAGTAAAGATGCAGAAAGTGCTTGCAGAGAAAATTATTAGTCAAACATAGCTCTCCAAGACCTGGTGTGTTGGCTTGGTGAAGAAAACCCTTCTAGATGCAGGGAGCTACTATATAAAATACATTTCATTACTTTCTATTTCTCAGCTTCCAAAGTGTTCTTAGCTCTCTCTAACATGACAACAGATACATCAGCTAGGATGTAGTTCATAAAAACAACAACAGTTAAAAGAGTCAACTTTTATAGAAAAAAAGAGCATTATAAGTAGTAGGGAAAAGTTTTGTGAATTCAGGCTAGCTATTCAGACATTCAGACCACCCCTAAAATAGCAGCTACAGTTCACAGGGGCCAGAAGTACACAAATTCCAGCTCTCCCTATGTGGTAAGTCTAATACTTTCTTTTCTTATGCTTTAAGGACTTCAAATAGGGTTTGTGCATTTGACTCCTTTTATCTCTTTCATAGAGTTCTCTCTGCTTTTAAATCCCTAAGTATCTCTGTCCTCCCCCTGCCATTCCTTAACAGATCCAGGACAGCACAAATAATGCCTCCTGGCTTTGAACACATCATGGCAAATTTCACTGACAGAGGGAAGATGTATGAGCAGTTATCTGGGATAGTTTTACACCAATCCATCTATTGTCTGCTATGTTCACAATCTTGGGCTGGAATGAATTTCAGGCAAAGTGCATCCCTTGCAGACCACTTTAAAACAGAATAGATTCTGTCTGAGGTCCCAGTCCTATCTGATGCTAAGCACCTTACTGCGTCAGGACCTCACTGAGAAATATTCCACTTAGATTTCTCCAGGGCTTCATAGGGCTTTGTCTCTGGACAATGGAAAGATGACAGGCAACAGTTTTGGTGCCTAAAATCCTCCACAGTTCTAGGAAAAAATGACCCTATCTTTATAAAAAGATACCAAGTCAATAGGCAGAAATGAAGAAGAGAATACTTAAAAGGAAGGGGGAAAAAAATCCCTTCCTAAATGATGACCCCACAGGTATCTCTCTTGCTTCTTCTACCATGTAGGGTTTTTTGGGAAAGCAGTACTCGAAGGGATTCACCTGAATAAAGCTGCACAGTTTCATCCTGCATGTATAGGACTGGGGCTTTTGTAAGATATTCATGACAGAGACTTGTATTTCTTCTTCTGTGTGGTGCCTGTTATTCTTTTGAGCATGGTATAAAACAAGAACTAATCATTACAATACTAGCATGGAAATCCAGTTATTTACATTTTCTAGGTATTCTGTTTAATCAGTGCAGTAAGACACAGTCTATTTGGTGTCTCCATAGTACTGTGCTCACATACTTTGCCATAAATTTTAGCCTTTGGTGAGAAAGACAATGGTAATAGAAAAACAGTCACTGCTCTCCTATTGTATTATAATTCCAAATGCAGGAATTCTGTGTTTCAGCTAAGTCATATTTGCATAATATTAAAGCTTGAATTATAAAAAATGTGAAATGCCTGCAGTTCATATTGTGAAATATTTGAAAAGTAAAATGGATTTTTACAAACTTTTCTGTAGCACTGTATTTTGAAACATGCAGATCATTAGGGAAGAAAACACAGCTTGTGTAATGAGGGATTGCTGTAAGTAGATTTAATATATTCTAGCATTTAAATATTATTGTTGATCATAAAAGATTAAATGCCCTTTGGTTTCAATCCTCTTATTAAAAGCAGCAAATTTATTTTCCTTGAGTGTGGCAAGTGAGTTTGAACTAAAATGTAAATGCTTAACAGGCTCTGCATATGTGCACACAGGCGTGTGATGAAGAGATGGGGCATTTTCCCCAAAGCTTCAATTTCAACTTGCTAATTTGTTATCATTGTTCATTAACTATGTGGTTGACCTAAGATGAGCCTGAAGGATTACAGAATATTTGTCTAACTATTTAACAGAAGCTTATAAAATAATAGCATTTGTTAAACACCTCGGGTTCCCCTCCCACCACAACTGTAATCTGAAGACATTTAAGGGCTGGATGGGTTGAGCACAAACACGGTGGTGCTGGGTTGGGTCAGATGTGTCAGTCCAACTTGGTTTGAATAGGTAACCCAGTCCACAGAGTAACTACATTAAAGGGGGTTTCCGAGAAACCACTGTCAGCTCTCTGATTTCATGCTGATTTGCTTCTGGATGGGAGCTGCTGTTTTTCATTGGGTGGTTGAGTAGCTGGGATAATCAAATTCATGTCACCTGCAAGCAAGGGTGGAATGAAAAGCATGACTAAATGGGGAGGAAAACCAGGATAGTGTTTCACTGTCACCTATGTCCTTAAAATACTGCTTACGTTTGCCATTACATTTGCTGCCTGTGGAGTTTCTCATGGGAATACTGACAACTGAAAGCTCACAAAAGCAAAGCCTGCAAAAGCTCTGCAGAGAACAGAGCCCTCAGGTGCTGCTACCTTGCTTGAACACCACCACTTTAGAAAGCCCTTCAGCAAGGGGGGACTGGGTGTCACCCTTCCTCCTGCTCAGCACCCCAACCCCAGGGATTTTTGGTGTGTGGACCTGTTTGAACAGGAGCTGTGCAGCCCTGACTGTCCATAAAGTGTTTTTGCTGGAGCTTCCAGAGGACTTTGCACTGTCTGCTGCTGTCACGCAGAGATAACCTAATTTCCACTACTTGATAAAAAATACTCTCATATCTCAAAATAAAAGAGGGCTCCAAAAAATTCAACACTTGAAGCTTGTTAGAATAAGAGCACACCATATGGAAATTATCTACGTTGCTTCTGTCAGGATGCACCAGATGGGGCTTGGGGTAACAGGCCTGCCTGTTCAGGCTCCTCTGCTCTCACCTCCCCCTTTAGATGAGCCTCAACACAAACTGCTTTTTACCTGCCATGCTGCAAAATACTGTTGTACCAGCCCAAAAACCCAAGGAGGGGATTCAGAGCCAGAGTCCAAGTTTCCTGCTATGGCAGATCTGATCTCTCATTAAAGATTTCAACCTGACTGGAAGCCCATGTGTACTAACCTTGTTCCTTGAGGACATCACAGAACTCACTGTTAGGGTGTCCCAGGTAGAAAGACCTTTTTGAGAGTGTGGTACAGGTTGAGAACAAATTCCAACTTTGAATTTCAACATAAGTTTTAAATAATGCTGTCAGGGATCTTACATGTGTTAGGACTGAACTCAGAATTTTCCCAACCCAACATAAGAAGACAGCAAAAGATGTGTTTGCCCAGAAAAAGTCTTTTAGACCTTCTTGAAAATAAGTCATTGGTAGTTGAGTGTTCCTTGATAGTTAAAGAGGTACTTCCTTTCTAAGCCCCTTTATGAGTTTCCAGAAAAATTACTCCTTTAGGCTGATACTTTTGTAGCTTTTGGAAAGTTTGGTGAAAGTCCATATGGTTGGTTTAGAGCATGCTTAAAGAATTGTTTCAGATGTTAAACTTGTGCTAGGGTAAATGAAAACAGTTCAAACTTGGCATGTAATCTCCAGTAAGAAATGTGGGCTTGGATAAGTTGGAAAAAAAATTGGTTCAGAAAGAAAGGAGTTATAAACAAGTGGAAATCGTATGCTTCAGTAATCCAGATGTATGCCAGGCAAGCACAGACGTCTGGATATCCACATGCTGGGATAAATGCATCTGTATTTATTTAAATGTGTGATGTAATGTGCATGTGCAAACATCTCAGTAAATGGTAGGCATGTTAATTTTTCCCATCTCACAAAATAAATATAGACAATACATGAGATAGACATGTATGTCTGGCTGACCAACAGAATAACCCAGAGCTCTTGGACACCAATGAAAAGACTGTTCCTGAATGTAATGGAATATGGGTCAGAGTCCAATGCCCTACAATCCTGCTCATATATTAAAAAATAGAAAGGATAAATACACATGTAAAATGTTAAAAACCTCATCAGTCCTTAAAAGTTTCCATTACACTATCTCAGATAATGCTCAGTGCCAACTGTGATGAATGAAAGTTTCCACAGCCAGCAAAAGCTGTTCAAAACCTAAAATGTAATATACGGTTTTCTTGATTCAGAATTTCAAAATACAACCTTTTAAACAGAGGTTCAATCATCAAATCCACAGGATAAGTAGCTCTGGGTTTTCTTGCTGAAAATCCAAATTACTTGGGTGCCAAACCTTCATATGCCTAAAACTGGTGTCGCTCCACTGACTTCAGTGGAGCTATGCTGATTTACACCAGCTGCATGGCTGGCCCATAAATATTTTCAGTTGATCTGGATTATTTATATATATTATAAGAATTTTCTTTATGGATTACATGGCAAAACATTTGTTCTCAGCTTCCATAATGTCAGGCTCTGTGAATTTATTTTAATATGGGACCATTTGTGTGGTTCTATTATTGCACAGCGAAATACATTTGTGCTCACTACACAGTTTTACTGCACATCCTCCCATTTATGCACTCTCGTGTAGCCATTCTAGCAGAACTGCCATCACTCCATCTATCCATAGGAAGTCAGATATTGGTATGGAAGAGTGAAGCTGCAGTTGCTGTGGGAAACAAAGCACTGAATTTTAAGC